>CM042140.1:106225539-106237525 GCA_023376005.1 Doryteuthis pealeii
GTGTCTGAGACAGACCGCCACATCTATCATCAGATCTTCACTTTACCGCACAGATCCCTGTGCTACTCATACGCTGAGTTGTCGAGAGCCGGTATTGAACCAGGAACGTTGAGGTTACCATACACATAGAGAGATGAAATTGAACGGAAGAAAAAAAAAGGAAAATCGGGATCAAATTACCGTCTCTGATAGGAAACACATAAATAGGCCAAAGAGAATAATTACGATCAATTTACAAATTTAATGAATTTCTCTATTCGTTGTTCATTAGGACACTAGCCAATTAAAAACACCCTCCGGGTGATGTAAAATAGATTTTTGAAACATATTCCCTGAGGGGAGGAAGTAAAAAATTCAATGTCAGTTTGTACCCTAAGTAAGTAAAATCATCAAATTCATTAAAAGGATTAAAAAATAAAACAATTTGAAATGTAAACTTTAAATATGTATTTAGATAAAACAAACTATATATAGATATATAATACCAGTCATATATTAATTAAAACAATGAGAACTGTCTAATGTTGCATGTTTCAAATTTTGAGTGGATTTTATTCTATGTAATGACGATTTTGGGTAATGTGACGTAAGCAGTGACGTAGTTTTTGTTACAGACAAAAACCGGAAGCGAATCTCCATTATTAATAGAATTGTATTAATGATAACACTTTTGATATTACGTTCCGCTATTTTCAAAATGTAGTATTATTGCTTTATTGGTAAATTAAGCACATATCCTCCAAAAAATTGTCGGCTAAAAAGGCCATATCAAAAATAAACACATTGTTTCTTTACTTACTTTCATATATATATATATATATATGACTCATGGCAAAGATGTGAATTTAGCATACTTAGAATATGTTCACTAAAGTTTTTCATTTTATCCAGCTGTAAATCATAAACTAGTAACAAATAAGACGCAAAACAATTTTTCTGGCTTCACAAATTATTCCTTTAAAATAACTAAATCAAATTATTTAATTTTTTTTTCAACCCACGCAGAGGGAAATATTATGAAATAGCTCAATGTTATTCACTTAATTTTCATATCAGCAAATATTTTTTTTGTTATTATTATTGTTTAACTCATCAAATCTTTTTACCTTTCAAATGCAGAATTTCTCTTCATCTGCTCAGATGAATAAATTTAATTTGTATTCCTATTCGTGATATCTATTTTGCTTCTGTTGTTTCCGCGCATATTTCTCCTAATTTTTTTTTTCTGGTTATTTAATGAACTATTTATTATGAAATTATACCTCGATTACACTTCAATTTAAACTATTACGTTGTATCAAAGACATCATTGTTTTTTTTATTCCTTTTTTAAATTTTTTTTTTTTACAGATATTTATTCCAAATCTTATGTACACATCTAAAGCGTACGATTCTGCTATGATATTATTTCATATAAAAGCAAGTCATGGGAATTGGACTCGTCACTCCGAGTTTAAATCCTGGACGTGGCAATTGCATTACACTTAGCGCTAATAACCTTGGGAAAGGTATGAATCCTACGAATCCCCCCCCCCCCGGCTATTGATGAATAATATGGCAGACTGGCCCTAACTTTGGTTAGGTAACCGGTCTAGGAGACGGAAAAAACTGTGAATTCAAACGTGTTAGGCTTTGCTTAATAAATTGACCTTGTGTCATATACTGCTCGGGCGGAGGGGTGGGTAAATATATATAACAGAAAGTCTCTTCGACTTTTTAAAACACTTCTGATTGTTTTAGCTGATTTCAGGACTGCGTTGGTCTGAGCTGTTTCAATTTTCCCGAATTCCTAATTCTACCAGTAACATTTTACAGTTTATGCTATTGCTCCAAGGGCAACAATTACATATTTACTAACCCCTCCGCACGAGTAGGATCATTTTCTTAATAGGAGTTTAATATGTTTACATTTTTCTTAAATATTCTTTTTCCTTGACTGCTTGCTTAACCAAGGTTAAAGAGCTATCCAACTTATTGGAATATTTGACATATAAGCTGTGCTTTTATTATTTTTGCTCAAAAATCAAGCCCGGGTGATATTTACTGTGTATGTATATTTACTTTGTCGTTAATTGTTTTATTTTCGAAGTTTCCTCCGGACATACACATACACACAACTGGCCTTTATATATGTATAGATACACAACGTCTCGACCGATATGCACTCGAACTCTGGAACACACTTGTCCAATTCAAGGGCCATCATGTTGTAATCGGGAGCCTTCACAGAACTTCTAACCGAACCCTGTATATAATCCACTTGGGTAGATATAATAAATGGATCAAATAAAAGATTTGGTTCTGTGAAGGCTCCCGATGACGCATGAAGCCTCTCGAGTTCGACAAAAAGGTTCCTGAGTTCGAACAGAAACACCTGAATAAAGCTGGAGAGCACATCGGCCGAAATGTGTATATAGAAATCAAGATTAGGACAACAGTCCGAAAAAATCAAAGTAATACAAATGTTGTATACCGTCTTTCCTTACTTTTTTACTTCTATTCTTCTGGTCATCTTTTAGCGTCTCTTCTGGCGACTTCGTGTCTGGTCTTCCATTGGGGATTTCTTTTTATCCGAAGCCCTGTGTCATTGGTAGTTTTAGATAATAACACAAGACTTCGATTTAACTTAAATCATATTTTATTCTGAAATCCCCACCAGACTACCTGCGCAGATTGAGTCAGCACCGTGCATAACACGACTTACCACCGTCGTGGTTTTGGCCGATCTGACTAAAATCTCTTTCTAATCTAAACCGGAAATGGTCTTCTCCACCGATTCTTACGTTATCCACCGGAAGGATCAGGATGAGGTCAAGCCTTGTCATTGAATCCTTGAAGGCTGTGGGCTGCAACTTATAACAGCCATTTTGGTTTCTACACTACTGTACATAAGTATTAGAAATCTAATAATTATGTAACACAAATTGTCAAGCCTCATCTAAAAAGTTCAGACATATAATACCGGCCAGATAGTTTATTCATCTTCCCCATAATCTAGACATCTAGATCTTATCATGTTTAACCCCGTCGGTGGCGCTCATAATACACTGATTGAATGCCCTGCAAATAGGGACCGGTTTAGCTCAGTCAGTAGAGTGTCGAACTAGGAATTACAGGGTTTTGTGTTCGATACCGGCTGACACCACCTCAGCGTATGAGTAGCACATGGATCTTTGCGGTAAAGTGAGGAGTTGATAGTAGGTGTTGTGCTCCGTCTCAGACGCCCAGAACAATCTCCTTGGTCTAGCGTAAGTGAAAAGAGGATAGACTCCCTCAATACCGACTTTTTATACCCTGCAAAGAGATAAGGATACCCCAAAGGTGTGTCCTAGGTATGACAACATCTGATAGTGAGGCTCCAGTTTCTGGAGTTTTGGGGTACTCGTTCATTGCCATTACTACGTAGTACAATCTGACCCGGAACACTTGTATCTGTTAGGGTCCTATCTATGAGTCAATAAAGATATGTTTTAAGATTAATCGTTTTTAATTGGTCTCTTAAGAAACAACTGCACAAAAATGTAAATTTATTTTATATACAATGAACATAATTCCCTAACCTCTTGGAGAAATAAACCTGTACGGGTTTACATGCAGTCAAAATCAATCAATAATTAATTATTACTTTATGATGTACAAGGTGTGTCAAAAAAGCATCGAGCTATATTTACCAAGAGATAAATGAACAATAAATGTAACGTTAATCTTTTTCAGGATACAAGGTGTGTCAAAAAGTACAGGTTTTAAAGCTATATTTACCAAGATAAAATGAAGAATGAATGGAACGTTAATTTTTCAGAATACAAGTCGTGTCAAAAAGTATCGAAAATCTCGATACGATTTTGATACAACTTGTATGTTGATTGGTTTTCCACAAGTTTTCATATTAATCTGTAATAAAATGTAATAGTTTGGTTAAATAAAACGTAAGTCTCTCTACGAAATACAAGAACTATTTGATGATTGGAAGTAAGTATATATATATATATATATATATATATATATATATATATATATATATATATATTGGTATTGTGCAAATTTTACTTCAATAATGAGCATATATATATATATTATATTCTCTAGCCGTTTCTTTCTTTTTTCAAAATCTGTCGCATACGACGATGACATAAACATTACTGTTTCTCTAACGTTGTGGAATTATTTTTTCGAACATTTCAGAAATTCTCAGTATTTTAACCGCTTTGTTTTCAAACGCCAAATAATTTACTCTGATGAAAGCCGTTATTCCTTAAATTTTTTTATAGTTCTCTATTATTGTTATTTATTTTGTATTTAAAATAATAATAGATAGAGTACATATATACATGGATAACACTCTGGGCCGACACACGTGTCAGTTAAACAAAACGAAAATAAAATCTATTTTATCCGTTCAGCATTTTCTTTCCTTTATTTTTTATTTCAACATATATACCTATCTATTATTATTTTTGGATTAATTTAGTTTGGTCGGAAACACGGTATTCAGAGAAGATTAAGACCTCTAGTAATAGCCGAAAAAATATAAACATGGGTCATTCGACGAAGCACAGGAAATATTTGGTATATCTACTTAACTATCTATTCATTATTAGATTTATATTAACTTAACCTAGAATGAAACCCCAATATTGCGGTATTTAGTACTCGGGTAATAGCCGCTGAAAAAATGTATCGCTTGATGAAAAGCTGGAAATCTATGCATATATAAAGGGCAGGTGTGTATATGTATGTATGGAGGAAACTTCGAAAATAAAACAATTAACGACAAAGTAAATATATACACATTAAATATCACCAGGACTTGGTTTTTTGAGCAAAAATAATAGAGATTTGATTTATATTCGTGAAGATAATTAAAATAAAATTTAAGTGATAACAGCATGGATTTTTTTTCTTATTTAATATTTTAGATAGTAGACATTAACATTTCTTTTCAGAGTAGCTGGATCAATGCAAGTTCTATTTTATTACATAGGGATTTAAATGGGGCACCCCACTTTGGGGCAGGGCTGGGTTTATAGCCCAGCGACCGAGGTGCCCCCTTGAGGGGGAATGCCGACAGGATCAACGCAATTTTTGTTCTTTCCCACCCATCAGCTTCGGCTTGTGGGTGGGCCCACGTTAAAACGAGGCCTTGTGCCCAGTTCATACAAGTGGGGTATGAGGCAAATACATGCCACGAGGTTTCAAATCATGATTCAGTAATTATGGATCTGCGAGACTAAATTAAAAAAAAAACCCTAGCCACTGCTAGTATTTAATAATGGAGAGTGTATATTTATCTATCTATCAATCTATTATTATTAGATGTTGATTAACTTAGTCGGGCGTGAAATCCTTATATTGCCGTATTCATTGAAATTCAGTACTCAAGTAATAGCCTGTGAAATTAACCTGCTAACAAGGGATAATATCCATCTCAACTTACTCCTTTCTATTCTACGCCTTAATTATTTTCTCTTTCTTCTCTTCTTCTTTCTCAACCCGCATTTCCGACTGCCAGATCTCGACTGCGATCTGCTCGATGAAATACAAGAAACATTTAATGATGAAAGCTATCTATCTATCTATCTATCTTTCTGAAGCTAGTTTTTTTTTTTTGTTTTATTTTTTTTTTTTTACTTGTTTTGGCCTTCTACCTTTGTTCGTTAGAAGTGACATCATCTTTCGTAAATCAGCGATCTATTTCTAACCCCGGAGTCGAGACGAGCAGATAGTGGCAGGATGTAGTCGAGTTCTGTTGAATTCAAATTCTTTCAAGCGGCCCATCGGGGATGGTGTTAGGTATTGAATTCGTTCGTTGTCTTCATTTTCATTTAAAGTATGTATTTACATTTTACCCAAGGTCAATTTTTAAGCGGTTTTTAATATATTTGTACTCAGCGTTTTCCTTCTCCTAGACTGGTTGCTATACTAAAGTTAAAGATCCCAGTCTATTTTACTATTTACACATAGCTGGAACGAGATTATTAAAAAAAAAAAAACGTCGGCGGAGTGGCCTATTGTCAGTATCAGCCAAACAACGATGGAGTCGATCCCCGTTTCGCTAGCTCTTGAGCAAGGAAAATGTTTGATGAAGTGGAGCACCACATTTACCGTCAGCTCCCATATGTTTTTCTGCACAGATCAGATTACCCAAGCCGTACTGTTCATCCTCTTATTTTGCGAGAACCGGTATCGAACCCTTAACCGTGCGATTCCTAGGTGGATGCTCTATCGACAGAGCTAAATAAGAGAGAGAATAAGTAAGTAAAGTCGACGGGGTGGCCTAATGTCGGTATCAGCCAGAGGGAGTCTTTGAACTTTTCACTAGCGATAGACTAAGGAGATTGTTTTTGCGTCTGAAGTGTAGCACCACACCTAACATCAGATCCTTAGTTTACCGCACAGATCATTGTACTACTCATGTACTGATTTGGCGAGGGCCGGTATCGAACCAGGAACATTGAGGTTCCAAGCCGAACACTCTACCGAATGAGCTAAACCGGCCCTTGATAATAGTGACTAAAATGATCATTTACCCAAGTTGATATGAACACACATCTCATTCAGTTGCGAATGGTTTATTGCTATATACTAAATAATGGAAATGGAGGCGCGTGTTGTAATGGTTAGAGTCGTAGGAAATACTCGTCGATCCGAGATACTGATCGACGAGTCTATTTCCTGGACGAGGATGTTTGCATTTCACATAGCGCTAATACCATCGGGAAAAGTATGCATCCATCTATTCTTCCTCCATCTATGGGTAAACAGTAGGATAGCTGGGTCTTTTTAACTTAGCTAGGTAACCAGTCTAGGAGAGGGAAAACTCTGAATTCAGACTTATTGAACTCCACTTAAGAAATTGACCATGCCTTTCATCTTTCTCGTGTGGAGGGGTTGGTAAATATATATAATAAATACTGGATATGAATAAACGTAGTTTCTTTTCTACAATAACAACATTTCTCTAAGATTTACCGCTTCTTGCGAGACGGGATGTATTTAGTGTCCCCGAAGGAATTTACGTACAACTTCGGCCGACCTCGGGGGATTTCACGAAGCGGCGTATGAACGGCAACATCAAAGATCATTGATTCGTTTCGTTGAATTCTTGGTCCTATTTAAAGAATCCCCTTTGCCTCACCGATGTGGAAGTGCACGAATAGATACCTCAAACGCAATCTGATCCTGGCTGGCTTGTTGTCCTTAGATATATTGAAAGTAACCATTAATCACAGACTTGCAGTGCACAGTTAGAGATCATTCATTTCTTTTTTTAAAAAATGGGGTCAAATATCGATTTCGAGGTACGAGTTATAATTAATGATATATTCCCAGCATGGATCTTTCGATATGCCTCACCGTGTCGCAAGCTAGTCAGTTAGATCTCACCGGCCGATTAGTTTACAGGTTATGTGAGGATGAAGGGAGGATTAAAATGAAAAAAAAATAAAAGGGAGAAAAAACGGAGAGTTGTTACATTTTATATCAAATCAGTTGGCTATGGGTGGGGGTAGGTGGATTTGTTAGGGAGAAAGATGTTATTCTTTGATCACTGTACAAGGTGTATCAAAAAATATGGAGAGTTTTTTTTGTACTTTTTGACACAAGGTGTGTAAAAAAGTATCGAGATATGTACTTTTTGAAAAATTAACGTTCCATTCATTGTTTTTTTTTTCTATCTTGGTAAATACAGCTTCAAACTCGGTACTTTTATGACATACCTTGGATTCTGAAAAAGAAATTAACGTTACATTCATTGTTTATTTCTATCTTGGCAAATACAACTTTAAAATATGTACTTTTATGACACACCTTGTATTCTAAAAAAATAACGTTCCATTCATTATTCATTTCCATCTTGGTAAATACAGCTTTGAACTTGGTACTTATTTGAAACACCTCGTATTCTTAAAAAAAAACTGAATGGAAGGTTTTTTTTCTTTCAGAATACATGATGTATCAAAAAGTACAACAAATCCCGATACTCTTTTTGACACACCTTATATGATACAAATATGGAGGAAATATTGTGATTAGAACAAACAAGTTAAGGAAAATAGTTTGAATGAATCAATGTTTAATAAGAATTATTCATCATCACAGAAATGGCAGAGGCATTAACAAGCAAAATAATAGCAACAGCTCTACTAAATCGGTGTATTCCTAGTAACCCACGTTTCGCTTGCTTCATATACAAAATGAGTGTGAATACACATTCTTATGTTGTATATATGCGGGACAATAATTTCAAACTGTGTGACACGACGTTTTATTGGGGGGGGGGGCATCAAGTAATTTTTAACGAAAGTCGTGTCAAAAAGTACCGAAAATCTCGATACGATTTTGATACAACTTATATGTTGATCGGTTCTCAACAAGTTCTCATATTAATCTGATTTTAAAAAATTAAATAAATAAAATGTAATAGTTTGGAAAATAAAACGTAAGCCTCTCGACGAAATAAAAGAAATATTTGATGATAGAAAGTAAGTATATATATATATATATATATATATATATTATATTATATATATATATATATATATATATATATATATCATTTCTATTAACATTTTTAGATTAATTTAGTCTGGTCGGAAACACGGTATTCAGAGAAGATTAAGTCCTATAATAATAACCGAAAAAATATACACATGGGTCATTCGACGAAACACATGAATTATCTGGTATATCTACTTATCTATCTATTTATTATTAGATTTAGATTAACTTAACCTGGAATGAGACCCCAATATTGCGATATTCAGTACTCGAATAATCGACGGGAAAATAAGAAATATGTATCGCTTGATGAAGCAAGATAAGAGCAACAGCTCTACTATATCGGTTAATTCCTGGTAACCCACGTTCCCTTCATATTCAAAATGAGTGTGAATACACATTTTTATGTTGTATATATCCGGGGACAATAATTTTAAACTGTGTGACACAGCATTATTTTTCGGCATCAAATAATTTTTATCGAAACAGGAAAATTGTATAATTTTTTTTTTTATAGTTACAGGGAATAATTTTGTGAAAATGGAAAAATCAAAATATTGTATAAATTCTAATTCTACTTATTGTGTTTACAGATATAGGCAAAGGTGACTGGTGGCAACTAAGGTGATATGTTTATCAAAACTGTCAGAAATCAAGGGGTATACTTATTTTGATTGCTGGTGGATTGCATTTGTTAACCTTTGTGACAATTGCAGAATAGCTACAATTTTTTTCTAGGAAAAGACGTTCTGACTTGTTAAAAATTATGTCAAACCGAAGTGCTTGAAGGATACTTGTCAGAGGGCCACGAAGCTTCTTCAAAATTGCGGAAATAAGACATATTTTCCATTAAAAGACATAGACCTTGCCACCAGGAAAAAACCCCTCAGATAACAGAACTGAGACAGTCCAGTACGCATTTGCTGAATTACTCAATACTAATTAGCGTAGAAAAAAACGCCTGATAAAGCTCCTCGTCATGTCCTTTCTCTCCGACAAATGTGGTAGTCACGGAACTGAGTCATTTTATCAGATACCGTGACTGGCATAGGACCACAACGGAGTTCGGCATGAAATAATCCTTGGGAAAGGTATGAATCAAACTACTCTCCCTCCAGCTATACGTAAAGAGTAGGGTTGACTGGGTTATTTAACCTTGTTTAGGCAACCAGGTAAGGTCAACATATGAGATGGAAATCTCTGAATTAAAACCTGTTAAACCCAGCTTAATAAATTGAGTTTGCGTCATATCTTACTCGTCTTGAAGGGTTGGAAGTTATGTATATATCTGGAGATGATAATTTTAAACTGACTTCGGCATCAAATGACCCAACATATGTTGACATGTCGTAAAACCAACTAACGAAACCTTTTCCTGAATAGATGATATGCGGGTTAGTAATGAACATGATTGGTGGATTGATTGGTTTTAACGGCATGTCAACCCATCTAGGATTATTTTATGCCTAGATTTTAAACAATCACGTGCATTTCTCTGAATGTTTCAGATGAGGCTTGGAGATTAGTATTATCAGCGTTATTCGGACTATTGTCCCCATCTTCATTGTTATTTGTACAACGTTTCGGCCGATATGCCCTCTGGCCTTCTTCAGGTATTTCTTGTCCGACAAGAAACACCTGAAGAAGGCCGGAGGGCATATCGGCCGAAACGTTGTACAAATAACAATGAAGATGGGGACAATAGTCCGAATAACGCTGATAATACTAATCAAGTGCATATTTATATTTTTTGTGAAGTCATTTCTTAAAAATTTTTTTTTAATACGATCTTATCAAATAGGAATTATTTTTAAACATATCTATTTGACCCCAATATGTTCGACCACTTCGGGTCAAAGTGGGCGTGGGAGTAATGGCAATGTAAGGGTACTCCACATTCCTCAGAGCTCTATTCCTCAGAGATGATTTTTACCAGTTTCTTGACGTCAATAAACAAATAAATAAACGTCCCTGTAGATAATTGGTATTTATTTAACAAGAGAAACTTACATTAGCAAGCTTGGCCATAACTTTTTACAATATGAGGAAAAAGGAAATTATATGATTTTTAATGAATTATCTTACCGCAGGGATGCATAATTTATTATATAAACAACATGAAATTAGTTTTCAAATGTCTTCACATCAAATTAGCATCGTAAAAGTATCATTCTAAGAAAAAGCATCAATTTCCATTTGCTTCGTTTGCTGTTTAAATTCACTCATTAATAATCTGCTATAAATTCGTAAAATGTGTTCTTAAGGCTGACAAATCTGTCAACAAGCCATTAAGTGACATCGAAAAGGAAAATTCAGTTTGTGAAAGCATTGTCATTTTTAGATTTCAACAAAATATTTTACATAAACTAATGGTTGTAAAAATTATGTATGATTCTCTCTCTCTCTTTCCCTCACTCTCCTCTCACTCTCTCTCTCACTCCCTCTCTCTTTTTTCTCTCTCTCTCCTCACACTCTCTCTCAGCCCCTCTCTTTCTCTCCTATTACTCTCTCTCACCCCTCTCACTCCTCTCCTCTCTCTCTCACACTCCTCTCACCCCCTCTCTTTCTCTCCTATTACTCTCTCTCTCACCCCTCTCACTTTCTTTCTCTCACTCTCTCTCCTCTCACTCTCTTTCACTCACTCTTTCTCTCCCTTCTCTCTCTCTCTACGGCGGGCCTTGACATAACTAAATGTTCGCCTCTCTTTGGCAACTCTTTCGCTTGAGTTGTCAGAGGGGTGTGTGTGTGAAAAGTTCTGTGCTCGCGATTACAGCCTCATAAACGGAATCTCTTAAAATGATCATGGCCATGGGCGGCCGTCAGCTACCGCCGCTCATGTTGGTACATTTGCAATGGCACTCCAGCGACCCAAGTTCCTATGGATTGCCTCCTTCGGTCAACTAACGTCTTTTCAATCTGAATTCGTCCACAATGGCCATCTTACGAGCCTATTTTAGATGCCCGTTCGGTCAACTAACGTCTTTTCAATCTGAACTCGTCCACAATGGCGCTGTCACGTGCCCTATTTTAGAAGCAAGCTAGCCAGTTACATCTCACCGACCGATTAGTGTACTGTGTAAGTGATAATAAAGGGAGGATTAAAATGAAAAGAAGGGAGAAAAAACGGAGATTTGTTAAATTTTATACAAAATAAGTGGCTATGGGTGGGGGTAGGTTGATTGGTTAGGGAGAAAGATCTTATTCTTCGATCAGTGTACAAGGTGTATAAAAAAGGATGGAGAGTTTTTTGTATTTTTTGACAAAACCTGGTATTTTGAAAAAATAACATCCCGGTGAGCTCGCAATATTTTTCTTTCTTTCTTAAAAGGGATTGCAAAGAATGAAAAAATCAATTAATCATTTGTGCATTTATCATAGACATCATTTTATGAGACTCAAATGATAAAAAACATACAAAAACGAATGTACTCAATGATTTAATGAATTACATTGGTTCGTTGTATATACGGGGCTTATGGCGCATGGATAA
>CM042140.1:106237625-106252625 GCA_023376005.1 Doryteuthis pealeii
TCCTGGCATTTATCATAGACATCATTTTTGAGAACTCAAATGAAAAAACATCAACTAAAAACGAAATGTCTCAATGATTTTAATGAAGTTGCATTGGTTGCTAATCGTTTATTACTAAGGTAGCTTTTGATTGGCGTTACAATGGTGATATTACGAGTTAC
Source organism: Doryteuthis pealeii (assembly GCA_023376005.1). Lineage (NCBI taxonomy): Eukaryota > Metazoa > Mollusca > Cephalopoda > Myopsida > Loliginidae > Doryteuthis > Doryteuthis pealeii. The sequence goes on from CM042140.1 coordinate 106,237,787, forward strand.
TTAGACTACTAGGACAGAAGAAGTTCTCTAGTTCGTATTATCTCGGTGAGTCTCTTCATTAGCAATAATTTTCGTAGTTTTCTTTCTTTCTAAAAAGGGATTGCAAGAAATAAAAAAATCAATTAATCTTTCTGCATTTATCATAACATCATTTTATGAGACTCAAATGATAAAAAAACATAGAAAAACGAATGCACTCAATGATTTTAATGAAGTTACATTGGTTCGTTGTATATACAGGGCTTGTGGCGCAATGGATAACGCTCTGACTACGGATCAGAAGATTCCAGTTCGAATCCTGGTGAGCTCGCAATATTTTTCTTTCTTTCTTAAAAGGGATTGCAAAGAATGAAAAAATCAATTAATCATTTCTGCATTTATCATAGACATCATTTTATGAGACTCAAATGATAAAAAACATACAAAAACGAATGTACTCAATGATTTTAATGAAGTTACATTGGTTCGTTGTATATACAGGGCTTGTGGCGCAATGGATAACGCGTCTGACTACGGATCAGAAGATTCCAGGTTCGAATCCTGGTGAGCTCGCAATATTTTTCTTTCTTTCTTAAAAGGGATTGCAAAGAATGAAAAAATCAATTAATCATTTCTGCATTTATCATAGACATCATTTTATGAGACTCAAATGATAAAAAACATACAAAACGAATGTACTCAATGATTTTAATGAAGTTACATTGGTTCGTTGTATATACAGGGCTTGTGGCGCAATGGATAACGCGTCTGACTACGGATCAGAAGATTCCAGGTTCGAATCCTGGTGAGCTCGCAATATTTTTCTTTCTTTCTTAAAAGGGATTGCAAAGAATGAAAAAAATCAATTAATCATTTCTGCATTTATCATAGACATCATTTTATGAGACTCAAATGATAAAAAAAACATACAAAAACGAATGTACTCAATGATTTTAATGAAGTTACATTGGTTCGTTGTATATACAGGGCTTGTGGCGCAATGGATAACGCGTCTGACTACGGATCAGAAGATTCCAGGTTCGAATCCTGGTGAGCTCGCAATATTTTTCTTTCTTTCTTAAAAGGGATTGCAAAGAATGAAAAAAATCAATTAATCATTTCTGCATTTATCATAGACATCATTTTATGAGACTCAAATGATAAAAAACATACAAAAACGAATGTACTCAATGATTTTAATGAAGTTACATTGGTTCGTTGTATATACAGGGCTTGTGGCGCAATGGATAACGCGTCTGACTACGGATCAGAAGATTCCAGGTTCGAATCCTGGTGAGCAATATTTTTCTTTCTTTCTTAAAAGGGATTGCAAAGAATGAAAAAAATCAATTAATCATTTCTGCATTTATCATAGACATCATTTTATGAGACTCAAATGATAAAAAAACATAGAAAAACGAATGTACTCAATGATTTTAATGAAGTTACATTGGTTCGTTGTATATACAGGGCTTGTGGCGCAATGGATAACGCGTCTGACTACGGATCAGAAGATTCCAGGTTCGAATCCTGGTGAGCTCGCAATATTTTTCTTTCTTTCTTAAAAGGGATTGCAAAGAATGAAAAAAATCAATTAATCATTTCTGCATTTATCATAGACATCATTTTATGAGACTCAAATGATAAAAAAACATACAAAAACGAATGTACTCAATGATTTTAATGAAGTTACATTGGTTCGTTGTATATACAGGGCTTGTGGCGCAATGGATAACGCGTCTGACTACGGATCAGAAGATTCCAGGTTCGAATCCTGGTGAGCTCGCAATATTTTTCTTTCTTTCTTAAAAGGGATTGCAAAGAATGAAAAAAATCAATTAATCATTTCTGCATTTATCATAGACATCATTTTATGAGACTCAAATGATAAAAAACATACAAAAACGAATGTACTCAATGATTTTAATGAAGTTACATTGGTTCGTTGTATATACAGGGCTTGTGGCGCAATGGATAACGCGTCTGACTACGGATCAGAAGATTCCAGGTTCGAATCCTGGTGAGCTCGCAATATTTTTCTTTCTTTCTTAAAAGGGATTGCAAAGAATGAAAAAAATCAATTAATCATTTCTGCATTTATCATAGACACATCATTTTATGAGACTCAAATGATAAAAAAAACATACAAAAACGAATGTACTCAATGATTTTAATGAAGTTACATTGGTTCGTTGTATATACAGGGCTTGTGGCGCAATGGATAACGCGTCTGACTACGGATCAGAAGATTCCAGGTTCGAATCCTGGTGAGCTCGCAATATTTTTCTTTCTTTCTTAAAAGGGATTGCAAAGAATGAAAAAAATCAATTAATCATTTCTGCATTTATCATAGACATCATTTTATGAGACTCAAATGATAAAAAACATACAAAAACGAATGTACTCAATGATTTTAATGAAGTTACATTGGTTCGTTGTATATACAGGGCTTGTGGCGCAATGGATAACGCGTCTGACTACGGATCAGAAGATTCCAGGTTCGAATCCTGGTGAGCTCGCAATATTTTTCTTTCTTTCTTAAAAGGGATTGCAAAGAATGAAAAAAATCAATTAATCATTTCTGCATTTATCATAGACATCATTTTATGAGACTCAAATGATAAAAAACAAAAACGAATGTACTCAATGATTTTAATGAAGTTACATTGGTTCGTTGTATATACAGGGCTTGTGGCGCAATGGATAACGCGTCTGACTACGGATCAGAAGATTCCAGGTTCGAATCCTGGTGAGCTCGCAATATTTTTCTTTCTTTCTTAAAAGGGATTGCAAAGAATGAAAAAAATCAATTAATCATTTCTGCATTTATCATAGACATCATTTTATGAGACTCAAATGATAAAAAACATACAAAAACGAATGTACTCAATGATTTTAATGAAGTTACATTGGTTCGTTGTATATACAGGGCTTGTGGCGCAATGGATAACGCGTCTGACTACGGATCAGAAGATTCCAGGTTCGAATCCTGGTGAGCTCGCAATATTTTCTTTCTTTCTTAAAAGGGATTGCAAAGAATGAAAAAATCAATTAATCATTTCTGCATTTATCATAGACATCATTTTATGAGACTCAAATGATAAAAAAACATACAAAAACGAATGTACTCAATGATTTTAATGAAGTTACATTGGTTCGTTGTATATACAGGGCTTGTGGCGCAATGGATAACGCGTCTGACTACGGATCAGAAGATTCCAGGTTCGAATCCTGGTGAGCTCGCAATATTTTTCTTTCTTTCTTAAAAGGGATTGCAAAGAATGAAAAAAATCAATTAATCATTTCTGCATTTATCATAGACATCATTTTATGAGACTCAAATGATAAAAAACATACAAAAACGAATGTACTCAATGATTTTAATGAAGTTACATTGGTTCGTTGTATATACAGGGCTTGTGGCGCAATGGATAACGCGTCTGACTACGGATCAGAAGATTCCAGGTTCGAATCCTGGTGAGCTCGCAATATTTTTCTTTCTTTCTTAAAAGGGATTGCAAAGAATGAAAAAAATCAATTAATCATTTCTGCATTTATCATAGACATCATTTTATGAGACTCAAATGATAAAAAAACATACAAAAACGAATGTACTCAATGATTTTAATGAAGTTACATTGGTTCGTTGTATATACAGGGCTTGTGGCGCAATGGATAACGCGTCTGACTACGGATCAGAAGATTCCAGGTTCGAATCCTGGTGAGCTCGCAATATTTTTCTTTCTTTCTTAAAAGGGATTGCAAAGAATGAAAAAAATCAATTAATCATTTCTGCATTTATCATAGACATCATTTTATGAGACTCAAATGATAAAAAACATAAAAACGAATGTACTCAATGATTTTAATGAAGTTACATTGGTTCGTTGTATATACAGGGCTTGTGGCGCAATGGATAACGCGTCTGACTACGGATCAGAAGATTCCAGGTTCGAATCCTGGTGAGCTCGCAATATTTTCTTTCTTTCTTAAAAGGGATTGCAAAGAATGAAAAAAATCAATTAATCATTTCTGCATTTATCATAGACATCATTTTATGAGACTCAAATGATAAAAAAACATACAAAAACGAATGTACTCAATGATTTTAATGAAGTTACATTGGTTCGTTGTATATACAGGGCTTGTGGCGCAATGGATAACGCGTCTGACTACGGATCAGAAGATTCCAGGTTCGAATCCTGGTGAGCTCGCAATATTTTCTTTCTTTCTTAAAAGGGATTGCAAAGAATGAAAAAAATCAATTAATCATTTCTGCATTTATCATAGACATCATTTTATGAGACTCAAATGATAAAAAAAACATAAAAAACGAATGTACTCAATGATTTTAATGAAGTTACATTGGTTCGTTGTATATACAGGGCTTGTGGCGCAATGGATAACGCGTCTGACTACGGATCAGAAGATTCCAGGTTCGAATCCTGGTGAGCTCGCATATTTTTCTTTCTTTCTTAAAAGGGATTGCAAAGAATGAAAAAAATCAATTAATCATTTCTGCATTTATCATAGACATCATTTTATGAGACTCAAATGATAAAAAACATACAAAAACGAATGTACTCAATGATTTTAATGAAGTTACATTGGTTCGTTGTATATACAGGGCTTGTGGCGCAATGGATAACGCGTCTGACTACGGATCAGAAGATTCCAGGTTCGAATCCTGGTGAGCTCGCAATATTTTTCTTTCTTTCTTAAAAGGGATTGCAAAGAATGAAAAAAATCAATTAATCATTTCTGCATTTATCATAGACATCATTTTATGAGACTCAAATGATAAAAAACATAGAAAAACGAATGTACTCAATGATTTTAATGAAGTTACATTGGTTCGTTGTATATACAGGGCTTGTGGCGCAATGGATAACGCGTCTGACTACGGATCAGAAGATTCCAGGTTCGAATCCTGGTGAGCTCGCAATATTTTTCTTTCTTTCTTAAAAGGGATTGCAAAGAATGAAAAAAATCAATTAATCATTTCTGCATTTATCATAGACATCATTTTATGAGACTCAAATGATAAAAACATACAAAAACGAATGTACTCAATGATTTTAATGAAGTTACATTGGTTCGTTGTATATACAGGGCTTGTGGCGCAATGGATAACGCGTCTGACTACGGATCAGAAGATTCCAGGTTCGAATCCTGGTGAGCTCGCAATATTTTTCTTTCTTTCTTAAAAGGGATTGCAAAGAATGAAAAAAATCAATTAATCATTTCTGCATTTATCATAGACATCATTTTATGAGACTCAAATGATAAAAAACATACAAAAACGAATGTACTCAATGATTTTAATGAAGTTACATTGTTCGTTGTATATACAGGGCTTGTGGCGCAATGGATAACGCGTCTGACTACGGATCAGAAGATTCCAGGTTCGAATCCTGGTGAGCTCGCAATATTTTTCTTTCTTTCTTAAAAGGGATTGCAAAGAATGAAAAAATCAATTAATCATTTCTGCATTTATCATAGACATCATTTTATGAGACTCAAATGATAAAAAAACATACAAAAACGAATGTACTCAATGATTTTAATGAAGTTACATTGGTTCGTTGTATATACAGGGCTTGTGGCGCAATGGATAACGCGTCTGACTACGGATCAGAAGATTCCAGGTTCGAATCCTGGTGAGCTCGCAATATTTTTCTTTCTTTCTTAAAAGGGATTGCAAAGAATGAAAAAATCAATTAATCATTTCTGCATTTATCATAGACATCATTTTATGAGACTCAAATGATAAAAAACATACAAAAACGAATGTACTCAATGATTTTAATGAAGTTACATTGGTTCGTTGTATATACAGGGCTTGTGGCGCAATGGATAACGCGTCTGACTACGGATCAGAAGATTCCAGGTTCGAATCCTGGTGAGCTCGCAATATTTTTCTTTCTTTCTTAAAAGGGATTGCAAAGAATGAAAAAAATCAATTAATCATTTCTGCATTTATCATAGACATCATTTTATGAGACTCAAATGATAAAAAAAACATACAAAAACGAATGTACTCAATGATTTTAATGAAGTTACATTGGTTCGTTGTATATACAGGCTTGTGGCGCAATGGATAACGCGTCTGACTACGGATCAGAAGATTCCAGGTTCGAATCCTGGTGAGCTCGCAATATTTTTCTTTCTTTCTTAAAAGGGATTGCAAAGAATGAAAAAAATCAATTAATCATTTCTGCATTTATCATAGACATCATTTTATGAGACTCAAATGATAAAAAACATACAAAAACGAATGTACTCAATGATTTTAATGAAGTTACATTGGTTCGTTGTATATACAGGGCTTGTGGCGCAATGGATAACGCGTCTGACTACGGATCAGAAGATTCCAGGTTCGAATCCTGGTGAGCTCGCAATATTTTTCTTTCTTTCTTAAAAGGGATTGCAAAGAATGAAAAAAATCAATTAATCATTTCTGCATTTATCATAGACATCATTTTATGAGACTCAAATGATAAAAAAACATACAAAAACGAATGTACTCAATGATTTTAATGAAGTTACATTGGTTCGTTGTATATACAGGGCTTGTGGCGCAATGGATAACGCGTCTGACTACGGATCAGAAGATTCCAGGTTCGAATCCTGGTGAGCTCGCAATATTTTTCTTTCTTTCTTAAAAGGGATTGCAAAGAATGAAAAAAATCAATTAATCATTTCTGCATTTATCATAGACATCATTTTATGAGACTCAAATGATAAAAAACATACAAAAACGAATGTACTCAATGATTTTAATGAAGTTACATTGGTTCGTTGTATATACAGGCTTGTCAATGGATAACGCGTCTGACTACGGATCAGAAGATTCCAGGTTCGAATCCTGGTGAGCTCGCAATATTTTTCTTTCTTCTTAAAAGGATTGCAAAGAATGAAAAAATCAATTAATCATTTCTGCATTTATCATAGACATCATTTTATGAGACTCAAATGATAAAAAAAACAAAAAACGAATGCACTCAATGATTTTAATGAAGTTACATTGTTCGTTGTATATACAGGGCTTGTGGCGCAATGGATAACGCGTCTGACTACGGATCAGAAGATTCCAGGTTCGAATCCTGGTGAGCTCGCAATATTTTCTTTCTTTCTTAAAAGGATTGCAAAGAATGAAAAAAATCAATTAATCATTTCTGCATTTATCATAGACATCATTTTATGAGACTCAAATGATAAAAAAAACATACAAAAACGAATGTACTCAATGATTTTAATGAAGTTACATTGGTTCGTTGTATATACAGGGCTTGTGGCGCAATGGATAACGCGTCTGACTACGGATCAGAAGATTCCAGGTTCGAATCCTGGTGAGCTCGCAATATTTTTCTTTCTTTCTTAAAAGGGATTGCAAAGAATGAAAAAAATCAATTAATCATTTCTGCATTTATCATAGACATCATTTTATGAGACTCAAATGATAAAAAACATACAAAAACGAATGTACTCAATGATTTTAATGAAGTTACATTGGTTCGTTGTATATACAGGGCTTGTGGCGCAATGGATAACGCGTCTGACTACGGATCAGAAGATTCCAGGTTCGAATCCTGGTGAGCTCGCAATATTTTTCTTTCTTTCTTAAAAGGATTGCAAAGAATGAAAAAATCAATTAATCATTTCTGCATTTATCATAGACATCATTTTATGAGACTCAAATGATAAAAAAAACATAAAAACGAATGCACTCAAGATTTTAATGAAGTTACATTGTTCGTTGTATATACAGGCTTGTGGCGCAATGGATAACGCGTCTGACTACGGATCAGAAGATTCCAGGTTCGAATCCTGGTGAGCTCGCAATATTTTTCTTTCTTTCTTAAAAGGGATTGCAAAGAATGAAAAAAAATCAATTAATCATTTCTGCATTTATCATAGACATCATTTTATGAGACTCAAATGATAAAAAACATACAAAAACGAATGTACTCAATGATTTTAATGAAGTTACATTGGTTCGTTGTATATACAGGCTTGTGGCGCAATGGATAACGCGTCTGACTACGGATCAGAAGATTCCAGGTTCGAATCCTGGTGAGCTCGCAATATTTTTCTTTCTTTCTTAAAAGGGATTGCAAAGAATGAAAAAAATCAATTAATCATTTCTGCATTTATCATAGACATCATTTTATGAGACTCAAATGATAAAAAACATACAAAAACGAATGTACTCAATGATTTTAATGAAGTTACATTGATTCGTTGTATATACAGGGCTTGTGGTGCAATGGATAACGCGTCTGACTACGATCAGAAGATTCCAGGTTCGAATCCTGGTGAGCTCGCATATTTTTCTTTCTTTCTTAAAAGGATTGCAAAGAATGAAAAAAATCAATTAATCATTTCTGCATTTATCATAGACATCATTTTATGAGACTCAAATGATAAAAAACATAAAAAACGAATGCACTCAATGATTTTAATGAAGTTACATTGGTTCGTTGTATATACAGGCTTGTGGCGCAATGGATAACGCGTCTGACTACGGATCAGAAGATTCCAGGTTCGAATCCTGGTGAGCTCGCAATATTTTTCTTTCTTTCTTAAAAGGGATTGCAAGAATGAAAAAAATCAATTAATCATTTCTGCATTTATCATAGACATCATTTTATGAGACTCAAATGATTAAAAAAACATACAAAAACGAATACTCAATGATTTTAATGAAGTTACATTAGTTCGTTGTATATACAGGCTTGTTGCGCAATGGATAACGCGTCTAACTACGGATCAGAAGATTCCAGGTTCGAATCCTATTTGAGCTCGCAATATTTTTCTTTCTTTCTTTTCATTCGTCATTTCTATCTTGGTAAATACAGCTTTCAACTTAGTACTTTTGTGACACACTTTGTATTCTTAAAAAAATGAATGGAGCGTTTGTTTTCTTTCAGAATACAAGATGTATTTAAAAAAGTACAAAAATCTCGATATTTTTTGACACACCTTGTAAAATACAGATATGGCAGTAATATTGTGTTTATATCAATCAAGATAAGGAAAATAGTTTGAATAAATCAGTTTTAATAAGAAATGGCAGAAAAATTCTGACTATAACAAGCCAGATAAGAGCAACAGCTCTACTAAATCGGTGTATTTCTGATCATGATGCTAATTCCTCAAAAAACATAGCAGAAACATTGTGACTACGACAAGAATGATGAAGATAACAGTTCCAATAAGTCAGAATAAGATAATGATATTTCGTAATATGAGGCATGGTAAAAAAATGTCCAACAACAGAGATGAGACTAGAAGTTTGAATAAATCAATATATAATAGATATATTTCCTAATCATATATATGGTAGAAATATTACGAATATAGCTACCCAGATGAGGCCAGCAGTTTGTATAAACAATGTATAATAATGATGCTTGTCTTAGAAATAGGCTTTTGTATAAATTTACCAACTCCCCTGCACGAGTAGGATGTGACACAAGGTAAATTTCGTAGGCGGAGTTTAAGATTTCTGAATTCAAAATTTTCATTCTCCTTGACTGGTTATTTAAGGTTAACGAGTGCAATCCGCCCTACTATTTACCATAGCTGGATGGAGAGTAGTTGGATGCATACCTAATGGTATTAGCGCTATAAGAAATGCAAACAGCCTCGTCCAGGTTTTGAACTCGCGTCGACGAGTCCATTTCCTACGATTCTAACAATTACACCATGCACTAGGCTTATGTTCGACTCATATACACAGGGAATTAACAGTGGTACCTTGATTTACAAGTGCCCAAAGCAATTCCCGTAATACCGCCTGGATTAAGTACCAATAAGCCTGTTCAAGAGTTTGTTGACTGACTACAGCAGTTACTGTAATCAACCTGAATCCTTTGTTTATAAAAATGACTTGCTCAGCATTAAATGACCTGAAAAGCGTTGATAAGCCGTAAAAACAAGGAGTTTTCTGGTTTAGGGGATGTCCCTCCGTCGATTTATGCTTTGTGTTTTGAGCTAAAATTTAATGTGCGAGTGAACTTCAGATAGACGTATGATAATAATTTCACTAAAATCATTTAAATTTCTACAATTATTACGCCAACGAAAAAGTAAGTCATTTACAGCACACAATATCATTACATTCTAGAATTAATCGCGTAAGTCAAGGTACTACTGCATTGTGTTTGATGACATCATGATCTCAGAAAATTAGACAAACAGAAAGAAAAAAACTTATTAGATTACAGGTTATAATTATACTCGCAGGCATAGAACCTACATTGAACAATGAGAAATGACGCCTTCTTTACGGAATATATATATATATATATATATATATATATATAATTACCAGCAAATAAATTTATACGTATATAAAGGGCAGTTGGTGTCTATCTATGTATGTCCGGATGAAACTATGAGAATAAAATAATTAACGATAAGTATATATATATATATATATATATATATATATATATATATATATATATATAGTGTGAGATGGTCACTATTTCAGCTTTTGCTGGAATGGTGTACCAAAGGCAGTATTATTGGTAGAGTGCTCAATATAAGATAGAGCCGTTATATAATATAATAAGATAAATATATAAAGGTTTTACATATCTATTTATTAGGTGACAAAGGAACATTCACAACCATATTGGTTTCATGCGATGCATTCCCAGGTGAAGATGTTTAAAACATTAAAATGCACCAATTTTGTGCAAAAATTATGAAGATTTGATTTATATTCAAAAATATTTAAAAGTCAAAATACACATAGAAGTAGCATTGGAATTCTATTTAAAAATGTCCAGCATTTGTAAATCTCAAAAGTAAAAAAATCAATACACTAGGTTTTTAGCCTCTCCCTATAACCAGCCGATGCTTCAAGTAAAGAAATAAGGGACCTGTATCTAATTATCATTTAATAATTATCTCCATTTAGAAATTATAATGGACGCAGTGTGGACGCAGACCCACATATGACTATTAAGTATGTATTAACGTAACTATTCAGCAACACACTGGTCGAGAGAAAAAAAGGTCCATTTTTACAGCGGAGTTAAGTTAGATTTGAATTAAGAGTTTACTTTTCCTAGACGGGTTGTCTGACCAAGTCTAAAAAATGCAGTCAGCCCTACTATTTAACTATATTTGAGAGATAACAGAGGGATTAGTATTATCTGCGTTATTCGGACTATTGTCCCTATCTTCATTGTTATTTGTACAACGTTTCAAAATAACAAATGAAGATGGGAACAATAGTCCGAATAACGTAGATAATACTAATCATCAAGCCTCATCTCAAACATTCAGAGAAATAACAGAGGGATTCATGTATTTCCCATGAGCTTGAACGTGAATTGAAAGGCAAACGACCTCATCCCATATGTGAACCCAGGCTGCCGATTATATTTCCTACAAAGATAACCGTTTTCCTAAGCGCGGATATTAAGTAGCAATTTGTTTGAGATTTTATTCATTGTCACGGAGTATTTTGATTGATATTTCCCAAACACAAACGACTCAACTGTATGCCATTTTTATTGTATGGAGGTAATACATGAGTGTAATCCCAAAATTAAGGTTTCCAACGCACTGGGGGATACATGGAAACTCTTCATGCCCCTATTAATAAATCTTGTGTTTGTGGTGCATGTGCCTACGCCTGCCCCTGCACGTGTTTTGCTACCACGCTCAGTCTTGTATTGGCAGTCGTTTCTGATGGAGCTCCCGCAGTTATTCGGTTTTTGAACGTAAAATGTATTAAACCGATTGAAATTCATTTCCAATTAACGGAAGTGCTTGACGAGTCATGCATAGACGTCAAAAACATCCACAAGTGGTGTAGGGATTTTGCGACGACATCGACGTTCAACGTTTTCTCAACAACATAGCAGAAAACTGAGCATGGCAGTGAGTTGCAGGCAGGCACATGCACAACAAACACAACAATGTTGCTAATAGCCCCACAAACAGTTTCCCTGCATCCCCAGCGCTTTGGAAACCTTACTTTTAGGATTACTCTTGTAATTTAATAATTGCCACAACTTACCTGCATTGTCTGCAATAAGAGTTCTACTGGAAAGTCAGACAACTTGGGTTCTTGAATATGATGGCCTTCATGACACAGTTGATAGGTGTTATCACTATATTCTGCTGTCAGGAAAAAGGATTATTATTGTTATGGGTCTGCTTTTCATCTGATTTCAATTTCCAATCACCTTTTGGTCACAAACCTTTGGCCAGAAAAGATGATCAAATATTTCCCACAAAACAGGGGAAGCTCTTCTTTCAAAATACAAATCATTCCCAGAACTAGAAAACAAAGTTATAAGGTAAAAAGAGGCTGGTCAGTCTTTTCATATAATAATGGGAATAAAAATCTGCCACAACGCATACAAAAATGGCTCGACCAAAATGGCGATTATGTAAAAATAAAATTTAAAATTAAAAAAAAATAGATACATGTTAAAACTTTGAAATGAAGGATACATCATTGACAAGACACAATAAACATTTCTGTGATTTCTAAATATTTTAAAGACCTCAACTTTAGGATTTTCCTCGTAGATTCAGAAATAAGATTGTTATTATATTGAGTCTATAGATAAATGAAGCTTGATTAATAATCACGTAGTAACTAAATGAACATTTCACTGTATAATGTTCATTGTTCGTGATTAATATCATTGAATTATTACTCAAGCATCACCGGCTACTTTTGTTAGTCTATTATATTTATTCTTATTCGTCTCAAGAGGTGTAATGGATAGCAAGTTTATGTTGCATAGTTTATTATCAGTCATAAATTATGAGCATACATGTAGTTAGAATTTTAAATAAGATTCGAGTTAAAAGCGGAAGTGGGTAACTTTCCATATCCGTTTGGGATTATGAGTGACGTTTAGAAGATCCTAACTTAGCGATTGGACGCGTGGGAATGGATTTAGCTTAGAGTCAGATTCGATCTGGCTTTGTTGTCAGCTCCCGGTGTCGGTCTCCCTGCGGCGGAATCAAAATGGACAGGGTTGAGAATAAAGCCTTATTATAGAAACAATAAATCCTTGTTGTTGATTAATTATTAAAACAAACAATTTCAAGCCCTGTAAAAATATTAACAAAGGAAATCAACCCCCATCGAAAGCCCTAAAGTAAGCCCAACCAGGGAACATGGCGATCAGACAGGTTAGACGACCTAGACGAAGAAACAGTAAGCAGAAGTGTAATCAAATAAGAACTATCTATCTCTAATCCATATCTCTGTCTATCTCTCTCTCCATTATGCACCCGAGATAAAGCGCGTGGTGAAATGGTTAAAGTCATAGGAAATGGACTCGTCGCCCTGAGTTCAAATCCTGGACGTGGTAATTGCATTTCACTTAGCGCTAATACCCTTGGGAAAGGTATTAATCCTACTCTCCCTCCAGCTATGGATAAATAGTAGGATAAACTGGGCTCTTTAACCTTGGTTAGGCAACCAGTCTAGGAGAAGGAAAACTATGAATTCAAACCTATTGAACTCCGCTTAAGAAATTGACCTTGTGTCACATCCTGCTCGTGCGAGATAACTTCCTCTCCAATTATATACATCCGAGTAAAGTGGTATATAACAGTTATTGTTAATGAGTTCAATTCTCACTGAATGCCCAATTGGGACTTGTGCGAATATTCTAAGATGTTTATTTGATCTTTTCTGCTTATCAGAGCTAGCAAAAAGATGGCGTTTTTATTGACAAGCTTAAGAATTGCTAAAAGTCTGATACTGGACTGACTGAGTACTACTCTACAGCTACACCACTTGCCCACTAACGAAGCGTCTAGACAATAAACTAAATGGGAGTTGCACACGAACGTTGCGTGCGGTTTTAAGCAAATCCTGGAAACAACATACCGAGAGAAAGTAGATATATGGTCACTTGACCCCTATCACACAAACCATCCAACGAACACAAACAAGACATGATCGACACATGACAGAAATGTGCACGTGGGCACACAGGGGTGAGCCGTACAGCAAGAATCTACATCGATCACATCTCTGGGGATTCTGGATGCTACACAGATGACTTCCCTGGGTCGATGACCAATAGGGTTGCTTGGCAAGAAATTCTCAAATATTTCCCCGCTACCGGCATGGTATAATGATTATTATTATTATTATTATTATTATTATTATTATTATTATTATTATTATTATTTACAAGCAAAGATAGGAATAGAAAGAAGTTTAGGTTATATGATATATGTTTGTGTAAATGAGATACTTTTCGATCGTGAGGGTACGGGCTAACTTATATTCTAGATTGAGGTTGGTTGAGAAAATGTTTATACGTAGGAGTGATGAAAATTTCTCGGGCTGAGCCAAAAAGGGAATGATTTGTTTAGAAAAACTAGATAAACTTGAAAAACGATGTGCCCAATATGTTGAACTCTGGGTTGAATAGTTGAAACAGGAAATACATCGAATGCCTTTCTTGGTTAGGCCGAGGACTTTACAGCAATCCAGGTATTTATTTGCTATCCTCTGCTCTATGATGTCATCGACAATAAAAAAATTTTTTATTTTTATTTTGAAATCTCACTTTCATGTGTTTCTTCGTTTAGAAGTTGTAAATATTGTAAAAAACTAAAAAAAATTAAGCGTTTGTATAGGGAATATATGTATACATATACACACACACGTATATATATATATATATATATATATATATATATATGTGTGTGTGTGTGTGTGTGTGTGTATACACATATATATATATATATATATATATATATATTATATATATATATATATATATATATTAAAACACGTATGTATATATATCTAATGAAGTTGTGAATGTTTCTATTTAAGACTTTCTTCATCCTA
>CM042140.1:106257625-106260125 GCA_023376005.1 Doryteuthis pealeii
TGTGTATAAATATATTATATTATATATATATATATATATATATATATATGTTTTGTTAAATTCTACTGACAATTCTTGTCGGACGATTTTTTTTTATCCTTTCTAACTGTCTGGCCATCTTTTTAATATCTAAGTTGAATTGGTGTATCAATCCACCGAAGGTTCTTTCACGAGCGGTTTCTGCATGTATTTATGCCATCATCAAATATGAAACTGGTGGAATGTTTCCGTTGTTTCGCTTTTAAAAAGAGCAGTAGCAGTAGGAATTATTAGTAGGAGGGGCTCACAAGTTCCGTTTAAACGAACAGTGGCAGTAGACATTCGTAGTAGGGGTCTTACAAGTGTGTAAGAATGTAAGGGGAATGGTGGAAGGAGGATTGGCGGGAAATTATAGGCATTTAAGGACATGTTGACTGGTTTCAAAGTTTATCTAGTTTAAGGTGGGTTTATTTTGTTTTATATATAAAGCTTCCAGTATTTGAAATTTATGTTTGTTTTTTTCTTTGTGCAGTATAATTGTATTTTTAGTTAAGATTTTCCGGTAGGTAGAGGGGGGTATGAATTTGATTTTAAGTCTTGCATTATGGAGCTTGTATCAATCAGGTGTAGTGTTAATCTGCGTGATAATGTAGTCGTGTGACCAATATACGTGCTTTCAACTTTCGAGAGGAAGTCTCCTACTGAGAAACACAGAAAAAAACAAAAAAAACAAAGGTATAGTTGGAACGTTTTAACTGTGTTCAGACAACTGATTATCATTAAATAGAAATAATTACTTTAGAATATATAATTGTGCATAGCATATCAGTATTAGATAGGAAATCATGTAGCTAGAGAACTGTGTGCTAAATATTAGTATTAGCAAGAATTACCTGATATCCTATAAGTGCATGGAAACAAATGATTATGGACAAATGAAAAATGCAGTAAAACACATAACATGCAATGGAACATTTAAAATATAATTATGATTACCATTGTCACCTGAGCGACACATACAAAACAATGATAACCTAGACAAAGATGAGTAAAATAAAGATCCTGGATAATGGTTCAGGGGAGAACCATTTTAAAACGGATATTTTAAAAATCATTTTCGAATTGACAATATTATGAAAATTAAAAAAAAGGACTGAAAAGTAAAACTTGGATACTGTTGTTTTCAATACAATATTTTTGTATATATGAGGTGTATAAAAAAAACAGCACCCCACAAGGAAACAGCTGTACGGTCACCTGCCCCCCATCTCACAAACTATCCGAGTGAGACGGACAAGGCATGCAGGACACTGCTGGAGAAGCAAGTATGAACTCATAAGCGACGTTCTCCTGTGGAAGCCAACACATGGGCACGCAAGTGTAGCCAAATGGTCATGACTGTTCCTATGTCATTAAATATACAAAACCTTTATATATTTATTTTTTATTATATTATATAATAGCTCTATATTATATTGAGTACTCTCCCAATAATACTGCACTTTGGCATACCGTCCCAGTAAAAGCTGAAACAGTGCCAATCAAGATTTTGTGTACTTTTTGACAAACCTTGTATTATAAAAGAAAATTAACGTTCTATTCATTAATTTTTTTTCAGAATACAAGGTGTGTCAAAGAAGTACCAAGTTTTAGGCTGTATTTACCAAGATAGAAATGAAGAATAAATGGAATATCATTTTTTTAGAATACAAGGTGTGTCAAAAAGTACAAAAACTCTCGATGCATTTTTGAAACATCTTGTTATATATTAATTGACTCGCAGCGCCAGCGTAATAAAGCAATGATCGTCTGTTGTTTACAGATCTGATCTCTCTGGTGATCGTAAAATATATACACCGATGTATTAATTTACCAGTTAAAAGACGGCTCCTTAGTGGCAACTGTCGACGGCTGAGAGATTCAGGAAGTGGGCTAATGAAAAGTCAGTCGGGTTTCCCTACTGGTTAGAAGTTGTTGCTGTGTCTAACCACACTGATCAGACGTGAAACGTCGCAACACTGTGCCTGTGGATGATATATATATATATATATATATATATATATATATATATAATATATATATATTATATTCTCATTTTCGATACAAATTAGCAACTAAGTAAATAAATAAAACTACTGTTTAAACTTACCTAAAATCAAATGTCTCGCTGTTATAGAAACCTTATGACGACCTGCTTGAGTGCCTGATTTTGATGAGTGTATCAATGCAGGCAACATGGAATCTTTTGCTCAAGTTTTGTTTTTTAAGTTTGTGGCCTTCGCTTTGTGGGTGGTAAAAGAAAATAGTCGACAGGTCGGAAAAATACAACAAAGATCTGACAGCAGACAGATTAAAGACAAGAGAAGATTCTTCTTGCTTTGCAAGAAAATTGAAAGGAAACATTGTAAATAAAGATGTTTCAACCCACCCTCAACATCTGGCTTTCAGTGGCGTGTGAGGGATGAGTTCAGCCCGGCGCATCTTCCAGTGTCTAATAAATAGAGATTTACATTTTTCAAAG
>CM042140.1:106267625-106277625 GCA_023376005.1 Doryteuthis pealeii
TTGTCAACGTGCCTCAAAATTCACGGCACTAAAAAGGTATTTGTTACGCGGCGGTCGTTTTGTCAATAAAAAGGTACAACACGTGAGATAGATCGTCACAAGGGTTTAAGCATTTATTTTCGGGCTCGTGTTGTGGGCTGTTTTGAAAGAAAAGAAAGAGAGAGAGAGAGAGAGAGAGAGAGAGAGAGAGAGAGAGAGAGAGAGAGAGAGAGAGAGAGAGAGAGAGAGAGAGAGAACACTGTTAAATTACTGTAATCCCACACTAGGGACCAGAGGCCCGTCCGAACTCTACGCCGCCGGAAAGAAAAAAAAACAGACCGATCTTGTTGTTCGTCGTTCCTCATCACCACGTGACTTCCGGTTCCAGTAAACACCCGAAACTTCCGGTGGGCTTCCAATTCTCTATCCGGGGGTCATACCTCGGTCAAATTCCAGGCAACCCGTTGTGTGTCCATTACTCCTTTTTTTAACCTTTACTTACTCTTATTTCTTCTTCGTCTCTTTCTATAGCAGTCCGCCCAAAACTGCGGACCTTCATAATCACGTTGCAGGAACCCAAGAACACCATCTCAACCATTAAGCATAGTGGTGGAAACACCCTTTGGTACTGTGTCTTTGCTAAGTGGACATAACGATTTACATTGGGTCGAGAGAAAGATGGTGGGTCCAAGTACAGAGAATTTTGAGAGAAAAACTTATTGCCTCAGCCAAGAGACTAAAGTTGGGTATTCGAGGATGCTAATGACCCAAAGCATAAAGCTAAGGCAACAAAGGAGTGGTTCAAAAGGAACCCATTAATGCAATGGAGTGGCCTAGTCACCGGACCATAATGCTTTAGAGAATCCGTGGAGGGAGCTGAAACTTCGAGTATTCGAACAACAACCTACAAATCTTAAAGATTTGGAGAGTATCTGCAAAGACGAGTGGCCAAAATCCCCCTGGGATCTATAAAAACTTGGTAACCAACTATAGGAAAGGCCTGACTGCTGTGCTTGCCAACAAGGGTTTCTTCATCAATTTCTGAGTTATATTTTGTTATGGGTGAAATACTTATTTTTTCAATGAAATACAAATAAATGTTTCAAAAATGTTTCTTACTTTCAAGACAACCTACACTGAAATTATACACCATTCCTATTTTTGTAAGGTGACAAACTCAGAAAATCATCAGGGGGTGAAATATATTCCCCAATTTAAGGAATGTATAAAGTAGAAATCAGCAATAGCATTTTAGCACTAAAAGATTGCACACAAGCCGGAATGTAGTGTTCTGTGAGCAGTTTATGCGGATGAATTTATGGCCTTCATTTTGTGGTGTCAGTTAGTTCGATGTACATACATTTACCAACCCTTCCACACGTGGAGTATGTCACCAAAGGTCAATTTTTAAGCGGAGTTTAACAGCTTTGAATTCAGCATTTTCCTTCTGCTAGATTGGTTAACGTAACCAAGTTTAAATGGCCCAATCTACACTACTATTGACCGATAGTAGGTCGTAAAAATAATTGGATTCATGCCTTTTCCAAGGGTATTAGCGCTATGTGAAATGCAAACATCTTGCTCCAGGATTTTAACTCGTAACGCCGTGTCCAATTCCTACGATGATAAGCATTAAACACGGAAAACCTTATTTGTTTGTTTGTTTGTTTGTTTTGTTTTACGGCATATCAACCTCAGTGGGTCATTTAATGCCAATATAGTTTTGAAATAAATCAACTCTTAATGGATAATACAATTTGTTTTATGAATACATTTTTCTATTTAACCCATAGATGGGACCCTAACAGGTACTACCACTCCGGGTCAGAGTGGACCAGGGAGCAATGGTGATGAAGGGGTTCTCAACATTCCCCAAACCTCCAAAACTGGAACCTCACCATCAGATAGAGTTTAACGTCATTCCCAGGACATGTAGACCCGCAGCCGCCGCCTTCTAGCACCCATATGATAAAAAGGGGTTGGGGCTTGCCATAAGGGCAATAGGGTAGGGAAAATCATATAAGTGCTAGGGCTTGACGTGACCAGCCGATTGATCGGAGGGGGTCTCTCCGACTGCCCGTCTAGCCCAAGATAGGGCCAAAGTGGAGTATTGCATGTCATAAACTGCTCATCCACCTGGTCTCTCCTTAAGCATCACGGGTCGCCACCCACGGCCAACAGGTGGCCCCATTGGGGGAGTCTTACCCCTCTGCAGAGGTGCAGTCGGTGCATTCTAACGCCCCACCGACAGGGCGGCGGAAAACCTTAATAAATGTATGAGTCATTTATTAAGGGAATAACTATGGTCACCCAGTTGGAATTAGACTAATTGACAACAGTGTGCCACAGCACCCGATTTGGGACATTCTCATTAGATTCTCCCTTGCATTATTTCACTATATTTAAATGGATGCATTGAATGATTACGTTCTGTAATAAATTTTAAAAAAAGCAAAACAAAAAACAAGCAAATACAGAGTGTGTTACTTCTTACTTCTTTTTACATTCTCATCGTATATTCTTTCTCTTCTTTCTACCTTTCCTTTCTTTCTTTCTTTCTTTCTTTCTTTCTCTTCCTCTTTCTTTCTCTCTCTCTTTCTCTTTCTATTTCCCTCTCTTTTCCCCTCTCTTTCTCTCTCTCTTTCTTTCTCTATCTTTCCCCCCTTTCTATTTCCCTCTCTTTTTATCTCTCTCTCTTTCTCTCTCTATCTTTCCCTCTTTCTATTTCCCTCTCTTTTTAATTCTCTCTCTTTCTCTCTCTCTCTTCCCTCTTTCTATTTCCCTCTCTTTCTCTTTCTCTCTTTCTCTCTTTTTATCTTTCTCTCTTTCTCTCTCCCTCTTTCTATTTCCCTCTCTTTTTTCTCTCCCTCTCTCTCTCTCTATCTATCTATCTATCTTTCCCTCTTTCTATTTCCCTCTCTTTTTCTCTCTCTCTCTTTATCTCTCCTTTTCTCTCTCTCTTTTTCTCTTATGAATTCATATTCTTACGCGGTCGGATCGTCTATTCTTCTATGTTCCTAACTCGGCTGGTTTCTCTCTGTCTCCTGATTTTTTTCTGGGTTGGTATTGGGCGTTTTTTTTAATTTTTGAGTCCGTTCTGGTTCTTAAAAACGAACATAAAACTCAGCTTATTTTTTAGACATCTTTATTTCGTGACCCACATTATAACTGCATGCGTGGAGAAAAGATAACCATCTTTTACCCATTCACTACGGCCCATGTAACTTATCTGAACGTATAACCTCGTTCTTATGATTGGACTGATCAACCGGAGAACAAGCTAAAAGGTAGGATAAAGATTAAGCCTTGTCTATCATTTCTTGATATATTTTCATGACTTTTCTTTTACAGAATTACCAGCTTCTTTTTTATTTCTGTTGTACCGTACATAATCAATGGACAATCTATTAATTAAGTCGCATGTATAATCAAATAACAAAATCTATATCATAATGAAAAAGAATAACGTAATGCGTCATCGAGTATAGGACCTCCTTATGGAATTTGACTTCGAGGTCCTGCACAGTTAAATGATGGCTGTGAGATAAAAAAAAACTTGAAGAAGGAAACTTGGGGATCAGAGTTGCACATAGGAATGAAATCACATGGCCAAAAACAGAAAAAAGTAATTGTTTTCTTTTTGTTACTTGCAAGCGCGTCCCGACCCTATTGCCTTATGGCAAACCCACAACCCTTTATATCATATGGGTGCTAGAAGGCAGTGGCTGAGTGTCTTCATGTCCTGGGTATGACATTAAACTCTAACTGATGGTGAGGTTCCAATTCTGGAGGTTTGGGGAATGTGGAGCACCCTTTCATCCCCATTGCTCCCAGGTCAAATCTGACCTGGATTGGTAGTAGTTAGGGTTATCTATGGGTTAAATAGAAAAATGTGTTCATAAAAAAATTGAGTACCCATTAAGAATTAATTTATTTAAAACTTTTTGATTCTATCTACTCAAAGTTCATCCATGTCAAGGTATGGTAATATATTTTGACACATATTTTTGTAAAGTTTACTTGTAATAGTCTAAATAATTCTATATGTAATATTAACATTTATGACGGATCTTAATGTCAGAAAGGTGACAGTAAAAGTGTCGTGGCGTACCGTAGAGGCAGCCATCTGTTTTGTTAACGTCGTCTTATTTAAATGGTAGAAAATCCTGTCAACATCTCAGCTTATTCTGCAAACAAGAAACATTATAATTATGGCGACCGGTTTCAAGGTCAACTGGTGAGTCAGAAATTATCTCTCCATCCCTCTATCTCTCTCTCTCTCTCTCTCTCTCTCACTCCTTCTCTCCATTTCTATATATATATATAAATAATATATATATTATTATTATTATTATTATTATTATTATTATTATTATATTATTATATTATTATAGTAAAGCTGAGATTTTCACCTTTCAATCTCTAAAGGCCTTTTTCCTGTTGAGCTTAATGCCACGAAATTTATACTAAATTATTCCTTAGTTTTAGGATTGATAAATGTTTGAAAAAATCACTTTAATTGGTTCTAATTAGTCGTAATTTGCAATTAAGTCAAAAACTCACCCGACTCTCTCTTAAATATCTGGTGCAATTTTCACCCCTCGCTAATATTGTCTAGAGAGTTAAAACAAAGAGAAGTGTCTGGGAAAAAACTTCAGCTGAAAAAATCAGCAGGCAGAGGGATATTTCACATCCTTTTTTTCTCTCTTTACAGGCTTACCAGGGTAAGTTTATTTTGTTAAATACGGATTTTACATAATCTTTGGCGACCATGTTTACCATATATTTGAGCAAAATTGACCGAAAAAATAGTTTAAAATATATTAAAAATAAATTGAATATGTAATATTATTTTGCTTTTCCTTTTTTTTTTTTTTTTTTTTTACTGATGCTCATTATGTTATTACTTTTCGCCGTAGACCAAAAAAATTGACCTTAAATAATCGATTTAATTGATTTTAATTCATTTTTAAAATGAAAAGCAGACAACATTTTGGCAGTGCCTATTTTTTGCTTATTTTACTGGCCCTGTTTCTACTTTGAATTCAAGTAAAGTTAAAAATAACAACAGATTTGTCACAAAAAATTTATATATATATTTCATTTATATCTTGTGAAGGATAAAGATACATAAAATTCTTCTAAATGAAAAATATAGATACCGTCTAATGACTTTGAATTTTTACAAAATTAAAAAAAAATTATAGGAAATGATGAAGGTCAATTTGACTATCATGAATTCTTTCCAAAATGGCATTTTCCACTTTCAATTGTTAAAACATAAATTGTAACCCTAATCACAAACCCAACCCTAAAACTAACCCTAACCCTTACAAGATTAAAATCTTGTCAAGTAGCATTTTAAAAAATTAGATTTAAGATAAATTGTTTTAAAGTTTGTTTGAATTGCACAACTACTTTTAAACAATTACTTATTAGATTGCTTGTCAAAACTTTTAATCTTTTAGCTTTTAGATATTTTGAAATATATTTAAATATATTTCAAATATATTTGCTGGCAAAATAGCCTGTCGTCTATTTTATTAAGACTGGTAAAATAAGCCTAAAAGTAAGTCTATTTACTGAAACCGGCTAACAGCCTATTCAAAAAATTTATATAAAATTACAGAATTAGATTGTTTTATTTCTAAATAAATGTAAATAAAATAAGATAAATAGGAATCTTCGTAAATGAAGAGATTTTAAACCGTTTGGTATGGCAGACAACTTTTACCCTCTACACATGCGTAAAACTGACGTAGGTAAATTATAAAAGTTGCAAAAAAGTACAACCCTCATTTTTTGTGTCTATTCTCAATAAAATCCAACTTATTCGGATATTTTGGGAAAACTTTAAATTGACGAAATCGTGTGATTTTCTTTCAAAAATCCAACCTGAGCTCAATGGGTGACCCAATGGGTCATGTTTTTTCTAGTATATATATATATATATATCCTATCACTTCATTCATTCCAAATCCTTTCACTTCATCCTTTTTTTCTCACATATACAGTATTTCATTTTTTTCCAGATAGTCTCTATACCCTATACCTTGAAAAAATGTGAAGGTTCACCCGAAATATCGGGATTGATCGGACCTGGGACAGAACAACAATGGCATATTAAAATCTGTTTTTTTCTTTTTTTGTTTTTGTTTTTTTTTTTTATGCTTTAAAATAACAAAAAAACAACGTTCACAAGAACAGTTATATATATATATATATATATATATATATATATATATATATATATATATATATATATTGGGCTTTTGGGCTTGTATATTGGAATGAATGTCTTTGCAGATTGGGGGGGGGGAAGTCTTCTGAGATTCGGGGACCTAAGGGTTTAAAGAAGATATTCAAAGATGATGAGAAGGATGAATCAGACAGTCACTGATATAAGACCAACGAAATGAAGACCCAAACGGAAGAACAACTTTTTACCTTCCGATCAGATGACTCCCTCCCTATTCCTATGAGTAAGCACCCATCTAACCCACTGTCACTGACAGGACATGACCCAAGGTCAATATTTAATCTGAACTGGTTGCCCAACCAAGGACAAATAACCCAGTCTCTCCTAAAATATACACATATTTTGATTGGTTTGTTTGGTTTGTTTTGTTTTACGGCATATCAACCTCAGTGGGTCATTTAATGCCAATAAAGTTTTGAAATAAATCAATTCTTAATGGATAATACAATTTTTTTATAAATACATTTTTCTATTTAACCCATAGATGGGACCCTAACAGGTACTACCACTCCGGGTCAGAGTGGACCAGGGAGCAATGGTGATGAAGGGGTGCTCCACATTCCCCAAATCTCCAAAACAGGAGCCTCACCATCAGATAGAGTTTAACGTCATTCCCAGGACATGTAGACCCTCAGTCACCGCCTTCTAGCACTCATATGATAAAAAGGGGTTGGGGCTTGCCATAAGGGCAATAGGGTTGGGAAAATCATATAGGTGCAAGGGCTTGATGTGACCAACCGATTGATCGGAGGGGGCCTCTCCGACCGCCCGTCTAGCACAAGAAGGCCAAAGTAGAGTATTGCATGTCATGAACTGCTCATCCACCTGGGCTCTATCCTTAAGCATCACGGGTCGCCACCCACGGCCAACAGGTGGCCCCATTGGGGGAGTCTTACCCCTCTGCAGAGGTGCAGTCGGTGCATTCTATACACATATTTTGATTTAAGGAAAACACTGAATTTATAACAGCTGTATCCTGCTTAAAAATTACGCGGTGTCGGATCTTGCGTGTGGTGAAGGGTTGGAATAAATAGATATTACATGATAATCAGCGTCCCCTTTGTAATAAAATATTCGGAAATGAAAAGCAGACTTTTTATGGGATGTTTACGTATCTACGATGGATCGCTGGATGATTGTTGACCGGCGGTTCAGTGAAGAACTGGGTATGTTTGGCTAAATGCCAGATTAGGTCAACTTTGGGGTGTGCCAGTGTAATGCGAGATTCTGGGAGAAACCTCAACTTGGTATTGAAGGTGATGGGCCCGAACGATTCGGCTCATAACAGTGGTAGAATTTATACTTGATGTGCTGTACTAATTTCATGCTAGAAAAGAAACCTTGGAAATAGCAGGGGAGATAAAATAATCTGAGCAAAGATTGGACGAACATGGAAACAGAACTTATAATATAAAATTCCATAAGTCATTACCACACACCGACGATATATATATATATATATATATATATATATATATATATATATACGACTTGATATATATATATGCATATATATATATATTAATAACTGACAGATTTTTGCGTATACAATTTTTAAACCAAGAATTTAATATATATATATATATATATATATATATATATAATATATATATATATATATATATATATATATGGGAAAACAAAAATTACCTGATGATATTTGTGAATATGATTTTTGCGGGAGGTGATTTTTTAATTTTTTATTTAAAAATCTTAGTATTTCAAAATATAGAATGTAAATCAATTCTACAGGAAGGAAAAAGGAACACTTGATGTGCTGTATTAATTTCATGCTAGAAAAAAATCTTGGAAATAGCAGGGGAGATAAAATAATCTGAGCAAAGATTGGACGAACATGGAAACAGAACTTATAACATAAAATTCCATAAGTCATTACCACACACCGGGATTTCAAACGAGAAAAACTAATTCGTATTTCGATATGTAGCTCAGTCGGTAGAGCGTTCGGCTTGAAACCACAATGTTCGTAGTTCGGTACTGGTCCTCGCCAACTCAGCGTATGAGTAGCACAGGGATTTGTGCGGTAAAGTAAGGAGCTGATGGAAGGTGTGGCGCTCCCCCTCAGGCGCTAAAATAATAACCTTAGTCTAGCGCTAGTGAAAAGGGGATATACTCCCCCGCTGATTGGCTGATACCGATTTTAAGCCACCGACGACTTTATATATATATATATATATATATATATATATATAGTTAATCATTTGTTAGTATTGGAGAAATGATAATAAAGTCCTCAATTACTTCTGTAAGAGCTGTATTTATTTATTATAGTGTACAATACATTTAAGATTTCATTCTACCACAGGTTTCTGAGCGTCATTTTTAATAATAACTGACAGTTTCTTCCATATACAGTTTTTAAACCAAGAATTACTAATACATACATATATATATACATATATATATATGTATGTGTGTGTTGTGTGTGTGTGTGTGTGTGTGTGTGTGTGTGTGACCAACAATTTCCTGATGACATTGCTGAATATGAGGGCGTTGATTTTTCATGTTTTTATTTAAAAATCCTAGTATTTCATAATATAGAATGCAAATCAATTCTACAGGAAAGAAAAAGGAATACACACATACACAGACACACACAGACACACACATACACACACACACACACACACACACACATATATATATATATATATAAATATATAATATATATATACATATACATATACATAGATAGCAATGGCATAATCTTTACAGATCACTGCCGTCCCTCATAATCCTATAACCCCGCCACCTGAACCTTTCCTCTCAAGAGCTCTCAGATGACTCATCAATCCCGCTGGAGATCCACAAAGTTTGATGTAAATATGACATAGGAAGGACGTTCTTCCCATTGTATCGGATGGATCAGATGATCAAATGTAATACTTATGCAACATCATATGACTTTTAAGACCAGAAGCTGACTTCATAGGACACATTGTTACTGGAGTGTGCATGAATTGTGCCTGATAAGATTTCCTAGAAGGACACATACCTACACACTTACATGCCCACGCACACGCACACATGGGGACACCCACAAGGGTGGGCTTGCACGCTTTGATTCACGATGAAAATGGCACAAACATTGCTGTGGCCGTGAAACTTAGTCTTTAGAAGTTGGTGTTCCATGAAATCGTACACAAGATCCATTGCTATTATCTCGTTTTGTCCTAAAGCAAATAAACTGAAGAATAATTGTCTTTACGCCAATTTCTTGGAGGAGGACGTATTTGCTCGATGTTGACTAAGGTCATAAATGCACAACGTTATATTTGTATAGAAATAATGGAAGCCCGTGGTGTAATGGTTAAAGTCATGGGAAATGGATTCGTCGCCCCGAGTTCAAATCCTGGATGTGGTAATTGCATTTCACTTAGCGCTAATACCATTGGGAAAGGTATAAATCCTACTCTCCCTCCAGTTATGGATAAATAGTAGGGCAGACTGGGCTCTTTAACCTTGGTTAGACAACGGGTCTAGGAGAAGGAAAATTCTGAATTCAAACCTGTTGAACTCCACTTAAAAAAATTGACCTTGTGTCGCATTCTGCTCGTGCGGAGTGGTTGGTAAACATATAGCTTTGTATAGTAATGCTTATCTTAAATGCATTTACCTTACTTTACGGGGTATATATATATATATATATATATATATATATATATATATATATTATATACATAAGGTGTGTCAAAAAGTATTCGAGATTTTCGTGCTTTTTGACACACATTGTATTCTGAA
>CM042140.1:106280125-106290125 GCA_023376005.1 Doryteuthis pealeii
TCTTTTGTAGTTTTAGACACACCTTGTATTCTGAAAATAATCGTTCCATTCATTGTTAATTTCTATCTTGGTGAATACAGTTTAAATCTCGATACTTTTATGACATACCTTGTATTCTCAAAAAAATAATCGTTCCATTCATTGTTCATTTCTATCTTGGTATATACAGCTTTGAACTTGGTACTTTTTTGAGACGCCTTGTATTCTGAAAAAAAATAATCGTTCCATTCATTGTTCGTTTCTATCTTGGTAAATACAGCTTCAATCCCGATACTTTTATGACACACCTTGTATTCTGAAATAATTAACGTTCCATTCATTGTTCAATTCTATCACGGTAAATACACCTTCAAACACAACTCTTTTCTGTCACACCTTGTATTCTGAAGAAAATAATGTTCCATTCGTTGTTCATTTCTATCACGGTAAATGCAGCTTCAAACTAATATCTTTATGACACACCTTGTATATATAATGGTATCTTTCTTCACTTAAGAAACCGAACCGCTAGACTACCCACACGGATGATTTGTTTATTGTGGGTATTGTCCGTGTATATGCAGATGTAGGTTTTGGAAGAATTGATAACAGAAGAATGGTAAATAATTATGCCACAAATCCTACCAAACTGTAATTCTCAGTTTACAAAAGTCAGTGATTTTTTTCATGTAGACCACTTATTCTAACAAGGTTGGTGTAACATACTCCTTTATACATTTTTACATAGAAATGTCTCAAATTAACCTGATTTTTTGATTGTACCTGATGCCACATCAGGTAAAATCAAAAATAATTATTTACATTATTATTTTATTTGTATTTTGCACTGTGAATGATTTTTATAACTAAAAAATTTTGAAAACAGCTATCAGCATCACTGTAGGATACATAATAATATTTGTATCAATTGCATTGTGATCTACGGAAATTAATATAATCCTTAAAATAATTGTTAGGGTATACTTGATTATGGGCGATCCTGTATATCATGAATGTATCGATAATTGTTCATGCATACGAATGCATTTATAAGAAATTGTAGAGACGTTATATGTATTTAACCAACTAATGTTCCTCAGCAGGATGCGACCCAATATCAAGGTTTTAGTGGAGCCCATTCTGCCCTATTATTTACCAAGAGCAAGGTGTAGAATTCTTACATTCAGGAATTTTCCTACAGAATTAAGATTGTGTGAAAGCAAACAGCCTTGGCCAGGATGTGAACTCGGTTCGCCGTGTCCATTTACTACGACGATAACTGTTCCAGTAGGAGCACCACTGTTATATACTCCTTATAAATTACTTACAAAACAAGACTTGTTGTTTTCTTGTAAAGCTTTATTTCACAACCCAGCCAATATTCATCCACCGCGGGGGAATTGCGAACTCTCGTATGATGCCGGCTCGCATCTGAAAACTAATTCTCGCGCATCTGTAAGTGTGAGCTCTACCGAAGGTCAGGCGGATAGTCACCGTTGTCACTCATCGGTCCAGTAAATTTCCACTGAACTCCCGTTCTTCTGATTCTAACAAATATTATTCAAATATTCTACTACAGGTACATACATAAATCATAATCTACTTATGAATTATGTAACACGACTAGAGATGTTTTACCGGCAACCTTCTGAAATACGAAGCATTATCTACTAGTCCTTAGACAAAACATGGAAATGTCGACATTTATTTGGAAAAGGGAACATGCTAAAAATACTTGATTAAAAGTAGTAGTCATTTAAACTACTAATTCAATAGATAGATAGATAGATAGATAGATAGATAGATAGATATATTTGACAAACTCATAGATAGATAGTTAGAGAGATAAATAGAGAGATAGATACAATATAACATTCTAGAGGCGCGTGGTATAATGATTAGAGTCCTATGAAATGGAATCGTCTCCTCGAATTCAATTCCTGGACGAAGCTGTTTGCATTTCACATAGCGCTAATACCCTTGGGAAAGGTATGAATCCAAGTCTCCCTCCGGCTATGTGTAGATTGCAGGGCAAACTGGGCTCTTTAACCATAACTAGATAACCAGTCTAGGAAAAGGAAAATTCTGAATTCAAACTTGTTAAACTCCGCATAAGAAATTGACCTTGTGTTGCATTCTGCTCGTGCAGAGGGATTGGTATATATACATATGTATATCATAAATGCGGGCCCTGAATTGGGAAGTCGTTGTCCTGGAGGTGAGATTGTCCTCTGTAATCCTGCAATAGGTGTCAAGACAAATATAGGTTATGTGTCTGCGCGTGATTTACCATTACCATTGACTAGATTATTTGGCATGCACCGTTTGTGGCGTGGGCTGGTGGCTCAGGTGTAGAGTTTCCGCTCTTCACTCTGTGGTCCACTGGTTCAATCTCTAGTGGCGGAGATTGTGGTATGCACTACTGATGAGACCTAAGGAGGTCGAAACAGCTGTCCAGTGCTCCGGATGTCGCACATGGTGTTTGCCGAATAGTCTGGTCATGGTAATTTAATTCAATTATATATACTAGCAAATATATACACCCTCCGGGTGCAAGTATTTAAGTTCTAATGTAATAAAATATTGTATTAAATTAGAAAGGCTAATGAAACTAAATAAGAATACAGATAAAAAGATTTGAAACAGAGGGAGTATAATAAAAGATTTGAAACAGAGGGAGTATAATAAAAAATGGAACAACTGAAACTTACTCTTCCATCACTCTCGTCTTTCATTGTTATTTTTTCTAATTTAAGTATTTAGTTATAAGAGGAAGTAAAGAATAAAATGACAGTTATTTTATCTTGTTAATGGATTTCATTTAAGATTCATTGAAGAGATTTTTGCTTATATTCATTAAAATAAAACCAAACAGTTAGAAATCAATAATACTAAGCACATATTTATTAAAATCGATTTTTTAATATTAATATGCAAATTAGCCTTCCCGTTCACACTGTAAACTGCTATTTTGTTGTATATATAAATATAATTGCATGTTATCAGTACATAGACATAGTTAACAGTATTAATAATGTAAGACAATTTTATTAATAATTGAGATTTAGATAAAAATAAAATCATGGAGAATGTGATGTAAATAACTAAGAGGATTGTGACTTGAGTAGGAATATAGTTTCGGTTACAGACAGAAAAACACACAATCTCCATTATAATAAGATATATTTTTTTTTTTAAAGTATCATACTTTATTTATGATCAGCAGTTTAAACGAATTAAAAAAGAAATGAAAGAGGGGCGATAAGATTATGTAAATGTATGAGCCACAAGAAGGAAGAAAAAAATATTTTACATTCCCGTTACCCCTACTTCAGCAACCACGTCCCCAGCAAAAATTACTAAGGAGTGTTTTAAATGTCGTTTTTTTACACAAGGTTGGGCACTAAAAGAAATTTTCTTGTCTTTTTTTTTCTTTTTTTTTTACTGCCCGACCATGTGTAGACAACGACATTTAAAACACTCCCTCGTAATTTTTGCTGTAGACGTTGTTATTGAAGTAGGGGTAACGTGAAGGTAAAATAAATAATTTTTATTTTATTTTTTATTTTTTATTTTGTTTTAATTCCTTGTTGTTGCTCCTACATTTACATAATCTAATGCCCTTCTTTTACCCAATATATACAATTTGTCTTTTAAACGACCCACCGGTGGTTAACCTTTGAAAAAGCACCGGTCGAAAGGGCCCTTAAGTTTATATCGTCTTTCGCTTTCTTTTCTTTTTTTAATTCGTTTAAATTACTGATCATAAATAAAGTATGATGCTTTTCAAAATTATATATAAATCTAGCTGTACCAACAACTTGTTTTTATATATATATATATATATATATATATATATATATATATATATATATATATATATATATATATATATATCTTCTTATTATAATGGAGATTGTGTGTTTTTCTGTCTGTAACCGAAACTATATTCCTACTCAAGTCACAATTCCCTTAGTTAGTGACATCACATTCTCCATGACTGCATTTTTATTTAAACCTCAATTATTGATAAAATTGTGTTACATTATTAATACTGTTGACCTTATCTACATACTGATAATATGCAATTATATTTATATATACAACAAAATAGCGGTTTACTGTGTGAACGGGAAGGCTAATTTGCATATTGATATTAAAAATGTGATTTTAATAAATATGTGCTTAGTATTATTGATTTCTAATTGTTTGGTTTTATTTTAATGAATATAAGCAAAAATCTCTTCAATGAATCTTAGATGAAATCCATTAACAAGAAAAAAATAACAGTCATTTTATTCTTTACTTCCTCTTTTAACTAAATACTTAAATTGGAAAAAATAACAATGAAAGACGAGAGTTATGAAAGAGTAAGTTTCAGTTGTTCTAATTTTCGATTATACCCCCTCTGTTACAAATCTTTTTATCTGCCTTCTTATTTAGTTTCATTAGCCTTTCTAATTTAATACAATATTTATTACATTAAAACTTAAATACTTGCACCCGGAGGGTGCATATATTTGCTAGTATATATATAATTTAAGAGTAAGGAAATGATTCCGACGGTATACGTATAGATAAAAGGATATGAAAATACAGAATGCTGTTAAAATGAAAATATGTTATATATCCTTACTTCAGACAAAAATTATTAGGGGTACACCTATATATGGGTGATACTGTAAATATATGCATCCACAAAGTGTATCAGACTGCTTGAAAGTCTCAAAGGAGGGTCTTCCGTTTAAATGCATAAGCGTACATTATAATAAACTATATTTACGAATTTGCTTACGCATACGCAAGGAAATTGTTGGCTTAGTTTATCTTGAAAGAGTTAAAAGCGTACGCCCACTGGAATCAAAAGGCCCATATAAACATACATAAATAAGTAATTAAATTATTCAAAGCAGATCTGCTCGTAACATTCTTCCAGGCATGTTTCTTCATTAACGACTCTCTATATCCCTTTCCTCCATTTAATCCTCTCCGCTTGTACGCCTTGCTCTCCGTTCTCTCCTTCTCAATCCCACACATGTACTCGCATAACAACATGCGCGAACAATATCGCGATAGTTTACACATAAATACACACATGCAAATATAAGAAATTTGGAAAATATTTGCCAACTGCTTCTTTTGGCTCCACGCCTATCGGAACTCATGGCTTACTTCACTTCCAAATACATGTTGGTATTCACAGGAAAGACCAGATTTTAATGGCACATTGACACACAGGCGTATCTTTGTACATGAAAGATACGCCTGCGAGTGTGTGTTCTTAATTGTATATGACAAAACAATATACAGGCAGTTTGGAGGAGTTAGCATTGAAATAGTTATGGCCGTAATAAATGGACACGATGCACCGATTTCAAAACTTATACGTGGCTGTTTGCATATCAGATAGTGCTAATACGCTTGGGAAGGTATGGATCTAATTATTCCCACTCCAGGTATTGTTGCATTGTAGGACACACTGCGCTCTTTAACTTTGCTATGGCAACCGGTATAAAAGAAGAAAAACTCTGACTTCAAACCTGTTTAACTTGTGTCGTATCCTGGTCGTACGGAGGACCTGTGGGGATTAAAATAAAATTAGAATTAAAATTAAAAATGTAAAAAATAACATACACCCCTGAGCCTTCACCGGAAGAACCCTCCGAGCATGTGCGGAAAAGAAGGACCCACTTCCGACCTCCAAGACATGCTCTCTGATATTCTGATTTAGGCCTTAACTGTAGACACTTCTACCTGCCAGAGAGATATTTTCTTGCCATGTGGTGGCTATGACCCGTGAATAAAGCCTAAATCATAAAACCACCTTTGTCTTTGTCTCTTTTTTTTCGTTCCTTGAATTTCTTCTTTTTCAGCAAAAAAAAAGGGGGGGGGTTAAATGCAAACCCTTAGAACACGCACTAAGAATAAAAAGTTACCTTTTAAACCTACATTCTAAATCACTTGCAACCCCAAAGACCTGAGTAAATACAAATGTACAGGCAAAAATAGAATTATAGGAAGGTGCACATTTTAATCTGGTGCAGTGTTTGCTTGAGGTTTTAGAATACGTACCTGACAGCGGGTCTTAAAAGACTGTAGCCACAACCCATAAATGGTTGCCCTGGATATGACACAAAGAGCATCTGGATATCTAGGGAGTGTGGACTAACGCTTCATTGCTATTATTCCCAACTCCACTCTGACCAGGAGTGGTAGTATCTCTTAGGGTCTTATTTATGAGTCAAATATAAGTTGTGTAAAAAAAGTATCGAGATTTTTCGTACTTGTTGAAACACCTTATATTCTGAAAAGAAAATAACGTTCCATTCATTGTTCATATGCGTAGAATTATTTGTATTCAATAGGAACGTGTGCAAAAAGAAAAAGAAAAAAAGAAACAACTACGCAAAAATGTAAAAATGAACGTACCTTGAACGGGATTTTCTAACCTCTAGACAAATTAACCCTAGCCCGGTTGACATGCCGTTAACATATCAATCATTAGAACATATATTAATTGGCATGTATAGTAATTTGCTGTTATCCAGCGATATTTTAAGAAAGTTAATTCTTGAAAAAAAGATATGCAAGGTGTATCAAAAAAGTATCGAGATTTTTTGTAGCTTTTGACACACCTTGTATTCTGAAAAAAAATCGTTCCATTCATTGTTGATTTCTATCTTGGTAAATACAGTTTAAATATCGATACTTTTTATAACATACCTTGTATTCTGAAAAAAATAATCGTTCCATTCATTGTTCATTTCTATCTTGGTAAATACAGCTTTGAACTTGGTACTTTTTTGAGACGCCTTGTATTCTGAAAAAAATAATCGTTCCATTCATTGTTCATTTATATCTTTGTAAATACAGCTTCAGTCCCGATACTTTTATGACACACTTTGTATTCTGAAAAAAAATTAACGTTCCATTCATTGTTCATTTCTATCTTGGTAAATACCCCTTCAATCCCGATACTTTTATGACACACTTTGTATTCTGAAAAAAATTAACGTTCCATTCATTGTTCATTTCTATCTTAGTAAATACACCTTCAATACCGATACTTTTATGACACACCTTGTATTCTGAAAAAATAATATTTCCATTCATTGTTCATTTCGATCTTGGTAAATACAGCTTTGAACTTGGTACTTTTTTGAGACGCCTTGTATTCGGAAAAAAAATGAATGAATGGAACGTTATTGTTTTTGTTTTTCAGAATACAAGAAAAATCTCGATACTTTTTTTATACACCATGTATATTCGAGGTTTTATAATTTTGTTTTCCGTTGACGTAGATATGAAAACAATTGCAGGTGTTCTTAAGTAAAAATCATTAGAAAAAAAGTGAAATATGCTGAAAACATTTCTATATTCAAATAAAAAGAAATAATCACTGAATAGAGTTTTGAGCTCATAAAATTAGTGCAATAAAACTGACGAGAAAATGAATCAAATATTTTATCTGCTAATGTTACTTTCGGGTTGTAAGATAACATTTCGCTAACAATTACATTACTACATCTTATTATGCACTTTACAGATAATGATTCGTAATTTGAATATATTCACTTCTTCAAGGCAAATAATGGCCTTGGATTTTATTTGCTAGGAATTTTATCTTTGCCATCAGAGAAAAGAATTTTCATACTAAAAAAAAAAAACAATTTTCAATATAGTTTGAATGTAACTCTTTTGTTTATTATGTAAATTCCTGCTGCTCATCCAAATATTAGGAGATTATATGCCGTTTTATCTCAGTCGGTAGAACACTTGTCTAGCAAGGTTCCTGGTTCGATACCGGCCCTTGACAACTCAGTTCATGAGTAGCACAGGGATCTGTACGGTAAAGTAAGCCTGTCGCAAATTGAAATATTTTATATTATTTTAAAGAGATTGCAAGTGTCTCTAGGAAATTGAAAATGTTAAGTTACAGTATGAATATACGGTTTAGCTTATTAAGGGCCGATTTAGCTCAGTCGGTAGACTGTACGACTGGGAAACACAAGGTTCCGGATTCGACACCGACCATCGTCAACTAAGCTTATGAGTAGCACAGGGATATGTGCGGTAAAGTGGAGGGATTATGGTAGATGTGTTGCGCTCCGCCTCAGACGCTAAAAAGCAATTTCCTTGGATTAGCGCTAGCGAAAAGGGGATAGACTCCGTCGCTGCCTGGCTGATACCGACTTTAGGCCCCCGACGATTTTATATAAGAGTACTGAGAATAATATATATATATATATATATATATATATATATATATATATATATATGAACAAAAAGTAACAAGACAAACAGGAATATTCTTATTTATTTATTTATTTTATGTTATTTATTCCCAACTAGTTTCGACCTTAGGTTATCATCAGGAGAAAATTTCTTGTTTGAAGAAATTGTTTTCAGAGAGTTTTATTAAAGAATTATTAAAATTGAAAGATTCTTTGAGGGTTTGCCATGCTATTATAATCCGGGTAGATGAGTGTATTAGAAGTAGCGAGTTCATCTCTTCCCTGAAAATACCTCTTTGAGTTGGGTTCTTTTTTAATGCTTTATATATATATATATATATATATATATATATATATATATATATATATATATTTGTTGGTTGGTTAGTTGGTTGGTTGGGATTTACGGTACGTTGGGTTATTTTATGCCGAATACGTTTTTTTTTTTCAATCTTGATGTGTATTCAGTTTTGTTTTTAAGTCAATGTTTTTAAACTGGCTTTAAAGAAGTGTTTGTAGAAAACTCACCCAAAAGGATGCTGATCGCTTTTTTTTTAACTAACCCTGGAAGCAGCGCCACACTAAACAACAGCTTCACATAAAACTACTCACAAATCATCCAAGTAAGTCGAACAAGATATGGAGAGCACTGCTGGTCAGCAATGTTCTCCGGTGAATACTTAAACCAGTGTTGGCCGACAAGGAAGTAGTTACATTCATCACATCCGCGGGGATGCTGGATGCAATCTAGATAGCCTGACGAAAGCGATGGCTGATAGGGACAGATGGCGATAGTTTATCATGAGAATGCGTATTATCAGCATCACTTGATAATGAGAATAGCATTGTGATTGCATTACGTTTAATATATTAACTTAAGAGCTATTGCCAAATAGTTCAATATGTAAAAAGTATAATAATCTTGATTTAACTTTCAGGGATTAAAATAAAATTAAAAAAAAAAACTCCCATGAGCCTTCACATCGGAAGACCTCCCCCCCCCGAGCATGTACAAGAAATAGGACCCACTTCCGACCCCTAAGATAATCTCTCGGCCATTCAAACTAAGGCCTTATCTAGGACAAGCCACTACTAATGGCTAAGGCGAAATTTATTTGCCACACGGGGGCTATGACCCGTGAATAAAGCCTAAATCATAAAACTACCTGTTGTCTTTGTCTCTTCATTTTCTTTCCTTGAATTCTTTCCTTTTCAGCATGACCACCAAATAAGATAGGGTTAAAAGCAAACCCCAAGAACACGCATCAAGAATAATGTGAGCCTGTTGCAAATTGAAGCCGCACCCACAGATTAGTAGTAGTAGAGTAGTGTATTACCTAGTTTAAAAATACCGGATGAGCCACAAAAGTCTGTCACCTTTTTAAAATTCATATATTTAAAAATTTAATATTTTAAAGAGATTTGACCATGTTTAGGCTGCCGGTGAGATCACTTTATAGTGAAGATCCCTTGTTTCTTTGTGTTAAGCAGAGTTTTGGTTGTTCCCCGGTGTTAAGTAGATACCTTGAGTTAAGCAAAGTCTTTGGTTGTACCTCGGTGTTTAGCAGAGTCATTGTGTTAAGCAAAGTCCTTGGTTGTTGATTCGTTTGTCCCTGTCAAATACGAGAATATTGAACGGCCTTTAAGATCGGGGATTAAATAGTTAACTAACCGCGTATTCGATGGTGTTGATTGGCTGATTGAATCCATGCGGCCACGTACAGTCTATAAGTTTATGTGTTGGGCTCCAGCACACCTTATATTACAAAATGATTCTAACTCTCTAG
>CM042140.1:106295125-106312625 GCA_023376005.1 Doryteuthis pealeii
TTAAATTTAAATGGTAGCATAACGTCTCGCATTCCATATATTTTAACAGACAAATTCAAGTAACGTCAGCGGGCCTGATAAAATACCTTCGCAGGCCGGATTCGTCTCGCGGGCCGTAGTTTGATGACCTATGATCTACATCGAATTTACCGGTGTGCAAAAAAGACATGTTTATTGATTTTGAGTGAAACCTTGGTTGTTGACTAAAGCTGATTCTGTTCCTTAAGCCGGCTCAACAAGTACGTGTTCAGCGCTTTCCTGTATTTATTATCCCGACTTATTCGGATAGGTTTTCTTTTTCCAACACTCAAAATTGTGATGTATTCGTTTGTTTTTTTTAGTTACGTTACGTTTCCTCAAAATTATATATATATATATATATATATATATATATATATATATATATATATGTGTGTGTGTGTGTGTGTGTGTGTGTGAAAAAAAATGTTTTCAAAAATATAACAGACAGAGGATGTTATGATCAAAGGAAAAATTATATAGGTGTATATTTCTGTTTCTGATAAACCATCATCAGGACAATGCCAAAGAAATTTTGTAAGGGAGAAAAATGAAAAATGCTGAGTGTATTAATGATTTTGACTATAAAATAAATACTCAGTGATAAACTTAGGCAATTCCTGAGGGTATTGTGACGTATGCAGTGACGTAGTTCTGGTTACAGACAGACATGATAATATCGATGGAAATAATTTTTCTAACAAGTAATTACTAATTAGATCGATAAACAAGGACAATTTACCGTGATGACAATAGATGTGGTGTATTTGTTAAGCATATTTGTTAAATTTTGCGATTAACACCGTTGGTCTCATTCGTAAGGGAGAATTTTCAGCTATATCTGGACACAATCTTTCTGATAATACAAGTTTTTATTTTATATCATTTGTTCTCAATCAGCTGATTTCTATTAAATCTCGTAATTCATTATTTCATGTTGTTATTTTTTTTTGTTATTTCATATGTATATATTCGTAGCTTTTTATAACAAAATGCCAATCAAACTGCCAGACAAAATCATTCAGAGCAATGAAAACGAACGTACATTATAAATATATTAGAGTCTTCGTAAGTAGCAAAAGAAAATGTCATGAAAAAATAAGAGGATTGGTTATCTTAAAATAATGAAAATAAATAATGGAAACAAAACTACACGGTAGAAGATTGATAAATAGAAGAATTTGATTAAAACATGGTCAATATACTGTTTACTAAGTATAACTTAGCGTTGAAAAAATAAACAGAGGTAGGGTGAACACAGTGAGAATCGAAGTCAATAAATTGGCCCCTAATGCAGCTTGCTAACCCTTACAATCTAGTATATATATATATATATATATTATAAAGATAAAGGTGAAAATGGGCACGATCATTGAAGGCGCAAAATTCACGGGTTAAGTCAGCGATTTAACAAATACAAAGTGCTCAATACGGAGTAGAGCAAATTTATTATAAAAATGGATATAAAAGAAACCTACTCGATGAAACCTCGAGTAGTTTTCTTTTATATCCATTTTTATTATATATATATATATATATATATATATATATATATATATATATTGCTCCTTAATGACAGCTGTCGATGGCGGAGAGGTTAACGAATCGGGCTGAGGAAATTCAGTCGGTTTTCGCCCTTGGTCGGAGGTAGTTGCTATGTCTAGCCACACTGATGAGACGTGAAACGTCGAACCACGGTGTCTATGGGTGATATATATATATATATATATATATATATATATATATATTGATAATATATTTTGCAATATTTATAAATGCTGCTAAAAGTTAGTGATGAAGCATACAAATCTAGTTACGATATAGTCAGCAAAAAATCAACAGCGTTTGATAAATGTCAGTTTCTCGACTTTGTGATGTTCAGACCACGATCCTGAACATAATATTGCATAGACTATGTCTAACACACACGCACACACACGCAAATATATACACGCATATATATATATATATATATATATATATATATATATATATATATATATATATATATAAGGAAAGACGAGTGGAGTGAATCCGACAGAATGTGGTAGAAATATGTGTAGTATATATTTCGCTGCAGTATTGAACTCGGCTTACAATATATATATATATATATATATATATATATATATATATATATATATATATATTAATTTTAGCCAAATTTTGATCAATTTCTGAAGAATTAAAATAAAATCTTTCATTGTTATTTTTCAAAAATAAAAACAAAATCCATAGTAGACCGTTTGATTTTTTGCCAAGAACACTGAGATCCATTTCGAAAATATTCGAATCCATTTCCCCGACAAAACAAATTATGGACTTATTTTCCCCAGATATTCATTAAGTTTTAATGCAAACATGTCCTCGCATTTGACGTAAATTCTGTGTAAATTTTCAGTTTCCAAACATTATATAAACTATAGAAATTCCAATTTATTCGATACAAACCGGATAAAAGAATGATTCAGTTTAAATTTAGCTGCAAGAAATTCCAGAATATCATTGCGTATTATATACAAGATATGTTGTTTTTTTTCCCAGAATTTCGTAGCCGACAGTTAGGTTGCATATTATATACGAATGCGTATTTAACTCGACAAATATTTACTGCAAAACTTCTGTAATTATATCGCATAGTTTTTTTTTTTTTTGTTTACATGAGAATTAATCAAACTGTTACACATCATGTGGAATGCAGCGTAATTCGAGGTCGATAGGTGCTCTTAAAATGAAATCAGTCTCTTGAGAAAATAAATACTCTGCCCTTGTGACAGGATTACGACTAATATATTTGACTAGTACCACCCAACTGCTCAAATAAATCAAATTAATAAAAAAAGAATATCAGATAAGAATTGTGCGTCATTTTTGTTAGGTCTTTCATTGGCATACCGAACTACAGATCCATTCAATCACATGAGGATCTTGTTGTCAATTTTCTTGTCAATTGATATATTGATTATCTGAAAGGGGACGTTTTTCTTGTATGAATTGTTTAATGAAAAGTTAAAAGAGAACAGATCTAATAAAGATTGTGCTGTTAATTGTGTTGTTTTTTTCTGGTATAAGGTGTGTTCTAGTTTCCGGCCTAGACTTATAGACTAGGCGAGATTATGTGGTCTATTCCTTAGCCAATCGCTGGCCATACTCGTTCTTGATTATATGAAAGGGGACGTTTTTCTTGTATAAATTGTTTAATGGAAGTTAAAAGGGAACAGATCTAATAAAGATTGTGCTGTTAATTGTGTTGGTTTTTTCTGATATAAGGTGTGTTCTAGTTTCCGGCCTAGACTTATAGACTAGGCGAAATCATGTGGTCTATTCCTTAGCCAATCGCTGGCCATACTCGTTCTTGATTATCTGAAAGGGGACGTTTTTCTTGTATAAATTGTTTAATGAAAAGTTAAAAGAGAACAGATCTAATAAAGATTGTGCTGTTAATTGTGTTGTTTTTTTTCTGATATAAGGTGTGTTCTAGTTTCCGGCCTAGACTTATAGACTCGGCGAATCATGTGGTCTATTCCTTAGCCAATCGCTGGCCATACTCGTTCTTGATTATCTGAAAGGGAACGTTTTTCTTGTATAAATTGTTTAATGGAAGTTAAAAGAGAACAGATCTAATAAAGATTGTGCTGTTAATTGTGTTGTTTTTTTTTCTGATATAAGGTGTGTTCTAGTTTCCGGCCTAGACTTATAGACTAGGTGAAATCATGTGGTCTATTCCTTAGCCAATCGCTGGCCATACTCGTTCTTAATTATCTGAAAGGGGACGTTTTTCTTGTATAAATTGTTAATGAAAAGTTAAAAGGGAACAGATCTAATAAAGATTGTGCTGTTAATTGTGTTGGATTTTTCTGATATAAGATGTGGACTAGTTCCCGGCCTAGACTTATAGACTAGGCGAGATCATGTGGTCTATTCCTTAGCCAATCGCTGGCCATACTCGTTCTTGATTATCTGAAAGGGGACGTTTTTCTTGTATAAATTGTTTAATGGAAGTTGAAAGGGAACAGATCTAATAAAGGTTGTGCAGTTAATTGTGTTGGGTTTTTCTGATATATATATTTACCGACCCCTCCGCACGAGCAGGATGTGACACAAGGTCAATTACTTAGGCGGAGTTTAACAGGTTTGAATTCCGAGTTTTCCTGCTCCTAGACCGGTTGCCTAACCAAGGTTCAAGAGCCCAGTCTGCCCTACTATTTACCCATAGCTGGAGGGAAAGTAGAATTCATACCTTTCCCAAGGGTATTAGCGCTTAGTTAAATGCAATTACCACGTCCAGGATTTGAACTCGGGGCGACAAGTCCATTTCCTATGACTTTCACCACGCGCTTTCTACAAAATTTACAGATTTTTCTGATATAATGTGTGTGCTAGTTCCCGGCATTGAGTAATAGACTAGGCGAGATTATGTGGTCTATTCCTTAGCCAATCGCTGGCCATACTGCGTGTTTGAATTATTATTTAAGCACTGATTCTTTCTCAGTCTACTTGCAACCATCGACGAAGAAACCTAGGATTCTCTACCTGAGAAGATTACCAATGATTCAAATTGGAGGACTCTTTACCTAGAATCAACTAGACAAGGATGGCCCCTAAAAACTTAACAAATTGTTCATACGAATACTACATCATCTAATATATATATATATATATATATATATATATATATATATATATGTAATATATATATATATATATATATATATATATATATAAAGAATGTCGTGGTACGTACGTGTCGGTTTATAATTCAGAAAAGATATATCATCCAGATTTGAAATCTCGCATGCACGTTAATATGCTTATAACTAAGAAACTCACTAATTTTAGTCATCGATTTTTACTGTTCTTAATATTTTTTTTTAATCTGGTCATGTACCGATTACTTTTGCTAATAGTTTATATAAAAAGAGAATTGACGAAACGTGGAACAAAATGTATTCGGGGTAATTAATTAGAAAATAAATGAAAAATCTAAACAGATATTAACTGGATGTGCCCCGTGTAATGTTTATCGTCATAATAAATGGATACAGCGACTCGAGTACAAATTCTGGACGAAGCTGTTTGCATTTCACATAATGCTGATATCCATGTGACTCCAATTGTTTCCACTCCAGCTATTGGTAAATAGTAGAGCAGACTGGGCTATTTAACCATGGTATGGCATTTTGTAAGTGAATAACAACTCAGAATTCAAACCTATCAAAGCCCACTTAAACTGACCTTGTGTCTTTTCTCCTAGTGCGGAGTTATTGGATAAATATATAAGTGGAGGATGGCTTCACAAACTAATTCCTATTAATATCATCAGAGACGTCAACAGTGAGAAAAAAAGACCTCAAAAAGTTAAATCGTAATATTCTAAAGAAAAAATGTTGGGACGGTTGGAGAGAGATTGATATCCGTGATAATAGCGCATAATGATAATGATGTATCCACAGGTGAAGCTCATTTTTCTGCAGGTAATGTG
Organism: Doryteuthis pealeii; assembly: GCA_023376005.1. NCBI lineage: Eukaryota > Metazoa > Mollusca > Cephalopoda > Myopsida > Loliginidae > Doryteuthis > Doryteuthis pealeii. The sequence goes on from CM042140.1 coordinate 106,300,626, forward strand.
AAGTGTCTGTTTATTGCCATTACCATCTATACACATATAAAGGGCAGTTGTGTGTATCTGTATGTCCGGAGGAAACTCCGAAAATAAAACAATTAACAAAAAAGTATATATATATATATATATACATTAAATGTCCCCAGAGCTTGGTTTTTGAGCAAAAATAATGAAGGTTTGATTTATATTTGTGAAGATAATTAAAAATAAAATTGAATCATTATTAATGAAGGGTTAACTTACCTATTCCTCTAAAGCTTGTAATCCGTTCTAAGAAAAGTGTTACTATCCACGTATTCCGTTTAAATAGAAAGTTGCCGCGCAGTTGATTAGTTGTTAACACCAGCCAATCAGATGGATTAGAATTTTACAATCGTCCAAAAGAATAAAAAGTCAAACGTCTTTTAGCGTCTAATGTTGGTGGGGGTATCAGAGCGTGATCATCTCTGATAGGGTTATCATGGCGAGGGAAGTCTAATGTTGGAAGGCCCGAAACTTCCCAATGACCCATGCAGATAACATCACTGACGACAACCACCAGCGCGCCAAATGTAGGAGCGTATATTTAAAGTATATACCAGCAAAGAAGTGTCATAAATTACAAAAAAATCTCGATACTTTTTTGATACACCTTGTACGCCATTAAATAAATAAAGAAGACTAAAAAAAAACAAAAAAATAAACAACAAAAAAAAAAAACATCCGGAGATGCTGATGTAACGTTGTCCCTTTTTTCCGGGCACTAAAACGATATCTGTAACGTGGTCGTATATCTGGTCACAGTACCCACAGCGATATACATAAATATACATAACGGGGCGGTGGTGGTGGCGATATATTCACGGTACTAAAAATGTCTTCTTGTTGATAAAAATTACAACGCGAGAAATATGTAGTGTTACGTAATCGCCGCCCAGCATCTATATTTGTGGCCTTGTGCCAGACTTAGAAAAGAACCTTTGGAAAAATGTACTACCGATTATCTTGTGTTGCTGGGTGGTCTTTGTGGAATCACCGAAAAAGTAGTTAGGAAAGATATCATCTCTTTAACGAGAGAAAGGAGACGATAAGTCTAGATTTAACAAAAAATTAGGATGAGTGACTCCAATAAGCCTTTGATCTTTAGGTTAGTGAACTCTGGTTGACCAGTGAGAATAGAACGAATCGAATATTCGATTTAGTCCAGAAAGAGCTCGAAAGTTCTAGAGAACGAAGCTTCTGGAAGATTATTTAGACACACTATATAAGGGATGAGTTGGAGTCTGCGAGCAGTTCAGTTAGGGTCCGGGACCAGAGGCAGTTAGAGCCAGGAGGCCGTGCGTGGCAGTTGGCAGTTGATGAACTGATGTCGCTAAATACTAAACCTGAGATGTAATATTTTACACTGGACGAAGTGAAAACATATTTTAAGTGTGAAGCCTGATAATTGGAACGAAGTTAAAAGCATCACTAAAAACATATTTAAGGAAGCCGACAATCTCTCTCTCTCTCTCTCAATAACTTTCATTGAGAAAATAAATTTACGTAAAGCAAGAAATACTGTCCACATCTTTATTTACTACACGCCAAAGAAATTGTACTCATGAATGAAAGTCATTAAAGTGTATACTTGCCAACAAGTCAAATTGGCCGTAACGAAGGGCACGCGACGGCGTGCGTAAAGTGATATCTTCCCTTGACCAAAAGAAGTGGAAGAAGGATTTTGGGGCTAAGAAGTGACTGACTGCGACTGCTAGATTCGTGCTTGTAAACAAACGAACGACTGTACGTACAAAGATACGAATTGTAGTGTGAGAAGAAAAGGCACTAAGTTAAATACTAACTGGTCCCACTACGTTAAATATTACGGACTGGTCCCGCGACGTTACAGTAGTCACAACTGCTAGCCTTTATTTCCAGGATAGGCTCGTCTCGGGGGCAGTATCGGAGAGGAGGAAAGGCAGAGAGAAATCGAGAGAGAACTATTAAACTACCGTAATCCCGCACGGGACCAAGGGAACGTCTTAACCCTACGCTGTCCCAAATCGAAAAGAGGCTTGTCCTCTTCTTCGTCGTTCCACGTCACCACGTGACTTCCTGTCAACACCCGAAACTTCCGGTTGACACTCAATTCTCCATTCGGGGTCACGCTAGGGTCAAACCCTCGTTCATCCTGTTTTGCTCATCACTATTTTTTAAACCTTTACTCTCTCACCCCTTCTTTCTTCCTCCCCATTCCATTAGTAGTCCTTGCCAAATCTAATCTTGCTACACTGAATTGTGCCTGACATTACCAAACTATTGCAAAACTTTTGACTCAGCCTAGTATTATAAAAAAAATAGCGGCTATTCCATCAGCATGTTGAAAGGCAACATTTGCATTCCATACATGCTGCCAAAACGAATTGCCATCTTTACAGTGAATCATTTTATTAGCGCCCATTAATCTGTCTACGTAGATCGTTTTATTTTTTTCCCAATTCTTTCAATAGATTTTGATTTTCACATCATCTTTCTTTCAGTCACCGACGATTTATTTCCTCATTCCTCCCTCGTGTCATTCATCAAAGTAAATCGTCCACTTAGCCACACACAAAGAAACTCTACGATGAAATACGTTCTCGCTAAATCTCACTTCTGCACGTCTCAACGCCGGACAATATCCGCATCACTTCTTTTGAGAGAAACCTATGAATTCTCACCTTCACTTTCTACTATAGATAGACTAACGATCTGTTTTTCTTTTCTTTTCTTTCTTTTGAGCTATACACCTAAGTTGTTCCGTTTTAAAATCACCCTATAAAATTAACCTATTCACATGCTCATCATTTCACATAGATTTATTTTTTGACAAGTCCAAACGTAAAATAAATAGAGTTCCTACTTCTGATGCGTAGGACAGAGTTAGCCCCCGTGAAATGTCCATTGAGTGAGATAGGATTGAAAAAGGGATTTAGCCATGATACACATGAAGTGGTACACGAGATAGCTGATCGCACACAAGTTGAGCTTATATTTTTTTGTATAAAAATAATGTAAATTTTATTTTAAAACCTAAAACTCTCAAAAAATCGATGAGAAAAACTCAAATAATTTTGGAAATAAATGTGTATAAAAGATAAAGGTGTATGAAAAAGATGTTCAGATATAACCCAGTCACGAAACCGAGTGTTAATCGGAGTCCGCAGTGCTACTTTTCAATTTTGTGACTTTTAGGTTTAAAAACAAAATTTACATTATTTTCAAACAAAATTCGTTTTTTATACAAATTTTTAAAAAGACATTCCTACCAGAACGTGACTGTTATTTGAATCTCTCGTGTCATACGGTTAAAATATCGTCCTTTTTTCATTCCAAAAATATATGTGCGCTGATGTAGACCAGTGTTTATAAAGTGTCTTTTACAATTGTCTTCATTCTAATCTTAAAATGATTTTAATTGAATTACACTTTATAAACCCCATAGGTTGCAACAGACATTTGATAGAATACTTTATTATTGGTTATCTATTTCTATACCTCATATTCTAGGATTTTTTTCCATTTTCATATGCTTTTCATATATATATATATATATATATATATATATTCATATAAAAATACACATAACACATACACATACGAAACACTCACGCGCGCATACACACAAACACACACACAGACACACAGCAAACAATATAAACGGTAATAAAACAACAGGTGGACCTGGAGAACACACACACACAAACACACAAATAACCAAACAAATTACTAAGAGTAGGCCAAACCTGGAACGATACTAAGACATTGTTGGACAGAGACACATAAACACACACACACACATACCAGAGAGAGAGAGAGAGAGAGAGAGAGAGAGAGAGAGAGAGAGAGAGAGAGAGAGACTTACACATACACACACGCAGGGAATTTCAATGAAGACAGTCATAATAGACAGAACCTAGCAGCAAGCTAACAGCCCCGGACCTTAAGAAATTTTCTGAGGAAGAGATATTTATCTTGAAATATTATGAATAAATCCAATGAAATACAACAACATCATACTTACCTCATTTTTCTTCACACTTGCATTGTGATATCCTTCAAAACAAACCAGATAACCAATATAAACACAATGCTTCAAGCAAATTATAAAAATCTTTAAAAAAATGTATTACATTTTTATATACTTAGTATTAGGTATAGCCCAGATTTCGGTATGATAGCGATCAAATATTTTTTAAAGTTTATAAAAATTATTAGATTATACATTGCCCTTTATTTTATTATTTTTTCTTAAGAACTGAGCCTAAACTTATATATACATTTTCTGAGTTTCTGAATTATAATAATGAAATAAGTCACGTAAGAAATGGTACGTCTTCAAGATTTAAAAAAAAAACATCAAAAATGCGGCATTTTCACAGATACAGATTTTAGTGTATAAAATTACAGATTTTAAACCTCATGATTTTTATTAGTCATATTTGTGATTAGGCTCTATATGTATCATTTTATTTTTGGACTGCAGTCTTCATCTTTATCGTGATATATAAACCCCAAAATGTCTGTTGTCGTACCATCCGGCCTTCTTCGAACAGACAAGGCACATCTGTAGAAGGCCGTAGGGTACAACGATCGAAGCGTTGTGTTTCCATATATCACGATAATGGTGAGGACAGCAGTCCGATAATAAATAATTGTAATTTTTTATCCTCCCTCTTCAAGTTACAAAAAAAATACGCTAAGTTTCAATAATCTTTTTTCTTTTGTTTACTTCTAAATCACATGGTGGGGTAAAAGACCCGTGGAATCTTAGCCATATCTATTTAGTATTGTTGGCGTTTTTTATATAAGTTTTGTGCCAGATGTCCACTTCTACTTATAGACTCACCGATAACCATGTGACCAACTCTTGGCCAACCACTGGTAGTGCTCTGCTGCTGATATTATTATTTATACTGGCTGTTCTGGTCATACCTGCTCACAATGCTTTGAACCTTCGTGGACGACGGAACATAGGATTATATCACTGGACCTTTGACACGACGTAGGATTCCATAACGCAGGACGTATTCACTTACCAAAGGATTCTATAACTCGGGACTTACTTACTTTAAGTTCTTTTCCAACTGGTCAAGGATGCGGTCAGAAACTTAACAGGTTATGGGCCCAGCACGCTTCCACTGCGTGGGATAATTAAGATGTTGTCAGTTCTTACATAAAAAAATATATAAAAAGAGTGTTACCATTGAGGAAAATACCATATAATTTGGGCTTTAAATTTTGTTCGAGAAATTTATTTGAACGGCTTTGCAGAGAACTGTGACGCCATTCGTGTAATAGAAATAAACAACAGCAAAAATAATAACACGTTTTCTAAGAAGATTCAATACAAAAGAAACAGGAAATGAACTCAGTGAAATTGGTACAATTTATTTTCCCTTTGAATTTAAAAAAAATCAAATCGGGATTGTTTTGTTGAATATAAATCAGAGAATATCCAATTAAAAAAACAGACATGAAAAAAGATATGTTAGAACATAAATAATGAAAATGAATCAGAAGAAAAAATAAAACCATTTAAGATACACACACACACACACACACACACATAGAAAAACACATAATGACCAAACACACACATAAAACACACAGAGATACACACACACACACACACACACACACACACACACACATACTCAGTGCCAAAGAGAGAGAGAGAGAGAGAGAGAGAGAGAGAGAGAGAGAGAGAGAGAGAGAGAGAGAGAGAGAGAGAGAGAGACTGTATACATGTATATTCACAAGCACATAAATATTTAATTGTGTATATCATCATAATCAGCAACTTATGCTGATTGCACATATTTACTTGAATCTATATCGCAATCCGTCCAAATAAGTCATCGCTCTTCGTTGATGAATATATGGTGTGACCATATATATATATATATATATATATATATATATATATATATTATTGTGTGTGTGTGTGTGTGTGTGTGTGTCTGTGTGTGTGTATAGTCATCCACAGACACGTGCTTCGATTATCAAGTTTCTTCAGTGTGGCTAGACATTTTGTGAGCTACCTACAGCCGGGTTAGAAATCCTATCGTTTCAGCAGCAGTCGGACAGCTTACCCTCTCGGCTATCATCACCCACAGAATATGAAGGGGATTTTAACTGTTTTAATACACACATCCGTATGTATGTAAAGGCCGTCATAGAGTGCCCCTTCCCATTTTATAGGAGAGCGTTGTATTTACGCTTTAGTTGGCGGCCGTATATATATATATATATTATATATATATATATATATATATATTAGTTGCCTCGTATCGTACAAGTGTTAGTGATCTTGAGTAGCAGCCAATTAATTCAAACTTGAATTCTTAATTCTGGTCTCCTGTTCCATCTAATCAAATCTTAGCAAATCACCCCCATATATATATATATATATATATATATATATATATATATATATATATATATATATACTGTGGATTTGAATAAGCGTCGTCTAAAGGGTCATTGTGTGACGTCATATTTCTAGGATAATTATCCTGACATTTTTTCATGCTTAAACCTGAGCAGTTAAATTCGGACCTTCTGTTCGTTTTCTAGACCGGATTACCAAGTACGTATTGAACACCTTTCAATATTAACTATCTTGACACTTTCGGTTTCTTTCTTATTTCCGACAATCAACGTTGTGACAAGTTCGGTTTTTCTTTTATTTCCTTTGGATCATTCTCTCTCTTAATGTGTGTGTGTGTGTGTGTGTGTGTGTGTGTGTGTGTTTGTGTGTAAATTAGTGAAATAAATCAGTAATTAGGACTGTGCCTATTCTTGTAGTGATCAACCCCAAGCGGAGTTTAACAGGTTTGAATTCAGAGTGTTCCTTCACCGAGACTGCTTGTCTAACCAAGGTTAAAAAGCCCAGTCTACCCTACTATTTACCGAAACCGGAGGAAGGGTAGTTGGATTCATCCCTTTCCTAGGGGTATATATGCGCTATGTGAACTGTAGCGTCGTCCAGGATTTGAACTCGGGTCGACGAGTCCGTTTCCTACGACTCTAACCATTTGACCACGCGCCTCCGTGTGTATGTATGTACGTGTGTGCGTAGGTGTGAGTACGTTACGTGTACGTGTGTGTGTGTGAGATGAGTGTTCCTGTTGATGTTCTTGTTATTGTTTCTCTAGTAACAGCTATAAATAGATGTGTTGCTTTTTGATTGGACCATTCAAAAAATCCGGTTTCTATTTTTATCCCTGCTTATTTGACATACGGATTTATTATCAATTGTTTTGTCGTTATTTTTCTTGCCACTTTTTTTTTCTGAAGCGTTTTCCCGCGTTTTTCTTATCACTACTCAACACCTGATTCAACAGTCAAACACTGACTTACCTTTGTTTATTTTTCTTAGAAACGATTTTATATACTCTTTTCTTTTGCTTTTTTTATAATATTTTCCTTCTTACTTTAGGCTTTTATTATTATTATTATTATATTATTATTATTATTATTATTATTATTTATCTTCCATTAAGTCTCTGTATCGTCTTTTCTTTCTTTGTTTGTTCTTTCTTACTTTTTTTTCTTCCTTCTTTGTGAATTTGACTTTTCACTTTTTCTTCTACTTCACTTTCTTGTTACTTTTATTTATACTTATTTTATATATTGCCTTTCTTTCTTTTTTTCTTTCTTTCTTTCTTTTTTCATTTCTTTCTCCATATTACCTTCTTTCTTTCTTTCTTTCTTCTTTCTCTTTTCATTTCTTTCTCCATATTACCTTTCTTTTTTCTTTCTTTCTTCGTGATTTTCTCTTTTTACTTTTCTTCTATATAACATTCTTTATTGATTCTTTTAAATCTATTGATTTTCGATTTCCTTTCTTCGTCCATTCTTTTTCTTTCTTTCTTTCTTTCTTTCTTTCTTTCTCTTTATTCATCTTTATTCAATTTCTCTTAGTCATTCGTTCTGCATAGTTTCATTTTGAACAGGGTCAATTTTAACAACTGTAAATAAAATGTTTATCTACATTCCTCTTTTTATTTTACATCCTTTATTTCCTTCACCCAGTCGGCTGGGGCTGTAGAATGCGCTGACTGCACTTCTGTAGAGGGGTAAGGCGTGAGTGGGGACCCGTAAAGCTTAGGCTAAACGGGTGGTCGGAGAGGCACCCCCGGATCAATCGGCTGGTCACTACGTGCCTTAGGACCTATATGATTGTCCCAACCCTATTGCCCTTATAGCAAGCCCCAGCCCTTTTTGTCATAAATACTAGAAGGCAATGGCTGTTCATCATGTCCTGGGAATGACGTTAAACTCTATCTGATGGAGATCTGGGGGTTGTGGAGCACCCCTTCAACATCATTGCTCACAGTTCCACTCTGACCCGGAGTGGTATTCCTGTTAGGGTTCCATGTATGGGTTAAATAGAAAAAATTGTTTATAAAAAACAAAAAAAAAAAATGAGTATCGATTAAGAATGAATTTATTTCAAAATTTTGTCGGTATTAAATGACCCACTGAGGTTGATCTGCCGTAAAACAAACCAAACTAAACCAAATCTTTTCCTTACTTCATATTAATACTAGAACAATCCACAAAAAAAAAAAAATTTACATTCAATTTGATTAAACTTTAGATTATCCTGTCTACTTTTTTCTAATGATTTTTTAAATGTTCATAGAAATTCACTTCATTTTGTCGTAGAAAATAATGTGTTGTTTTATATTATCATAGGCCATTTACAAGACCAGAATAATTTAAATTTGATATGTTTACTTAAAAGCTATTGAAAAATAGTTCAATATATAGAAAGTATAATAATCTTGATTTAACTCCGCCTGTCGGCTGGGGCGTTAGAATGCACCGACTGCACCTCTGCAGAGGGGTAAGACTCCCCCAATGGGGCCACCTGTTAGCCGTGGGTGGCGACCCGTGATGCTTAAATATATAACCCAGGTGGATGAGCAGTTCATGACATGCAATACTCCACTTTGGCCCTATCTTGGGCTAGACGGGCGGTTGGAGAAGCCATCTCCGATCAATCGGCTGGTCACGTCAAGCCCTAGCATCTATATGATTTTCCCAACCCTATTGCCCTTATGGCAAGCCCCAACTCCTTTTTATCATATGGGTGCTAGAAGGCGGTGGCTGCGGGTCTACATGTCCTGGTAATGATATTAAATTCTATCTGATAGGGAGGTTCCAGTTTTGGAGGTTTGGGGAATGTGGAGCACCCCTTCATCACCATTGCTCCCTGGTCCACTCTGACCCGGAGTGGTAGTACCTGTTAGGGTCCCATCTATGGGTTAAATAGAAAAATGTATTTGTAAAAAAAATTGTATTATCCATTAAGAATTGATTTATTTCACAACTTTATCGGCATTAAATGACCCACTGAGGTTGATATGCCGTAAAACAAAACAAAACAAAATTAATTTAACTCTCTCTCTCTCACTTTTATTTTTTCTTTCTTTCCTTCTTTTCAGCTTTTTGATTGAAACAGATTAGCATAATCGATTCCGTGTACTCACCCCCTTTCACTATCTTTCCCTTACTCTTTCTTTCTTTTTTAAAAATATATTTTTTCTGTGCAGCATGTCCTTCTCTTCCTTTCTTTATAATAAAAATGGAATGGTCCATTATTTATCTGAGGTGACACCACTCATAATAAGATAAGAATTATGCAGATAAGCAACACTTTCTTTTTGATCAAGGAACAAGAGTATTACTATATAAATATTGATTTAATAATATAGAAATACGTCATACTGACAATAATATCAAAAAGTAAAATCCTTGAAGATCTATACATTAATATTAGATAACTCACTATTAATCGAATTAATTTTGAAACTAGTTACAATTTCCTAAAATGCTTAAAAGAGATAACACAATTTTTTATTACTTTCCCTGGTCTTTTATGCTTGTGTTGAGGCTGATTTTTCATACCTAATAAAAGTGTGGAGGCTTATTTTCAATCATCTATTTCCTCATGCACCAAGAGAATACGTTCATCGTCAACCCCTAGTACCTACAAAACTGAACATATAATAATTATATTTATTTCTCTTGGTTCCTGAAACATTTGGAGTTTCACACGTCTTAAAAGCTCAGGTACCATTTTCCAATATCTGTGGTATTGTCGGGCAATGGAGTGTTCATAAGAAGTCGGTATGTAAAGTATGTATAATGAGTATGCAAATCAGGTGCTCCCGTTTTGATTGGTTGATTGGTTGGTTGGTTGGTTGGTTTGTTTTATGACATGCACTTCTTGTTGGTTTATTCTATGCCAAAGAATAACGCTAGACCAAGGAGATTACTTAGAATCTAAGGTCGAGCGCCACACCTACCATCAGCTCCTCACTTTATCGCACAGATCCCTGTGCTACTCATATGCAGAGTTGGCGAGGGCCGGTGCCGAACCCGGAACCTTGTGATTCATAGGCTGACGCTCTACCGACTGAGCTAAACCGTACGAATGAAATAATCAAATATGTTCATGATAGATGATATGCGTTTGACCTGTAAGATGGACATTTCATTTTAGCAAAGACCATCGGAATAAGAAAGTCTTACCTTAGTTTATTTATTTATTTGGGGTATTTCTTCACTTATTTGACTTTTTTAAGGACATTTAGTTTTTGCGTCCATCAGACAGGATCCGGGGGATAGGTTTATTTAGGAAGTAGCAACTAGAATCCAATGTTTTCAAGAATGCAAGGGGGTATAAGGCATATATATATATATATATATATATATATATATATATATATATATATATATATATAAAGTAATCTGCAGACGCGCGTTTCGGGGTTTCACCCCTCATCAGTACAGCTAGACTTATTTTTCAGCAGCTACCTCTGGTCGGGATCGAGACCCGAACGAACTTTCGCTTGTCAAGTCTCTTAGCGATGGGTCCACAAGCAGCTGCCTAGAATAGAAGGCAGAATAATCGCTATATTTCCTAAACCGGAAATAAACTCACCAGAGGTCTCTAACTTATGTAAACAAGTGAGACTAGCATTTCGCCGTAGCGGTGAATTTTCGCAATTAGTCCCTTCTACACAGAGTGCTCAACATATATATATATATATATATGTATATATATATATATATATATATATATATATATATAGAGAGAGAGAGAGAGAGAGAGAGGAATATAAAATTACGTTCAGCACAAAGGGAGGTTCTTCAGAATGATATCAACTTGCAAATTATGCTGGGAATTGCTTTATTCTAAGAGTATTGTAATTACTCAAAATATCTCGCTGGGTTGCACATAACATGCGTAAAAAACAAAACACACACACACACACGCACATACACACACACACTCACACACACACATATATATATTTCTATAATGATATATTTTGTAATTCTCATAAGTAAAGAGTATTCAATATCAGTGAGAGAGCATATACGTCTAGGTTAGGATAGTCTCGACAGCGTTTGGTAACGGCGTTTGGTAACAGTTAGTTTTTTGGCTGTTCGATTTTTAAAACAAATTGGTTTGATAATACACATATGGGAAAAATAGACTTGATTTCTATGCTACCTTTCTATGCTATATATATATATATATATATATATATATATATATATATATATATATATATATATATATGAAGATAGGAGGTTTAGTTTTTGGGTTGTGCAATTTTTAAATCATACACATATGGGAAAAACAGACTTGATTTCTATGCTACCCTTCTATGATATATATATATATATATATATATATATATATATATATATATATAATGTAATGTCAAACATTTCGTATCACAATGTATATATATATATATATATTATATATATATATATATATATATGAAGATAGGAGGGTTGGAGTAAAATCCGACAGTATGAGATAAGGTATAAGGAAAAGTGAACGAACATAAGGACTCAAACAAGTAGAAATACGAGAGAAATATTTCGTCCTTCTTTATGCGAAGAACATCACCAGTCAAACTTTATTCAAAGCAAGTACGTACATTTGTATTCATAGAAGAGAAAGTGATTTTG
>CM042140.1:106322625-106362625 GCA_023376005.1 Doryteuthis pealeii
TATTGGGGGGGGGGGCACCCTGCATTTACTCAGTGTTAAATGCATTGTGTCTAACACGAATGCTGAGTTTTATTAAACGCATGACTAACCTATTCCTTTTTTTTTTCATCCAGTTTTTTTTGTAAAATAAATAAAATGAATGAATATCTTATGTACGGAAGCAAATATTTTAGGTAAGGAATTTAGAGAGAGATAGTTTACAGCAGGTATGGAAAACCTGCAGCCCACGGACCGAATTCGTCCTTCAGCTAGAACAGTTGTGGCCTGCATGCTGACTGCACTCTCATACGGGGCTTTTACAGTACTCCAGGGATTTTTTAAAAGTTCTTTTCTAAACAAAATTTCCCGGTGTTTTTATTCACTTAATGAATTTTAAGCGAGTGACATTTGAGTGAAGACCCGAACGTTATACGATGGTGATCCCAAAATATACAGAAATCACAGAAACACTTATTGTTTATTATCAAGGATATATACATATCTTCGAAGTTTCAACATGAATGTATATTTTTTACATAATAGCCATTTTGGTCGATGAAATTTTGTAGGTACTGTGGCAGTTTTTGTGTAACCATTTAATATCAGCTTGCTTACATTTTATAGAGGAAGCCTTGAACTTGTTCCAAAATCCCTCCACCACTTGACGATGTTCTTGAGATCTCACCATTCACTCCATTTCTTTTATCTGAAGTGATGACACTCATAAAAAATAGGAATTCCGCGGATAGGTAACACCATATAATAAGCAATTATATTTTTGCACTTCATCTTGAACGATTTGGACGGTCTCATTTTTAACAAGAGGGTGTTGCAAGATGATAACGGTTTTACAATTAAAGAACACGAGTATCAATATATAGATGTTTATTTTTCATTAGTACCATTTTTCTTTGGCGTGATGAATTTGGAAACTTGATTTTTTTTATTGAACTTATGAAGATAAGCATATCCGAAGCTCACTCAAATTTTAGCTCTTAAAAAAAGCAAAAATTCAACGAGGGTACTCGTAAGTCAAGGTAGCAGTGTATTTAGTTGAATAAGAAAAAGTGTCGCAATCGACAGAAGAAATCTGTATCCATTCTTTTAACAAAGACACTTGGAGCCGGCAGCAATGTAAGACCCAGGACAGCTATGGTATAATCATGTGAAGTGGATCACCAGATCAAGCCTTCACGTAAGCTATCCCTCTCCTGTGTTTCACAGACCATGTTTTTAAGACCTTTTATCCGTTCTTCGAACGTCCTTCTCTTCATCCTATCGCGTAACTAGCCATTCAGAACTTCAGTTAAGTTTAGTTAGAGAGACAATTTAATTGCCTTCCACACGACCATGCAGTTAATATTACAGAGAGATATGTAATACCAACAGTAATTGCTGGCGATCACAGTAGCAATGGACACATTAAAACCTGGATCACCCTGTCATTGGAGATTAGAATACGCCGACGGCATTCACTGCAGAAGTGTGATACCCCCAAGAAAAGGGACATCCTAAACATTATTCAGTAGTGAGGCGCAGTTCTGGAGCCTTGAGAGAGTAGATCACCCCTTCATTGTTATCAGTCCTATGTCCACTCTGAACCGGAGTGATAGTATACTTAACGTTCAAAAACTATTGTATCCCTAAAAAAGAATTATACACTGTCTCTACAAGGAGATCAACTGTAGGTGAATTCTTCAAACCATTTGCCAATACTAAAACATATGGCCTTACATCTATCACAGGATCCTGCATCAACAATTGAAAAACACTAACAAAAAAATTTCCAAACATTGATTTCACCAAAATGTTTGCTAACCAACTCAAATTATTTATCAAAATATAAATTTTTAATACGTATAAGTAAACTTATAATCAATTTTCAAACTATGTAAAAAAACAAAAAAAACAAACAAAAAACAAAACAAAAAAACAACAGTGATAGTCACTACTAGAATAAACTCATTCCTAATTAGTGATCCACCTCCACACATTACTACAACAACCAACATTACGTTTTTTGTTTCTTGTTTTGTTTTGTTTTGTTTTATGTTACATTGTTTATATTGTGGAATGTGTGAAGATAAACCATTGTCTTGTCATTTGTCTTGTCTTGTATCTGTTAGAATCTAATTTATACGTATTGAGTTGTGGCTTAGACAAGCATCTGGTCGACTTGCAAATGCAGCTTCTTAGATCTTCGTTTGTAACTGGACACATAATCAGATTAAATTGCCAAAATCGTCTAGAAAATAGACGTTGTAAAAAAAATCGGACTATAAGTTGTAACAAATATGAATTATTTATTAACAGCAGTGGCTTTCTGAGTGAACACATGCTTAGACGGAGCTGTGAATTATCAGGTGAGAGATCCTGGCTAGTGTGTAGCTTTGGCTAGATGTCCGACTCTGTCATCTGACAAAAATACCGTATCTTGTATGTGAATCCAGTTTCCTTGACTTGACATCTTTACCCACGCTAATTCATCATAAGTAGGTTCGGCCTGACCAGGTTTCAGCCAGGTCACTCTACTTAGCTTCGGGTCTGACGCCTCATGTATTGATGTATTGCTACACAGATAAAATATAACAGTTTGAAAATTATTTTTATTCGATTGGAATGATTGATGTGCAAACAAATGATTATAGACAATGATTAAAAATGCAATCTAAAAAAAATGCATTGGAACAGGGAAAATAGTCATGATTACGATCAAACAATTACGAATGAATAAAATAACACATTAGGAATTAATTTGAAAATTCTTTATATTAGATAGAAATAAATAAATCAAAGCGATGTTCACTGAGTGGCGCCTTGACGGTATCAGCTGGATGGCGAACGGATCTATACCAAGGAGATTGTTTTTGGTGAGGAGGAGCGCCACACCTACCGTCAACTCTCCCCTTTACTGTACAGATGAGATTACCGAGATTGCAAGTGGCGGGAACCTGCGATTCTTAGTCGGATGTTCAACCGAATGAACTAATACTTGTTATCTAATAAGTGTTCAAACTATTTGTATTGCGAATAGTAACTTGAAGCTATAATGATATTACAATTAGTTACTTAAAACGTAATATATGATTGTGTACAAAATATTAAATAGAAGTAATTATTTGAAACCATATCAGCGTCACCATATATATATATATATATATATATATATATATATATATATACCAACCCCTCCGCACGAGCAGGATGTGACACAAAGTCAATTTCTTAAGCGGAGTAGCACGGATATCCATGACAATCTTTTGCCATTAGTCACTATGGTTCACTGTCATCGGGAGTTCAGAATCCGCAAAGAGTTGTAACTCTGTGCAGAATTGCCCACTCTGGCATGTCAATGTGCATATTTCCACAGGAGAACGCCGCTTATGAGTTCGTTATTACTTCTCCAGCAGTGTCCAGCATGTCTTATTTGCATTACTCAGGATGGTTTCTATGATATAGGACAGGTTGCCATACAGCTGCTTTTTTGTGGGATGGTGTTTCTAAGATTTGTTTTAGATCGCAGGCAGCATTCTCGTGAAACTTCCATATAGCTCATTATATAGGCGCTTTGTTAGGTCCCAAGTGGTGCTGCCGTAAATTAATACAGACACGACTATGGCTTGGGAGAATTGTTGCTTCAACTTATCAGTGAGATAGGATTAGTTGAAACCATAGCAATGAATGCAAACAAAATGATCATTGACCAATAGATAAACGGTTTTAATTTAAAATAAATGAAATGGAACTATATAAATATTTTCATGTTATAATGAAACATTTTGAAATGATATGATGGCATTAGATCAACCATGAGGTGTTGATATGCAGTTAAACAAATAAACCAAACTAAAACAAATAAAATAATAATCAGCTGTGTCTAAAGAACACGCACACACACATACCAAATTAACAGAAGCTAACAGATGTAGGTAATAAAAAAACAGCTGCACCTGGAGAACACACACACACACACATACAAATAAACAAACAAAATACTAAGGCCTACCCAATAATGAAATACACATAGACACACACAGAATTTCAAGGAAGACAGTCATAGAAAGAATGAAAAGGACCTAGCAACATGCTAAAAGCTACGGACCATCAGAAATCTTTCAACGAAGAAATCTTTATCTCGAAATATTAAGAATAAATCAAGGGTAAACAAACAACATCATAGTTACCTTCTTTTTCCTTACACTTGCATTGTGATAACCTTCAAAACCAATCACAAACCAATATAAACACAATGCTTCGAGCAAATTATTAAACTCTTTAAACCAAACTAAAGTTAAGATCTGAAGGATTTTCTGTTATTCATGGCTTTATATATATATATATTATATATATATATATATATATATATATATATATATATATACCAACCGCTCCGCACGAGCAGGATGTGACACAAGGCCAATTTCTTAAGCGGGTTTAACAGGTTTGAATTAAGAGTTTTCCTTCTCCTAGACTGGTTACCGAGCCAAGGTTAATAAGCCCAGTCTGCCCAGCTATTTATCCATAGATGGAGGGAGAATTAGATTCATACCTTTCCCAAGGGTCTTAGCGCTATGTGAAATTTAAACAGGTTCGTTCAGGAATTGAACTCAGGTCGATGAGTCCATTTCCTATCACTCTAACCATTAGACCACTCCATATCTTAATGTCTTTATATAAGGTTTCATTTTTCCCAAGTGGAGAACAGCAACACGTAACTCATTTGCGCCTTACCTTCGGCGTATTTTGATCAGATTATTCTAGAATGTGATTACATATACAGGGATATATTTTTTATTGTTAGATATTTACAGTACATATAGCTTACGTATTTGAATCTACTGAATAAAGGCTAATGAATTTAGCTGCCGATCCCTACGTTCTAAACTCAGCTACGTATTGGACAATAAAGATAGCAAAGAGCTTTTTACGAGGTATGTCAAAAAAGTTCAAAGACTAGTGTCACAAAAAAATATTTCAAATTTAAACTACAAACTACAAGTTATCCCTTATAAAGTAATACCCCTGGGTCTGATGCCCCATCCACCTTTTCTGTCCCGCTTGCATGCTCTCATTGAAGGATTCTTCCGGGATTCTCCGTAGCACTGTCGTCATGGCCTTTTTGATGTCGTGCACATCCTCAAAATGGATTACTTTGATGACCCCCTTGAGCTTTGGGAAGAGGAAAAAATCACATGGAGCCACGTCGGGCGAGTAGGGAGTTACTCCAGCAGAGTGATGTTCTTCTGGGCCAACTTCTTGTTGTCCTGCAACTTCTCTTGCCTCTTCTCGCACATTGAACGAAGCAAACGCCGCAGTATCTCTTGTAGACATGCTTGTTGATTGTCAGGCTCTGTGGCAAGAACTCGCAGTGAAGGATGCCCCTCACATCTTTTGTGACACCTGTCCTTAAACTTTTCTGACATAACTTGTTGTTGCAGCTTGCTTATCGAATAAAGTAGTCCAGATGTACGTAATCTGGTGGAATAACTACTTCCGCCTTTTTATTATCACAAATGAAAGATGTCCAAAACGGTGCTTCCGTTTCTTATGAAAACAATGGCTTAAACGGAGTTTCCGTTTCTTATAAACCAATATACCACACTCATATGATGTCAAATAAGAGTTTCTTTCGACTATAATGGGTATAAATGAAAATAGCGTGACTGTATTTCGAAATCACTTCTTACAATGTCACAGTCAAGCACTTTGCCAGTGCGTCAGCTGTTTTATGATAATATCCATAAAATGCATCGTTTTCATATAGATTAAATTATCAATAGCTTAAAAATATTTAGACGGATTTAAAATGGATAAGCCTCTGAATATCAAGTCAGGCATTTTGAACTGATCATGATTAGATATCCCAGACTAGATTTCCAACGAATGAGAAAACTATCTTATCAGCATTTTTTTTTTTTCTCGACATTTATTTTCTTGGCTAGATTTTATCATTTTTCATTCTTAAGCTTAATTTTGGTAGTTTTATTTTAAACTACGCTCAGAATCTGAATTGCAAAGGCAGATACTTCTAAACGATTTTCTTAAAATTACAGTCAAGTGACATGTATGATGTTTGTTATTTATCTACCTCTAATGTTTTGCTATCTAATATTCGGACCATATTACATTTAGGCACATGTTTTTCATTTACACTGTCAATATCCGGTTGTTTGTTAGGGTTAGTTTTAGGGTTAAAGGGTTAGGGTTAGGGGTTAGTTTTATAATTTAAACAAAAATCTAAAAATCGTCTGTTAAAACAACCGGATATTGAAGGTCATATGGTCCTAATATTCTACCAATACCTTTCCGACCTTTGAGTAAGTAATACATGGGTAAATTCCATGTCAAATCATCCAGAAAAAAGTACAATTCACACCCACCCTCATCAATGTTTCGGAAATTTTTACCAGGTGTGAACTATGTTAAAGTAAGACCATCCCCAAAATTTGAGCTTCCAATTCGAAATATTGGCCGAGTTATGCCGATTTGTAGATTTGAAAACTTGAAGGAGATGGGTGACATGCCCTTGATGATTTGACATGGGATTGACCCACTAATAACTAATAATAGAGGGTGATTTAAGCAAATAGTCACATCTATAATGGAGTATTTTTAGGATATAACTGGAGACACAATTCACATTTTAACCATCCCAGTCAACACATTTTTGGAATCTCCCCTAACTTATAAAATGTTAATATTTCCATTTATTTATTAGAAAAGCAGAATATATATTACAGCTACAATAATGTGTTGACAGATATGGTTAATTCGTGGAGACTAAGTCGGGAAAGCATACGCCTAGGAATCCTAAGGTTCACAGTTCAATACATGTTCTCGCCAATTCCGCACATGAGTAACACAGTTTAGGAAATCTGATCTGTGGTAAAACATCTGGGGGCTGACAGTAGATTTGGCACCCCACCTCATTAAAATAATATATTTCCCAACCAGGGGTGCTCACACCGCCTTTGGGTGCGAGAAGCGTTCGTTCAAATTTAGATTAATTTTTTCTTTTGTACTCAATATTATTCATATTTTCGTTTCTTTATTTCAGATTATTATCAATACTCTTCATCTTGTCGTAGAACATATTACATATTATATTAGATTTAGAGAGTGATATATATATGATCTTTTGATAAAACGGTAGTATGGTTTCACATTCTATATTTTTGAAAAAAAGTATAAATTGTAGGGGTGCGATGTCAGAGCAAAACCCTTTTAAGCGTGCGGAAATAGAAAAGGGTTGGAAACCACTTATCTATTCAGTTTAGCGCTAGTGAAAATGGGATATACTCCCTCACTGTTCGGCTGATACGAACAATAGGAGACTCTGTAGACTTTACTTTCAATTTTGTTATAACTGTAATATCATAAATGAACTCCATAGAAATATTACAGATTTTTGAAACACCCTGTATATTAGACCTGGGAATAATTATTATCGTTGTAGTTAATATTTTATTGCTACCAGTTTATAGATTCGTTTAATGCTATGGGTACTATGTAACCTGATACTAACTGTTTCAAGAAAAGATAGGTCAATATGAGTCACCGGTTGGACGCAAATAATCCAGGGATAGATATACATTTCCGTTGATGTGTCCTTCAAGGTAATTACCATTTATGGCAACTATCAGAAAAATTGGGATAACTTGACGGTGTCTATTTACTACGGGCTGTGTTGGGTTACATTGACGAAAGGTGCACGTTGCGTAATGGTTGCCGTCGAAAAATGGACACGGCTATACGAGTTCAAATCCTGGACGGGACCGGTTGCATTTTATATGACACGAATAGCCTTGGGAAAAGTATTAATCCACCTATTCTCCCTCAACTATGGTTTACTAGTACGGCAGACTAGGTTCTTCAACCTTGATCCGGCAACTAGTCTGGAAGAAGGAAAGCTCTGAATTCAAAACTGTTTAACTCCGCTAAAAAATTGACCTTCTGTTACATCCTACTCGTGTGGGGGAGTTGGTAAATACATACATTGTACTGAGAGTAAGCGAAGTGGTAGTACCTGTTAGGGTCCCATCTCTGGATTATATAGAAAAAAATGAATTTAAAAGATGCGTTTAAAAATTGAGTTTAAAAAAATGAATACCCATCAAGAATGAATAAAACAAGATGTCTTCGGCATAAAAATAACCCAGCAAGGTTTGGCAAGCCGGAAAATCCAACCAAATAACTAACCAACTGACAGTAAGAAACGACCTCTGACTTGATTAATTTTCGGATACTCAAGTAGTTCTATTTTATATGGCAAAATGATTTTTTACATTTGTGTCAGGGGGGATTTATGTTATTTCTAAGGTAAATGAGTACATTTAAATGGAAGCCGACCAATTTAGATATTTGAAAGTGGTTTTCTGATTGCATTGCAGTCCGTATTTTATCTATTGGGCCAGTAAAACACCAGAGATATGACGAACCGAAAATGGCAGCAACAGGTTCTCGTCGTTCACCGGGGTCATGATATTTCAATGCTAGAGCTAACACTAAATTTAGCACTAAGCAAATAGTCAGAGTTGAAGTCATCAGTCTTGATGGACAGTCGTAGTCTGCGTCTGTACTTCTGATGCTCCCCTCGTGTGGATTAAGACGGTATCGGGAAATAAGAATGTGTGTACACAAAATATATATTCGTGTTTCTGGTTAAATAAGAATTAAGATGGTGCGCAGAGAAACAGGCAACCCCGATAAAGATTAACCCCGATATCATTCGATAAAACATGGAGACGAAAGAGAAGAATGAATATACATCAGTAGCTCGTGAGACTAATTTGTTAATCAACGCTTTACGACAGGCGCCGTTTATTTTTTGTTGAGCTAGGCGAGTGGTGGCCAAAGTACAGCCCACGAACCAAATCCGGCCTACGAGATCCTTTCATCCGGTCCACCACCCTGTACTGTACTACTGTACTGAGCTAAAATCGAATTATTAATATAGAAAGTGGTTTTCTGATTGCATAGCAGCCCGTCTTTAATCTTTTGGCCAATAGAAACACCAGAGATATGACGAACCGAAAATGGCAGCAACAGGTTCTCGTCGTTCACCGGGGTCATGATATTTCGATGCTGCAGCTATCGCTAAATTTAGCACTAAGCACCTCATGTTATCAGGAACACAGACGGGAGACGGATAATTTGTCACGTAGGAGAGGGCAATTTATCGGGTGATAAGGGATGTAGGTGACTGAAAGAAACTATCAGCAACAGCAACAATAAGCAGTTCAATTTGGATTAAGTGGAAGCTTCTTCAAACTGGGTGCTTGGTGTTTAATTTTCCTATTTGTCTCTGCAATGTCTGCAACTTAATCACTTTTACCACCCAGGCTGTTATATCTAGTAAAAAGTCTTCCGATTGAGATCTGGCTTTGTCCGCTTCTTCAGAATGCAGAACGGCCGACACATTTTAAGTTTTTTTTACTATATCCGACTCAAATGGCAAAACACACACAAACTCACACACTCACACACTCACACACTTACACGCTCTCTCTCTCTCTCTCTCTCTCTCTCTCTCTCTATATATCTATATCTATATCTATATATATATATATATATATATAATATATATATATTATTATATGAGTTAAGAGTAAGGAAAAGAGTCCAACAGTATATGTATAGATAAAAGGTTTATGAAAACACACAATGTTGTTAAATGAAAATTTTTTATGTGATTTGAATGATATAAAATATCATTCATTTTAACAGTATTGTGTGTTTTCTTACCCTATCTATCTATCTATCTATCTATCTATCTATATCTATATATATATATATATATATATATATATATATATATATATATATATCAAACCAAACAAATATAAAAATTATAGGGTTATGTGTAAAGCATGTTTTTTTACTAATCAAGTATATATATATATATATATATATGGTATCCTTTTAAAATCGTGGTTGAGTGCGAAAGAGGTTATATACAAGGAGTGTCAAAAAAGTATAGAGATTTTTTGTACTTTTTGACACACATTGCATTCTAAAAAAAATACAAGGTGTGTCAAACAATTACCAAGTTTTAAGCTGTATTTACCAAGACAGAAATGAAGTATGAACGGAGCATTATTTTTTTCAGAATACAAGGTGTGTCACAAAGTACAAAAAATCTCATTACTTTTGTATACACCTTGTATAAACATATATATGCACACACACACAACACACACACACACACACACACATATATATATATATATATATATATATAATATATATATATATATTTAAGCAGGCGTTGTTAAACAACACGGAACATTTCTGCTTCATTATTTGAATTTGTATCTTTTCCAGTCTTCTGGCGATCTTTCTTATGTTAGGATCCAGTTGTAATAGGATTCTTCCCATACTGTCTGCCCAAGCGCTTTCGACTGCTTCGTCAGGCGTCATCATGGGGTATATGATTTGGTGTTAGTTCGTTTTTTTAGTTCGTTTATCTATTTTGTTTTCAAATAGAAGAGTCTATTGTTTTTAGAGGGTTGCTTGTTCAGTGTATTCGTTTTTAAAGGTAGCTAATATGTTATGACCGAGGTTGAATGCTATTTTATTAATGTTACTTTTTTTATGCATATTGCTTCAAGAGTTTGTAGGCGTTTCTTATTGTTATTTTTATAGATGATTTTGGTGTTTTCGGTGAATATAAAGTAAGTCGTCGGGGCGGCCTAAAGTCGGTATTAGCCAATCAGCGAGGGAGTATATCCCCTTTTCACTTGCGCTAGACCAAGGAGATTATTTTAGCATCTGAGGTGGAGCACCGCACCTACCATTAGCTCCTTACTTTACTGCACAGATCCATGTGCTACTCATACGCTGAGTTGTCAAGGACCGGCATCAAACTAGGAACATTGTGGTTTCAAGCCTAACGCTCTACCGACTGAGCTAACCCGCCCCTATATGAGCAAATTGGTCGATAAGGAATATTTTGTTATCTATTCTTTATTGTTTTCAGATAATTTCGACGTTAGGTCATCCACAGGATCAAAACCTATCACAAAACATATTTTTAGAAAGATTTTATTTAAGTTTTCACCGCCCTGTCGGCTGGGGCGTTAGAATGCACCAACTGCACCTCTGCAGAGGGGTAAGAGTCCCCCTATGGGGCCACGTATTGGCCGTGGGTGGCGACTCGTGCTGCTTTAGGATAGAGCCCAGGTGGATGAGCAGTTCATGACATGCAATACTCCACTTTGGTCCTATCTTGGGCTAGACGGGCGGTCGGAGAGGCCCCCTCCGATCAATCGGCTGGTCACGTCAAGCCCTAGCACCTATATGATTTTCCCAACCCTACTGCCCTTATGGCAAGCCCCAACCCCTTTTTATCATATGGGTGCTAGAAGGCGGTGGCTGCGGGTCTACATGTCCTGAGAATGACGTTAAACTCTATCTGATGGTGAGGTTCCAGTTTTGGAGGTTTAGAGAATGTGGAGCACCCCTTCATCACCATTGCTCCCTGGTCCACTCTGACCCGGAGTGGTAGTACCCGTTAGGGTCCCATCTATGGGTTGAATAGAAAAATGTATTTATAAAAAATTGTATAATCCATTAAGAATTGATTTGTTTCAAAACTTTATCGGCATTAAATGACCCACTGAGGTTGATATGCCGTAAAAAAAACAAAAAAAAAAAAACAAACAAAAGTTTTCAAATCCTTTTGTATGCTGCAAGAGAAGCGACAAAAATGTACTGGTAGCATATAAATTTGTTGATTGAAAATTCTGGTTAGAGTATCTTCAATTGATTTTTATTATATGTGCATATGTATATGTTTCGAAGGAACATATCAAAGTTCTTTCATTATGTTTGGCAGTGGTACGTTTCAAGACTTATTTTGGTTACCATTGGCTTATCTATTTGTTTGTACAGATGTTCCGGACATCCACATTTATTACCAGTCCGATTAATTTAGCTTCTCACGCCAGGTGCCCGTTAGTCACAGGTTAATTCAATTTTCTCTTTGGTTCTCTTTCTTAGAATGTGCAACGCGTATCTCTTTTTGGTCCTCACCCGTCCAGGTAAAGGGACAAATTTCTCAGCTCTGTTCGTAGAACAGAATAGAGTCGGCATAGCTGTTGGAACATTTTGGTATATAAAGTGTGCTAAAGTTCCCCACTTAAACGTATAGACTCTACCTGGGCGAGTGGATTAAAGCCAGCTAATCAACAGCTCGAATACCTGCTTAGTTACTTATTTAATCGCCGATTTTGAAAGCCGTTCAATTGCACGTATTCGACACGGACGAACGAATGGACAACAAGGATTCTACCCAACACTAAGGGACACCGAGCAACAACCAAAGGGTTCTACCCAACACTAAGTCATAACGGGGAACAAACAAAGAATTATTCACTAAGGATCAACCTCTGCTTAACGCAAGGGATCTCCATTGTAAAATGCTCTCACTTGAAGCCTAAAAATGGCTACAAAAATCGTAATATCTCGATAAACATATGAAAACCACTATAAGTCATTGCTAATTATTACGCTTTGTTTGTTCCCGGAACATATAGTACAATTGACTTCTTTGGGACAGAGGTATTATGTTATTTGTTGGTACATGTTATGTTTAATAACTATTCACATGGCATTTTTCAGGTGAGTTAGTTGTTTATCGTTCTTTGCCAAGTGTCAAGAAGCATCAGTTCTCACTAGATCACCGAAGTTAAACAACAATGAGCCTGTTCAATACTTAGATGGGTAACCGTTTAAGGTACATCAGGAAGTTTGTTTGTTTATTGATTTTAACGGCATATCAACCAGCCCGGGGTCATGTCATGCCTAAAGGTTAGGAAGTTATACATATCGTGTATTTATATTTATACTTTTTAGTAATTGGTTTTTAAAATGTGTTAGAATTATTGGGGATTATGTTGTATGGTATTGATTTGTTTCATGTCTATATTATATGGTATAATTTTATTTCTCTCAAAAAAGAGAGAATGTCCTCCATGTTGACATCTTTCATATTGTTTGCTTTATAATAACGGTTTCTGATGTCAGCAAGAAACCTGCATTCCAAGAATAAGTGTTTAACTGTCAAAGGTGTTTGACATGTTCCACATTGTGGTTGTTGTTTTGTTTGAGTATATTGGAGTGCGTTAGTCTTGTATTATCAATGCGTAATCGGGACACAATGACTTGTTCCATTCTAGACTTCCTTAAAGATGGTCTCCAGCCCCCAAAAGTGGGTTAGATTAGGAAGAGTTTATTGTAGATGTTTTTATTATTATGAGAAAACAAATGTTAAAATGACTTGATCCGGCATTAAATGACCCAAAAATGTTGATATGCCGTAAAACAAACCAACCAACCAAACCAACCGAATATTCAGTTTTAGTTTTCTATAAATGCACTAATGCATTAGAATATTTTTATCATCTATTTTTATAATATTAATAAAATCAATTGATTAATTAATTTTTCGTTGAAAAATCTTTCTTTCTTTTGCCTCAGTCTTATAATGCAAATTTAGTCATACTTAGAAAAGGCGAAGTTTCGTTAAGTTTGTCTGGAAAAATATTTTCTCTTGAATGTATGTCTCATTTTTCTTAACATTTTTACTCATTCTTTATATATATATATATTATATATATATATATATATATATATATATATATATATATATATATTATATATCATTTTCTTTCATTTTTTCTTCCTGCATTCGAGCTTTCTGCTAAATTGATTTCTGTGCATTTTCCACATGAACATTTTTTCATTTCACCTAAAAATACAAACTTGACGTAGAAAATTTTCACTCAGGGAAATCTTTCTATTTGGCTAATTAAATATCTTTGCTTTTAATATTCACAAAGTTCTTCTTTTTTTTTCAATGATTAAAAATGAACTCCCAAAAGACAACTAACATCCATCTGTGGTTTTACTAATATTTGCAAGTTGATTATACTAAGTTTCCGCTTTCTCTTTCCTTAAGCACATTACACCACTTAAGAGATGATTTGCTTCTCTTGAAGACAAAAAATAAAAAAATGAAAAATAAGAAATAACAAGAAAAAAAAGATAATTTCTGGTTCTGTTTCTTAAAAATACACATATTTATTTTACTGGGTGGAATAACACGTGGGAAAAGTTCAACTAATCAGAATTAGAAAGATTGGAATTTAATTTTGTTTGGCGTATTTTCCGCCATTTAAGACACACCGGAGTATAACCGGTATTAATAATTTAGTAAGAGAAATTAAAAAAAAGCATTATTTGATTAATATTCTACTCCCAACAAAATTTAATAATAACCTTGTAAACAGAAAATACACCTGTAATTTAGAATTTAAGTAAGTATTATTTAGGTAAATGTAGCGGGTTTAAGATATCTGAACTCGTGTCAGCGATTAGATCTTGCCTCTCTGGATTGAACACGCGTCCTTCAGAGTGCGGAAAATACGAGTTACGAGTGTCGCTTGATTTATGTGTCCGGATGCACGAAATGTTGTGTGGGCTCTGATTTCTATAAATAGGGCACCTCATGTGGTGTAATGGTTAGCAAGCTAGATTTGCAGACCATTGTTAGTGAGTTCGATTCTCATTGGACCTTGTGCTACATCTAAGCTAATCTTAGTAAATAACGATTTCAATAAATATACAGGCCAAAAGCGAGTCGATAGAAGTTTTAGATGCTACCGAAGTTAGATATTTTTGAAGGATATATATATACATGGAGAAAAAAAGCAGATACTTTTGCGCTATTTTTTTAAACAATATTCTGGTTTACCCCTGGGTAACTGCCCTCTTGATAAACTACAATATGTAAATCAGTCAAACGTTTGCTTTTACCTAATAGTCTGACTACTATTCTACAATACGAAAAATGACTTTGGAAGAAGCATACATTTAGGTAAAGTATAAGTTTACAAGAAACATGTATGTGTTGTTTGAGCCAATTTTTTTAAATAAAAAAGCAGTTCTTTTTGTGGATCACACAATAGTTTGAAGCATACATTTCTGTTTCTTTTAGAAATTGTAATATCTATTCTTATTATCATCAAACCTTTTGATAATTCCGTGTCAAATCCTCCTGGCCATATCACCCACCCCTTCAATGTTTTAGGTACAAATAATGTTCAATATATGTGAAATAATAATAGATAATAATTGTCATATATGCAGTGCCACATCGGAATATTGATCTTGCTATCAAAAAATAAGAAGTCATCAATAACTTAAAATTGGTTGATTTTAAGATTTTTTATATCATTTTTTGATTCCTTGGGCCAAAATGCTTGTATAACCTAACTTTTAGTAGTTGGTAACATCTAGAACTAAAAAAATACACATAAAAATAGATTACAAAATGTCGACATTTTTCGCGAACCCCACCAAATCTGAAGAGCTAAACATTGACATAACTCCGCCATTTTTTTGGAATTGGAAGCTCAAATTTTGGGGATTTCTAACGTTAACATTGTCCTTGAAAAGAATTCAGAAGAATTGAAGAGAGTAGGTGACAATTTCACTTTTTACTGAATGATTTGACATGGAATTACCCCATTGAATTTATCATATTAAGAGTTGTCTCTGCTCCACGAGTTCAAATCTTGAGCAAGGTGTTTACATTTCAAATAGCGCTTATACTCATGTGAAAGGTAGGAATCTAACGATTCTCACTCACCCATTAGTAAGTAGCAGGAAACAATGGTCTCTTCAGAATTGGTATGGCAACCAGACCTCGAAAAAAAAATCTAAATTCAAACCATTTGCATGTCTTAAGAGGTATGAGTTTGGATATGAGCATGTATCGTAGCGCCGTAAAATTCTGTTGACTGATCTTTGAGCCATGTCTTCACTACAGATTTAAATTCCCCCATAATCACCTGATATAGCGCATTCAGACTACCATCTCATCGGCGCCAGGTTGAGAGGAAAACATTATTCCAGTGAAGAGGAAGTGAAATTTGTTGACAAATTAACAGTTTTATTATACAATTTGTGGGTTCTGTTTTTTCTGGGTCAACCTGTATACAGGGTGACACAGAAGAAACAGAAAACCCAAATTATTTATTTATTTTCCCATTAAACTAAACCTAAACCCTAACCCTAGTTCTTTTTTTGCAAGTGACAGCACTTCGGCTACGGACTTCAATCGTAGCTGATGATTTTTTTCAGCTACGATTGAAGTTTTTTGAGGCAGGAGGTTTTTTGAGGCAGGAGGTTTTTTGAGGCAGGAGGCCGGGACGGTTCTCCGCGAAGAGTACCCAATAATCTTTCAGAGTGTTCTTATCTATGAAATATACAGAAATAGAAAACGACTGCGCAAGAGGGAGAATAGAAGAAAATTATTTTTTTTTTAGTAAATGTTATCAGGGATGATCTTATATAAATGGGCGATAGTGTAATTGTTGAATGTTATTTTCAGGCGATATCGAATAATTATTTTGTGTCGAGGAATATCATTTGTCAACGGACCACCTCTGTGCAGGAGTAGATATACATTTGGAACCAGCTAGTCCACTTAAACTACCTCCAGAAAATAAGCCAAATACGCATCAATATTTACCGGCTGCCATAGAAATACTTGCGTAAAATGGTAAATTAGCCTTTTTTAAACCTACACATGGAACTTGAGCAGCCGCAAATTTATCAATAACTTCACTTATTATTACACCGTCGGAAATCGACCAGGCTTAATTGCAGGAATCTCAAATTACTTTCTGACTGAATTCCTAAAATATATAAAGGTCAGGGACTATTTCTCTGAATGTTTGAGATGAGGCTTGATAATTAGTATTATCTGCGTTATTCGGACTATTGTCCTCATCTTTATTGTTATTTGTACAACGTTTCGGCCGATATACCCTCTGGCCTTCTTCAGGTATTTCTTGTCGGACTCGGGAATCTTCTCGGACTCGGGAACCTTCTTTTTGGACTCGGGAACTTTCTTGTCGTAATCGGGAGCCATCACGGAACTTTGAACTTAACACTTTATTCATCACGCGTATCCTATTCTCATTCCGCTAACCATAGCTGGGGTAGGAGTTGTGTCAATTATTTTTCTATGTTACTGCCGCTATTCCAGGTTCAATCCTGAGTAGCGGCAGTAACATAGAAAAATAATTAACTCAACTCCTACCCCAGCTATGGTTAGCGGAATGAGAACAGGATTCCCCCGTGGACTGAATAAAGTGTTAAGTTCAAAGTTCTGTGATGGCTCCCGATTACGACAAGAAAGTTTCCGAGTTCGAAAAGAAGGTTCCCGAGTTCGAAAAGAAGGTTCCCGAGTCCGACAAGAAATACCTGAAGAAGGCCGGAGGGTATATTCGACCGAAACGTTGTACAAATAACAATAAAGATGAGGACAATCGTCCGAATAACGCATATAATTCTAAGGTCAGGGACCATATTATCTATAGGCACCCCTTTTTGATCACGATTAAGAAAGGACATGTTTTTCATTTACACCGTCAATATTCGGTTGTTTGTTAGGGGTTAGGGTTAGGGGTTAGTTTTATAATTTAAAACAAAAACTCTAAAAAATCGTCTGATAAAACAACCGGATATTGACGGTGTAAATGAAAAACATGACCTTTCTTAATCGAGATCAAAAAGGGGTGCCTAAAGGTCATATGGTCTAAGGTCAGGCATGATTTGTTGTGTTGGTTTCTGTTTTAAGTGTTATCGAGTTTCAGGACCGATGATGTTCTTACCGTCATATGTGGATTATTCGTGAGGACGAAGACAAAATTAGAAATATCAGTGACATTGTCCCAGTGAATCACAGACTGAAACATTATTTTAGACGTAATTATCTGACAAACACCCAATCTTAGAACACCGCATGTCGTATTTCATAGTTGCATTCAAAATTACAATAATTTAACAGAAGTGAACCGCATATTGGATTCTGGCGATATGGCAAAAAATTATTCCCGTCGGAGACAAATTTTCGAAATAACTATTTTTTACACCAATGTAAGCTGGTGTCCTTTCACCGGAGTCTCCAGGACTCTTCTAAGTATTCTAAGCGATCTCAACAATTCTGTTGTTTGGATGATCGCGACATTTATTCTGATTTCTTATTCCTCCTGTTTCTTTTCCAAGAATTACCCATTCATACCTCCTCAAAAAAAGCAGCCCCATATTGCATACCATGCCAAAAACCCTACACAATCAAACACATATTAACAGAATGTAGCAACCTAAAACAAATAAGAAAAAAATACTACCAAACAACAAATCTAAATCAGATATTCTACCAAATAAACCCAGAAAAACCATTCGGATACATAAAAGAAGCACACATCTAGAACAAAATCTAAAAATCTTCAAAAAAATTGAAAACACAAAAATATATGTTAAAAAAAATCATCTAAAAGTTTCATTCACAAAAAATATGTAAAAAAAAAACCTTTAGAAAATTAAACATTATCACCAATTCATTTCAAAAACGTAGTCGGCATTAAATAACCCATTGAGGTTGATATGCCGTAAAACAAGAACAAAATCAAAAAAAATATTTTCCAAGACCTTTTGGATTATTCAAAACGCGTCAACTAGAATTGGTATCATCGTCACCTTCATTTTCCATTGTCTTTTCGGCTCTATGACAAGAATTGTATTTATCTATCTTTTCGGTTTTTCTTTATTTTCACACTGTGGTTCACTGGGATAACAACATACTCTATATTACAAATTATTTTTTTAACCTTTTGAGCGGGATTTAGTGATCCTTATCTATCTCAAAATCACACACAATTATACGAGTTTCACAACGCTACATGTAAACTACAGAAAGATACTCTGTGCTGTCTTGAAAAGTTCTTGGAAGCAGCAAACCACAAACAACAGCTCTACGGCAACTCCGCATCTATCATGCATAAAATCGAAAGACTAACAAGATATATTTATCACCAATGGAGAAAAAATTTGGTTACTTGTTCGAACAGTCTGGTGTTAGTCTGAAATGATTATCCACTTTTAGGCCAGTAATATTTCCTTGTAGAGCAACGTGCATTGAAATAAAATTATCTTTCAATATAAGGCTTGCTCTGAGATAATAGATAGTACAATATCAATACTATTAGATAAGCATTGTTCATTTTCAGGTGCGTCCAGCCGTTTTGCAATATTTCATTTGCGGTAACTAATATATTATTGACCAAGTTACGCTGAAAACACCATATAGTATAAACAACCTGAGACTTGTGCTGTATATTAAGGAAAAGTTATTTAATAAATGCTACAATTTAGCTACCAGGTGTTTGTTGTTCAATGGTTATCGTCGTAGGAAATGGACACGGTGAACCGAGTTCAAATCTGGACGTGGCTGATTGCATTTCACATAGTACAAATACGCTTGGAAACGCTATGAATCTGATTATTCTCCCTTCAGCTTTGAGTAAATAGTGAGGCAGCCTAGTTTCATTAGACTTGAGATAGTCACCGTTATAAGGGAAAGGCGATTTTAAATTCAAACCAGTTAAACATTGATAAAAAAAATTGATATTATGTCGCCACCTGTTCAGGTAGAGGAATTGTTAAATATATATTTAGCGAGTATATTAAGATTAAGTTATGATTGACTAATTTTAACGACTCATCAACCTATCTAGGATTATCTTATGATTTTAGGTTGTTGTGATTACTGTACATTCATATCTATATATTTTTTGTAGTTGTTTGGGGGCTCTTAAAGCAGATCTGCTTTATCCATAGACTAGAATCAGCTACCCAGCGTCGTTTGAGTAGAAAGGGTGAAAACTGTGGTGTATTGATTAGTTTTCTTTTGAGATTTACAAATGCTGGACATTTTAAGTAGAATTTCAATGCAGTTTCTATGTATATTTTAATTTTTGAATATCTTTAATATAAATACAATATAAATCTAGTCTTCATATTTTTTTTTTTTACATAAAACGCTGCAATCGGTGATATTTAATGTATATATATATATATATATTCTATGTATGTTTTAATTTTTGAATATCTTTAATATAAATACAATATAAATCTAGTCTTCATATTTTTTTTTACATAAAACGCAGCAATCGGTGATATTTTACTCTGTCATTCAATTGTTTTATTTTCATAGTTTCCTCCGGATATACATACACACAACTGCCCTTTATATATGTATAATAGGAGCCTAACAGGTACTACGACTTCAAATAAGAGTGAACCTGGGAATAATGGCACTGAATGGGCAATCCACACTTCCCAGATCTCCAGAGCTGGTGCGTAACTATTAGATGCAATTTAGTTTGAATTTCATATTGTAATCTTTAATGACATCTGCCAATCACCTACATCTGTTCAGTATTCTATTTTTCATCATAAACGTGACAAACTGTGCCATACTTCAAAAGTATCAGTGAAGTAAAATAATAACCTATTTTCTCTGTAATTGCCCGGGAAAACGGTACTAATAGCTTCATTGTAAAATTACACTGCTTTGTCTCTGTCTTTATTAGCTAGTTGCTTTCATTCTCTTTCTACTCGATGTACACATCTGGGTGACAGAAGTTACTGTTCTATTATTATCTTCTCTGATGATTTAAACATATACTGTCGCCCTTGAATTTGTAGACTTATGTCTGTTGAAATATTTTGGTGATATATTTATTTGCTAAGCTTAGCTTAGATGCGGCATAAGGCCAGAAGTATGGAGCGCCCAGTGAGAATCAAACTCACTAACAATGGTCTGCGAATCTTGCCTGCTAACTAGTTAACCACGATATTTTGGTGATATAGTTATTTACAAAGCTAAACTTAGATGTGGCACAAGGCCGCAAATATGGGACGCTCAGTGAGAATCGAACTCATTAACAATAGTGTGCGAATCTTGCCTGCTAACCATTACACCACGATATTTTGGTGATATAGTTATTTACTAAGCATAGCTTAGATGTGACACAAGATCAGAGGCATGGGGCACCCAGTAAGAATCGAACTCACTAACAATGGTCGGCGAATATAGCGTGTTAACCATTACACCACATGAGGTGCCCATATTTTGGTGATATAGTTATTTTGCGAAGCTTTTCCGAATTTATTCTGAAGGCAAGATGGGTTCTGCAGTCTGCTTTTATTGAACCTTCCCTTGTTTCTTTCTTTTTGCCTCTCATCTTATCACTCTATACGCCCCCCCCCCTCATTTTCTGCCCGCCCCCAAATTACCTTTTCAGAAAGGCCGAGGCGAAATATCATTTGAATTGAGTTGTGTTCTTTTATCCGCATTTTCCTCTATTTTCGACCACATATTTTCGGAGTTACCCAATCATTTACTCCTCATATATATTATATATATATATATAATATATATATATATATATATATATATATATATATATATATATATATCGTATTTAATTTTGGTACAGTTTTAGTTCTACGCTTTTACAATTCTACTTTATAAATTTACAGATACATCTATACATTGATATTTTTACTCATGTCGATTTTAATTTCATGAATACTTACCGGTAATAAAACCTGATCCCAGGCGGATAGACCCCAACAAAGCCACTGGAATCATACCTAGTTTAATCTAATCCATTAATTGATACATTCTCATCTGTTTATGGTATATATCTGACACGCCGTCTGCTCAACTAATGGTGTTTGTTTCAGTTGATCAGTTATTCTCAGACTAGTGACAGCAAAAAGCTGTTGCCAGACGGGAAAGTAACTCAAGAAGCCAGGACAGGATTATCTACATGATGTGCTTATTCGTATCAACTGGACCTCTGTTGATCTCTCTATCATACAGAAAAGCCATTTCGCTTACACGGTCTCGGTGAAAGACACAAACACATATGCGTGCAGTATAATGTCAGGAAAGTGTCCGGTGCACTGGAAAAGCCATACTCATTTACGAATGCAGTGCAGTTTCGTAGCAATTAGGTTTGTATGGATCACTGAATCCCGGCCGGAATACCAGATCGACTGTTAGTTTAAAAGAAAATAATTTGTTATCTAATTGTTTTTGCCGTTCCAATATACAATAGATTGAATAGAAAGAATACGAGAAAGTAAATAATTATCTTGATCTTGCCCGAGAGTTAAAAAAGCAATGGAACTTGAAAATCATGGAGATACTATGTAGTAGTGCGGTCAAGAGTTTGTCAGGAGTATGATGTAGTTTTTGATTCATCGTTTTGGAGTTGCCAAGTTTAGAATGTCTGGAACGAGTTTATATGTTGGCTGTCAAATTCAATATAACTTATCTTTTTATGTTGTAGTTTTTGTTTTTATGTAGTTAATAGAGTTTATACTTTAAAATATGTTTGTTTTTAGCCGATATTTCATCTCAATATATCTTCTAAATTCTGTGTTCCTTTTTTTTTTTTAAATTCAAGTCATACATTTCATTTTTAAAATTGTTCTTACTTCCTTTTGCTATGAATTCAAGACATTAACATTCCCAAAGAAAAGGATCAAATTAGTGAAATTGAGTTATGGTTGCAAACCGTACTGAGTGTGATTCTCACAGGGTGTCTCAAGCTTTTATCAATATTCTTATTTGTATCAAAGAAGGTGATTGTTAATTGATTTCCGTTAACAAGAAGGAACGGTCAACTTGCTGGTTATAAAAAAATCACAAGATGTGCCAAATTTCTCTTTACCATTCTGTAACGTTGCAGAATTAATTTAAGCAATATGTAACTTTAGGCATGCTTAACTATACATATATAAAGGGCAGTTGTATATACACACATTAAATATCAACAGGGCTTAGTTTTTTTAGCAAAAATAATGATTTATATTTGTGAAGATAATTAAAAATAAAATTTAAATGATAAGAGCATAGAATTTCTTTTGCATTCAAGATTTTAAATAGTAGACAATGATTTTTACTTTCAGAGTGGCTGAATCAACACAAGGTCTTTTTTTACATAGGGATTTTAATGGGGCTTCCTGCGAGGATCCAACTCGTGATTCAGTATTAATGGATCTGCGATACTAACTTTTTTGCTACCCCCTCTACCGAGACGACACTGGGTAGCCGCTTCTAGTCTTGTATAAGGGCCGGTTTAGCCCAATCACAGTACAGGCATAGGAATCGCATGGTGCCAGGTTCGATGCTGGTCCCGACTAACTCAGTAATTTAGTAATCTGATCTATACGGTAGATTTGGTAATCTCATCTATGCAATAAAGTAGATTTGGTAATCTGATCTATACGGTAAAGTGGGGGACTGGTGGTGTTTGTAGCGCTCCACCTCAGCAAAAACAATAACCCCCCTGGTCTAGCGCTATCAAAAAGGGGATATACACGCTCATTGTCTGGCTGTTACTGACAATTGGCCACTCCGCCAACTTTACAACGTATCTTGTATAGGGCCTTTTTTTATTTTGATAATATATTTTATGGATCTGGTGGGACGTCTAACATCTAAATCTAATAGTATTTTTTTGTTTCTTCTATTCTGATCTTTCTGTATTTTAGAGCTGGGTTTTTGTTGGGTTGACATTCTCTCTATTCTTCCTATTTGGTCTGGAACCACTTGAAATTCTCATCAGTTTTTTGTTTCTTCTTTGTGTCCGTAGGTAGTTTTTAATAACGAACAAAAGACGTGATCTTTTTTAGAGCTCTTTATTTTTCTGTCCCAAGTTAAATGGCCTCGGGGACCGACCATCATCTTGAATCTGCCCCTGCAAAAACCCAGCAGCTTGCACTATCTCTTTCACTATTCGTGTTGCATAGTCTATGCATAGATTATTGTCAACTCCCTGTATTTCTGAAGGGATGGCCCCTTTTCATATCACGGGCAGGACTTTCCAGAAAGCCCGCGAAGTACGTGAAGTCACGTGGGACCGAGTTAACTCTCAGTACCTACTTGGACGTCCGAGGAGAAGCATGGGCTCATTATACACACGCGCGTTGTGTTAGTTAGAAGAAGAATTTTAGTTAAGTAAATAAAAGTTTAAAGAAATAAGATGGTGTTCTTGTTTGATGAATGTCTTGGCAAAAAGACTGACCAAGAAGAAGGAATGGATCGAAGACGAACAGCCAACAGGAATCTAGAAATAGAATTCAACATGAAGAGGAAGAATAGAAACGACTAGAGATTACCAAATGACTAAAGAAGTAAGTTATGCATCCCTCTGTCTACCTATGTCTATCTCTCCCCTCTCTCCAGTAAAAGAACACTTTGTATGTACCCAACATGGGTATATATGTATGAGTATGTAACATTCGCACTCGTGGCTCTAGTTCTGTTCTTTTCAATCAGAACGTAGCTCACTCTCACGCGTATCGCTTACTCGTCTTCTGATTCTGTTTATTTTTCCATTTCCACACTTTTCAATTTCCACGCATGCATCGCACGTTACCCACCGCTGACGCCACTCTCACTAAATCACAATTCTCAAAAGGAAGATATGTTGTGACTTAACCCAGTCAGTGAAGGAACTGAAGCCACACACTTTCACTAAAGAACATTTCCCAATCCCAAACAATGGTAGGGTCACACATTTAGAAACTAAAAATGGGGTGGCTCATGGTCGGTATTAACCGGGAAGCGAGGGAGTATATCCACTTTTTACTAGAGCTAGACCAAGGAGATTGTTTTTAGCGTCTGTGTTGGAGCGCCACACCTGCCATCAGCTCATCACATACTCATACGCTGAGTTGGTTAGGGCCGGTATTGAACTAGGAACCTTGTGGTTTCCTGGCAGAGGCTTTACCGACTGTGCTAAACCAGCCCTAACTAAATCTCACAAATACCATGTGACTGCTTTTAGCTAATGTTTATGTGATATTTAATTTCCATGGTACTTTATTAGTTACCTGTCAATTATACCTCTTGAAATGTTCAATATATATATATATATATATATATATATATATATATATATATATATATTGCACAGTGATGCTGATAACTTTTTAATTTCGTGTGTCCTGGGACGCACATATTTGCATTGAATGAGTCCCCGGAAAAATTCATGGGTCCCAACTAATGTTTCTTAATAGATTATAGAAACTATTGACATTTATTTACAGTTTGCTTGAAGTTGTGAGGGAAGAAAAAAAAAACTCTGAGATGCACGGATACGATTTTACTGCGTCCTTTTAGATTTGTGTGCGTTAGGGACGCAGAACAGCATCTCTGTATTTATATACCGATTATTTTTTTGTGTACTCACAAGGTTACGCGTACCCCAGTTTGGGAGATATCGATTGTAGTGCACTCTCTTCTGAATTCCATCGTTTCCAAGATGGAGTCTCTTTTGGTTCAAAGAGTGCCAAAGTTCATCGGTGCCAGAGCAGCACTGTCAAACATTGTTCTAAACGAAACTGTACAAGAGTAAATAACAACTCTTAAAATTTATTCTTTTCTTTTTTAATCAATCTTTTTCTTATATCATTAGTTTTTAATTTTTCGAACTTCATTCTTCTCTGAAATCAAGACATTATCCCTCCAACATAACTATTATTCTCTCTCGTATGTGTTTTCCTCTCTTCCTTCCTTCTTTATTCATATATATATATATATATATATATATATATATATATATATATATATATATATAATTTTTTTCATTCCTACTTTACCAATGTTTTTCCACAAAATTCATTTTTAATTTTTTGGTAGAAAATGTGTGTCAAAAAGTATCGTGATTTTTTGTACTTTTTGACACATCATATATTCTGAAAAGAAAATAACGTTAAGTTAACTCTTCATTTCTATCTTGGTAAATACAGCTTAAAACCTGGTACTTTTGTAACACAACTTGTATTCTGGAAAAAATTCAGGAATGGAACTTTTTTTTTTTCAGAATACAAGGAGTGTCAAAAATTACACGAAATCCTAATAATTTTTAACACACCTTGTATATTCTGCTCTAGATTCAAGTCATTACTACTACGAAATAAATTTTAAAATTCATTCTATATGTTTCTTTCTTCTTTCTTTCTTTCTTTCTTTCTTTCTTTCTTTCTTTCTTAGTCAGTATAAGTCTTACATCATTACTTTTTAATTATTCATACTTTCTTCTGCTGTTTATTCAAGTCCTTATCACTCCCAGTTTCTTTCTTTCTTCCCTTTCTTTGCTTCTTTCTTTTTTCTCAAGTAAAATAATATAGGTTAAACATTCAGAGACGATAGGCTGATCTGTTTGCTCTAGAAAAAAACTAAAACTAAAAGCATTTACCAGATATGTTAGATATATTCTGTTTTTACTTTTTTCTTTATATATTTTGTTTATATATTTTGTTTATATATGTTCTTTTATAATTTCCCTGTTTATTTATTGTCTTTAAATGAGGAATTACCCACGCGAAGAAAAAGCTTCTGAATTTTTATTGTAGATTTCATTAATTTACGATTTTATAATTTTATTATTTTTCCCAATTGTGTGATTGTTATCTGTCGTAACCGGCTCTTTTATAAAGTTACCAAAATGGCGGTCTGTTGAGTTTTTTCCTCTCCAATTGGAAGTATAAAATATTGCGCTGTATAGAAATTATTAATTATCATATATTAATATATATATATATATATATATATATATATATATGGGAGAAATAAGAGGAAATTAATCCGACAATATGTGGAGAAAGGTAGACAAACACGGGATGTTGTACAAGATAGATGTGTATTGTAGGTAGTGATGTTGACGTTATTACGTTTCGATCTGTTAGACCTTCTTTAGGACAGAGGATTGAGTTCTTGCTTCAACGGATGTCATACTTGGTGAATCAGAAGATGTTTGTCTACTTTCTCCATATATATCTATATATATGCACACACACACACAACACACACACACACAGACACACACATACACACATATATATATATATGTGTGTGTGTGTGTGTGTGTGTGTGCGTGTGTATAAATA
The DNA here is from genome assembly GCA_023376005.1 of Doryteuthis pealeii. Taxonomy (NCBI): domain Eukaryota; kingdom Metazoa; phylum Mollusca; class Cephalopoda; order Myopsida; family Loliginidae; genus Doryteuthis; species Doryteuthis pealeii. The sequence goes on from CM042140.1 coordinate 106,349,431, forward strand.
ACATTATGACAAAAGACTTTTAAGCTTAGACAAGGTGTCTAACTCTCCCAAATCATCAGATGCAAATTTGGGAGAGTTAGACACCTTGTCTAATCTTCCTGAAATAGACTATAATGCAAAAATTCTAAATCTTTGTTATATTTTTACTTATAAATTTGCTCCGTGACTCTAAAATAAGGCTACACATTGAGCTCTGAAAACTGCGACACATTAAAAAAACAAACTCCTATGTCGTACGGAAGATGTCTTCTCCGGATTTTTGGATTATATATAATATATATATATATATATATATATATATATATATATATATATATATATATATATATAGCATTAGTTTTTAGTTTTTCATACATTCTTCTACTGTATTTCGAGTCATTATCACTCCCTAAAAACATTCCAGTTTCTTTCTTTCTTTCTTTTTCGTTCTTTCTTTCTTTGTCTCTTTTTTTTAGCTTTCATCTTCATACACAATATGGTTTTGATTTTTTGTCATTCACTCTGCTCTTAATTCAAGTCCTTCCCACTTTGAAATAACTAGTTCAGTTTCTTTATCACTATCAAGGCTTAATCAATATTTTCTCGCTACTATTTAAAAAAATATATCTTTGTTAATCTGAAATTAAACTATTATCCGTTTTCTTTATACTTTCCTAACTATTTTTAATCTATTTATAAAGTTGTGAATCAAATACACCCTTTATTTCTAAAGTTAATTTAATCTTTTTTACATTAAACATTCAATGTTTTAAAATAGGTCCATCTTTCATTTCTTTATTCCTTTAATTTCTTTCTATAGTAACATTCAATTTTAAAATATATACATCGTATATTTCTTTGTTCCTTTAATTCTTTACAGTAACCATTCAGTTTTTCTTAGTTTATTCAATTTATTTTTACAGTACCCAACCTGACCTCTTTTAATCTTTTATCCCAAATCCTTTTTTCGTTCGACGATATCTTTCTTTCTCATTCCATGGTCTTCAAAGAATTTCAATCTCCTTACAAACAATCGGATTTCAACTGAAATGTACACTCTCGTTCTTCAGAAGAACTTCGCAAAGTGCTGACTGGAGTTGCAGCATCATCAGTAGCAGCAACCACAGCAGCCACAGCAGCAGCAGCAACAGCAGTGGTCACATGTATATATATAAAAAAGATTGCGCATCGTTTTATAACTAAAAAAAAATTTGATGGTTAATTGTTTTCGTGATCCAACTATAGAAACAGTAGTTTGCATCTTAATTGACTTTAATTAGCCATTGTCGTTCTTCGTCATTTCTTTACAGTAGAAAAAAAGTAGACAGGCTCTGCATGACTACAATGATAAAGGTTCAGACAATAGAATAAACTGTCAATGTTAATGTCACTCGATAAAGAAGACTTGTGTGAAATGCAGTCCAATCGACTATTGCTGATATTGATCGTAACCGTTAAGGTTACAGGAAAGCATCTTTAAGAAGCATGGTGATAGAAAAATCGAGTGTTTTTGTCTATATATTGGTTTTGGATTAAAATGTCGCGTACCAGAATACAAAGGAGAAAAAGAAGATTAAGGTCTGATTTTTCTAGTAGATGCTAGTAGTTAGGTTAACGTAGTAAGAGGGTAATTCCATGTCAAATCATCCAGAAAAAAGTAAAATTGTCTCCCGTCCGCTTCAAATATTCCGAATTTTTTTCCAGACGTGGACGATGTTAACGTTAGACAATTCCCAAAATCTGAGCTTCCAATTCCAAAAAATGTCGGAGCTATGTTGATTTTGAGCTCTCCAAATTTGATGGGGTTCGCGAAAAATGGCGACTTTTTTAAATATATTTATTTCTGTAAAATGAGTTTTAGAGCTTCCCTACAACTAAATGTTGGGTTATAAAAGCATTTTCGCCCAAAAGTCTTAAAGTCAACAATTTTAAGTTATTGGTGATTTCTGATTTTTTCATAGCAAGGTCATTATCCCAATGTGGCACTGTATCTATGACAAACATTTTTTGTATTATTATTTCACATATATTGAACATTATTTGTGCCAAAAAGATAGTTTCGCCAATTGTTGGAATTGTACGCATGTTGATAGAAACATCGAGCTTATTGTCTTGAACAAATTGTGGAAACAGCACCCCACAAGGAAACAGCTGTATGGCCACCTGCTCCCATATCACAAACCATTTGAGTGAGACGGACAAGGCATGCTGGACACTGCTGGACGAGCTCATAAGCGACGTTCTCCTGTGGAAGCCAACACAGGGACATGCTAATGTGGGCCGCCCACCAGAGACATACATTAACCAACTATTAAAAGATGCAGGATGCTGCGCAGAGGACCTCCCAGGGACAATGAATGATAGGGAAGGTTGACGAGAGATTGTCCTGGATAACCATGCTAATTGCGCGACATGATATATATATATATATATATATATATATATATATATATATATATATAAATAATAAAGTCATCCAAGACGACGTGTTTCGGCATTTCATGCCTCTTCAGTGTGGCTAGACACAACTGCCCTTGGGTAGGGTTGAACTCAGACTGACTGCATGGTAGTCCAATATCTTATCCCTTCGCCCACTGACAGCTGATGCTGGTGTTTTTAAACTATTAAGTACATAGGAATGTATCTTTCGGTCACTGAGAGATCAAATTTCCGGAGAAATGATCATTGCACACACACACACACCACACACACACACACACACACACACACACATATATATATATATATATATATGTGTGTGTGGTGTGTGTGTGAGAGAGAGAGAGAGAGAGAGAGAGAGAGAGAGAGAGATGAGAGAGTGTGTGTGTGTGTGTGTGTGCGTGTTATGTGTAAACGATCAAACTTTGCATTTCCGAGATGCATAAGAAATTTAAAGAAATTAGAGTAGCGTCAGTTGATACGAATTTTAGTGAAACGAATAAGAAAATACAAACTCAAAGATATCAGGTTTAACAATAAAAGGATATTTGACACTTTTGATTTTTTGCAGATAAATATGATTTTGAAAGAATAAAGAGACAGGCAGAGGAGTAAGAGAGAGAGAGAGAGAGAGAGGAGAGAGGGAGAGAGAGAGAGAGAGAGAGAGAGAGAGAGAGAGAAAAGAGGGACTGTAAATGAGAGGGGGAAGCGAGTGTGTGTGGGAGAGAGAGAGAGAGAAAGAGATGGGTGTTAGATAGACGTAAATACAGACAGGCTCACAGAGAGATGGGGACGGAGACAGAAATAGTAAAGAGAGAGTGTGATTGGGAGAGCGAGAAGGAGGGGGGGGAAGAGAGTATTTGAGGATACAGTATATATAGAGAGATAAGCAGACAGACAAGCAGATAGAGATAAACAGAAACAGAAAGAGTTAGAGAGAAAAGTGTGTGTGTGTGTGTGTGTGTGTATGTGAGAGAGAGAGAGAGAAGAAAGAGAGAGAGAGAGAATGTGGTATGTAGAGTGAGGAGAGAGTGTGTGGGGAGAAGGAAAGAGAGGGAAAGGAAAGGAGAGAATGGAGAGAGGGAAAGAAGAGAAAGAGAAAGAGAGAGAGAGAGAAAAGAGAGAGAGGAGATTCAGACAGGCAGAGAGACACAGACAGACATGCAGATACAGAGACAGAGACAGAGGGAGAGATAGATTGTGGATGTGAGAGAGTGGGAGATGGAGAGAGAGAGGGGGGAAGTTTGTGTGCGGGATAGACAGACAGACATAGAGATAGACATACTGGCAGATGGAGAAGGAGAGAGAGAAATAGAGAGAGAGAGAGAGAGAGGAGAAGAGAAAAAGAGAGAGAGACAAAGAAAGAAAGATAGAGAGAGTATATGTGTGTGTGAGAGAGAGAGAGAGAGAAAAGAGAGAGAGGAAATAAAGAAATAAGAAAGAGGAGAGGGGTGTGTGTGAGAGAGAGAGTGAAAGAGAGATAGATAGAGAAAGAGAGAGAACAAGATAGAGAGAGAAAGAAAGAAAGAAAGAAAGAAAGAAAGAGTGTGTGTGTGAGAAAGAGAGAGAGAGAAACATAGATAGATAGATAGATAGAGAGAGAGAGAGAGAGAGAGAGAGAGAAAGAGAGAGAGATTTGTATTTGTGAATTGCCTTTTATATACGTATATAAGTACAGAAATAGCAATCGATAGACAGTTCATTCCAGTGTCTCATTCTTCATTATCCGATGTTCTCTGCCTTGTCGCTCTGATTACAAAATGTTAAGATGAAAGTATGTTTGCTTGCAACAATTTTCTTCTTCTTTTTAACTAAATAAGGAATAGAACGATTGACCCAATTTTATTAAGTGTCGATGTCTGGTAGCTGCATTAGTTTAGCATTGAACACATGCTAACAACCACGTAGGAGGGAAGCAGTGAAATATTAGATTCCTCTTTCGATAATTCATTTTGACTCACCTTCAAGCATTGATTCATATAGGCATGCGGGTGAGGTTTTTTTATACCGCCTTAAAACTAACAAGTACGCACCAGAGCACATACACTCCCGCCAATTTCGAATTCATCTATCAGAATGAGTGAGTCTTTTTGGTAGACGTTAGTGTAGAGAAAAAGAAGAAGACAGTAATTGTTTAACTTAACTAAAATTAAAATTAATTTTTAACATCTTATTATAATGGAGATTGTGTGTTTTTCTGTCTGTAACCGAAACTATATTACTATTCAAGTCACAATTACCTCAGTTAACTATGTCACATTCTCCATGATTTTACTTTTATTTAAACCTCAATTATTAATAAAGTTGTTTTATATTATTAATACTGTTGGCCATATCTACACACTAATAACATGCAATTGTATTTATATGTACAACAAAATAGCGGTTTACAGTGTGAACCTGGAAGGCTGAATTGCATACTGATATTAAAAATGTTATTCTAACAAATATGTGCTTAGTATTTTTGATTTTTAATTATTTAGTTTTATCTTAATGAATAAGAGCAAAAATCTCGGGTTAAATCTTAAAAGAAATTCATTAACAAGAAGAAATAACAGTAATTTATTTTTTTACTTCTTATTTTAACTAAATAGTTACATTAGGAAAATTTAGCAATGAAAGACAGGGGTGATGGAAGGGTAAGTTTCACTTGTCCTATCTTTTCATTATACCCCCTCTGTTTCAAATCTTTTTATGTTTATTCTTATTTAGTATCATTTGCCTTTCTAATTTAATATATGTTATTACATTAAAACTTATATACTTGCACCCGGAGGGTGCATATATTTTCTCGTATATCTAATGTCTTCTTGAATTGAGGGTAATGTTTTTTATAATGTTTTTGAAGTTCTGTATTTTTTTATTAAGAAAAGTAGAAGTGTATTGTATAAAACTTGTTGGTTGATAATATAAAAATATGAGCTGTAATATGTTTTAATTTTTTTTTAATAAATTCTATTTTTTCTTTGTCGTAATATATTAGGAAACTTGATCCCCTTATTTATTGAACGACACTCCTATATAGTTACAACAAAAGTGCTTAAATTATAAAAACATGGAGATTAGGGAAAACAAGACGAACTCTGGTTCAAGGTTTCCTTTAATTGTCAACGAGTACATTTAAACCTTGAAAACAGAGGTTTAGAAAATATAAGTAATATCTAATAATATATGCAAGTGTCAGTGTGTCAGTGTATCACATTAAAAAAAAACTTTACTCCGAGAGGCCGTAACCCATCATATCATACAATTTGGTAAAAAATTAAAACACTTCGGACTGAAACCAGACCCACAATCCTGAAATTTTGGATTCCAAGCTTTTAATTATGCTTTTGGGAAATATTTTAAGTGATGCGAGGATATGTTTTTTTTTTTGTTTTTTTTGAACGAATAATCGAAATATCATATGTACTAAATGCATGAAGTGGAATAGTTGAGCCGAGGAACCAATCAAGAGACCTCCGCAGTAGCTAGCTTATTTGCCAGGCTTCTTATTTATTAACACTAGGTATGGTCCTCTAGTCAGGTTTGGGTGTTCATTTTATTATTATTATTATTATTATTATTATTATTATTATTATTATTATTATTTACTCCTTTTGAGTTTTCACATCAGCATTAGTTGGGGGTATATTCACTGGAGTCTGAGTGACAGCAAGTCTCCTCAGGTCTCCAGGATTCTTCTGAGTATTCTGGCAGATTGCAGCAGTGCAGTGTTCTAAATGGTTTCAATCCTTCCTCTGATTTCCAAAAATTCCAGACCCTTTTCCAATCCTTTTGGGACTGTTCCAAGTGCACAAACTACAATTGGTATCACTTTCATATTTCATAACTTTTTCAGTTCTCTGGTAAGGTCCAGATATTTGTCCATTTTTTCAATTTCCTTCACCCTGTGATCTGCTGACGCTGCAAAATCCACCAGTTGAAAGTTCTTTCATTTTTGTTTATCAACACTAGGTCTGGTCTTCTTGCTGGGATAAGGTGATCCGTTTTTATTTCAAAGTCCCAGAGAATTTTATCCGTTTCGTTCTGAAGTACAGATTCTGGTTTATGCATATACCATTTTGTTGTATGGTCAAAATTTATTTTTTCCTTTTCCTTCAGCTTCACCCTGTGATCTGCTGAAACTGCACAATCCACCAGTTGACAAGTTCTTTCTCTTTTGTTAATCAACACTAGATATTATTATTATTATTATTATTATTATTATTATTATTATTATTATTATTATTATTATTATTATTATTTCACACAATAAAAGCAGGTTCTCACAGGTATTCAGGACTCGTCTGAGTATTCTTGGCGATCTTAACAATATTGTAGTTTGGATGGTCTTGACTCATTCTCTTCTTTCTTTTCCAGACCTTGCGGACCCTTCCAAGAGAACCAATTTCAATTGTCACGACTTTCATCGTCATGATCCACAGTTTTCTCAGTTTTCTGAGAAGTTTCAAATAGTTATTTTTCAATCTTTTTGCTTTCTTTCTCTTACACTCGGTGGTCGGCCGGGACTAATAATTCCATGACAAATTCTCCTTTTCTTGTTAATTAATATTATGTATCGTGTCCTGGTCGGGATTAGGTTATCCATCTGTATCTCAGAGTCCCATATAAATTTATGCAGCTCATTCTTCAAGCAGATTCAGACTGGTGCATACCATTTGGTTTTATGGTGAATATTTAATTTCTTGCACAATTCCCAGTGGGTCACCTTTGCCACCCAGGCGTGCCTAGTATTGTACTCTCTTTACGTTATTTTGCTTCATTTGCTTATTATATGATTGACAGTTTAGTCTTTTTTCCACACATTCTACACTTGTTATTCCGTTGCGTCTTGTCTATTTTTGTTATTATATAATTTGTTCTGATGGCATTGTCTTGTGCTGCGATTTCAGAGATTCAGCTTTTGTCTTGAGGTTTTCCCCTTCTTAGCCATGTTCATGTTTTCTCTTGTGCAATGTCTCCAGTTTGTCGCTTGAAATGTCCATATAGTTGTTTTTCTTCCCTTTTCTGTTTTGTTTTTTTAGATATTTGTGCTCGTCCATATGTTGCTATTTTTTCTGTTACTGCTATGAGTTTTTCATAGCTCTTTTTCGTGTATTCTTCATGTGCTTGAATGCTGGCGATCCATCTTCCACTTTCTTTTCTTGATAAATATAATCTGTGTCGTCTTTCGGATGTAATGCATTGTCATAAGTTTCGTTGTCTTTTGGTCCATTTGTCAGGACTCCTCTCTTGTCCATTTCTATAATAGTCCAGAGTATATTACAAGCGGACAGCCCAGGTGATTATTCGTTACATAGTGTGGACGAGCAGATTCCAGCCCCCACAAACTAAACGAGTCCGGATATGTGTGGCCCATGCGAGGGGGGGGAGTGTGGCGAGTGACCACGGAAATTGAACTTGTCACCTCTTCGTTGCTGAAATGCTGGCGAAATTCCGCACGAGCAGTGCAGAGTGGCCCGGGTGTGGAGTCTCGTCGTGAGGATTGAGGCGTGCTGATGAATGTCGAACGTGCAATTCAGAGTGAGGAGCCCGGATGAATCACATCAATGGATATTTAGGGACCTGCCCTCCCAGATCGGACAGAAAGTCTGCAGGAGCATTTTGGCTGTCGAAAAGAATGGAAGAGATGATATAGTTGGATTGTGCTAGTGAGAAGACTAGAACTGCTGGGAGAGCAAAGCAATTATACGACTGACTGATAATCTGAAGGTCCCTGGTTCATTCCCGGGTTTCGGCACCACTGAAAACCTGAAGGAAGCAGTTTGCTAAACATAGTTTATGAGCAGTTATAAATTATGAACGTACCTGTAGTTAGAATTTTGAATTAGGGTCCATTAACTTAAATTGACGGGGTCCGTAGAACTTTACTGGAGCCTTTGAGTGACAATGGTGACATTCCAACTGACTTTCCGGTAGACGATTGAGACGTGGAAATTAGTTTTAGATTAGATGCGACCCGATGTCGAAGGAGTGCAGACGTGATTGTCGGGTCTGATGGGTCGGTCTCGCTGCGGCGGAATCAAAGGGGGAGGGTTAAAAATAATAGCTTGATCAAGAAACAACCAACTCTTGCTGTGTTAATTAAATGTTAAAACAAGTAATAACCAGCCCAGAACAAAGAGGAATGAACCCTAGATGAAGCCCTGAAGATAATTAAGATCGACAATTAGAATCAGCGTAAATGTAAGAAATATCATCATCTAATATATCTAACTATCTGTCTCTCCCCTCTATTATATACCCAAGTATGTTAGAAGGGTATATAACATATTCACTTGATCAGATTTCTGCTGCAGAGTTTTATTATATATTATTATTATTATTATTATTATTATTATTATTATTATTATTGTTGTTGTTGTTGTTGTTGTTTTTGTTGTTGTTGTTATGCAGTGTGAATAATTGACATGATAAGTCAGAGTGTTTGACATTTAATTAGGTATTAAAACAATGGGTATCATTTGCATATATTAATATAAACAAATTCTTATTAGGAGAGTCGAGGTGTCTGGTACAATAAATATTTAATGTTGGTGATTGTAATCGTGTAATAAAATCTGGTCATTAACCTTCGTTGATGACGACTAGAAAGCCAGTAATGTTGGCAAGTACACGTTTATGTTACGGAATCATAGACGAGAAAAGGACGGAGATAGAGACGAGCAATGGACATAAAGATTTTCCAATACAAAAGTGATACACCAAATCTCTTAATGACACACTGTTATTGCAATTAAACGGAACGGAAACTCTGATCCATATCGACTGAGATATTTATTCTTATATGACGAATTAATCTCTTTTTTTATGTGGTGCCATCAAATAGTTCACGGACTGTTCCCGTTACGACGAAACTCAGGGCGGCTCAAGTAGGTATTTGTCATGCATCCCATTTATGCAGGGTCGTGACACAAGGATATTTTTATGTGGCCCATCCACAAACCGAAGCTTGTGGTAGGTTCAAAAATGCATTGATCCCGTCGGCATTCCCCCTCAAGTGTGGGTGCTTAAGCACTGGCAATAAATCCAGCCCTGCCCCTTTAAATCAAGGGGCGGGTATTGCCTGAGGGATAGCCCCCATAGAATCAACGCTGTTAACATTACTTAACCGGTCCATGGCCGAAGGTACTGGGTACAGGCCCCGAGGAGCGGTGTAAGTATATACGCGTAGGCGTGCTTTGCTTAGCTTTGATTTGATAAACCACTTATGGGTTATCTAATGCCAAAATTTGATTCATTCCTAAACGTTTGATTATAATCAAATCTATATTTTCAATGATCCGTTGCATTTTCTTAAATTGCTCATTTTTCTATTTGTCTATACTCGGTTAGCTCAGTCGGTAGAGCGTTCGGCTAGGAATCACAAGGTTCCTAGTTCGATACCGGCCCTCGCCAACTCTGCGTATGATTAGCACAGATTTGTGCGGAAAAAGTAAGGAACTGATGGTAGGTGCGGCGCACCACCCCAGAAGCTGATTGGCTGATACGGACTTTAGGCCACCCCGACAACTGTTATACTCATTTGTTTACAAACAATTATATGATATCAAGTATTTATGACTAATACAATTATTCATTCATTCATAAATGTTTGATCGTAATCATAACTATATTTTTAATGTCCCTTCCATATAAAAATATCCTTTTGTATTTGTCTGTAGTCATTTAATATTGTTGATAATTATAATATGTACATAATTATATGTTCAATTCAAATAGTCCTTTTGTAATTGTGTATACTCGTTTAATATTTTTGATACCTATAACATATGGACAATTATGTTTTTTTTTAAGTCACGATTCTTCTATAATAATAATAATAATAATAATAATAATAATAATAATAATGATAATTGATAAATGTGTCAGGCTAGAGATAAAAAAGCGGAAAGAAAATTAATGGACGGAATAAAACTACAAAATCAGGACAATATAAAACACTTGGAGAAAAAGAATGCTACAAATACTTGCGAATTTTTAGAAGCAGACACCATCAACCAAAGAGAGATGAAAGGAAGAGTTAAAACAGAATCCCTCAAGAGAACAAGAACAATCCTAGAAACCAAGCTCTCCTGCAGAAATCTAATAAAAGAAATAAATATTTGGGTCGTCCCCATTATAAGATACCCTGGGCCTTTCATAAAATGAACAAGAGAGGAACTCAGACAAATTGACCAAAAGACTAGGAAATTAATGACACTGCACAAGGATATATATATATATATATATATATATATATATATATATATATATATATATATATATATATATATATATATATATGCGTGGTCTAATGGTTATATTCGTTATATATATAAGTGGCCTAATAGTTGTCGTAGGAAATAGACGCGTTGATCCGAGTTCAAATACTGGACGTTTGCATTTCACATAGAGCAAATACCCCTGGTAAAGGTATGAATCATTATATTCTCCATCCATCTATGGGTAAATAGTAGGGTAGACTGAGCTCTTAAACCTAGGATAGGTAACTAGTCTAGGAGAAGGAAAACTCTGAATTTGAAAAGCCTGAGGTCAGTCGTTGATTGGGTATGTGGCATTCCTTGTGCACCAATTCTTTCCTATCGACTATGCCAAAAAGTACGGATGGTCCAACACAAGCCTTTACCACTATAAACTGTGTTGGTTGTTAATGGGTGACCCTTCATGCGTATATATATATATATATATATATATATATATATATATATATATATATATATATATATATATATATATATATATAAGTGGGCTACTTATTTTACAGTTGGATTGTATTCAATAATTTGATATTCTATATACACTTTTTATACATATTTTACACTTTTCTATAACTCTACATCAGACTTTTTTGAGTCTTATTTTATTACTATAATGCTTCTGATTATTTTTTAAATTAAAAATGAGATTCATTTTATTTTTAAATAAAATTCATTTTATTTTTAAATAGAATTCATATTATTTTTAATATAGACAGGCATTTTTTAAAATTAATTCCAACGTTTGACTAGCAGCGTTCTGTTTTTACTAACAGTCATTTTCCCGTCTTATTTTTGTTGATGACCGACCCACGTGCGGTCGATGCATTATAATGCGAAAGGGTCCTCATATTAGTTGAGGATGGGGCGGTGTTGCTTTTTAAAACCGTCGAGAGATTTGGCCCCGAAACGGTTTTGCACACTTCTCTCCTGATGAGCCTATTTCAGTTGTAAACATCCTTGTTTTTTCATTATATCATATTCATACTGTCGGATTAATTTCCATTTTATTTTCACACCACACACAGCACATACACACACACACACACACACACACACACACACACATATATATATATATATATATATATATATATAAATGTGGCCAGTTTATTTAGGTTTTTAAGCTGAACTGGGTTTACTAAAATATTGAACAAGGTTTTTATCTGTCAGTAGCCATTCTCATGTAATTAGATTAAACAATGAATGATTGGAAAGACATTAATAATTAACTGACCAATTAAATTCATCGGAGTAAAGAAAAACAAAACCTGAATTATTTATAACTCTACTGTGTCAATCAAGAGATTTCAATGTTGTTTTCTTGTTTTTTTTGTTGTTTTTTTGTTTTTTCTTGTTATTTTAATATTCGATTTGTTTCGTACTTGAAAGCAAATGATACATCCAAGATGGAGAAAAATTATGATAACCAGATTATTATTTTAGACTCGTTAGAAAATAAAAAGAAATAATTCAAAGGTTTGAAATATAAAATATAAATATTTGTATTTAATTTTAAGAAAATATTTTGATATCAACAGCGATACACTCAGCTCTCTGTCTTCCCCATCTCTCTACCTCTCTCTTTTCTCTCAACGCACGGAAATAGAGAAAGCCTGACATACAGAGAGAGAGAGAGAGAGAGAGAGAGAGAGAGAGAGAAGAGAGAGAGAGAGGAGAAGAGTGAGTGCGTGCGTGCGTGCGTGCGGAATAGACAGACATACTGAGAGAGAGAGAGACAGACAGACAGACAGACAGACAGAGAAAACGAGATACATACACATATCATTCATAAGTAAAGTCGTCGGGGTGGCCTAAAGTCGGTATCTGCCAGAGTGAGGGAGTATATCCCCTGTTCACTAGCGCTAGACGAAGGTTTTTTGGGTGTCAGAGACGGAGTGCCACACCCACCATCAGCTCCTCACTTTACCACAGAACTCCTTGAGCTACTCAGACGCTGAGTCAACGATGGCCGGTATCAAACCGGGAATCCTTGTGGTTCCTAGTCGGACGCTCTACCGTCTGAACTAAGCCGGCTTTATATATTGTATATACTTATATTTATTCATACGTAATATAATCATAACTTTACTTATGAATCTATCAATCTATATATCTACATGATCGACCCTCCCATGGATCTCAATCTATAAGGGCTCAACAGTTCATTTAAAGATGGGAACCATTGCAATACCTACACAGATTATTTGTATTTAGTATTGAAGATTTGAAGGGTTGTGTAGCACTCATATTTTTGTATAATTCTACTGAGCCCGCAATAGCTAAATTCGATGATTTCCACACACTCAGCAAGTAGGCTTAAGACTAGCACTCATTATCACACACCCAAGAAGGTGATGAAGTCTGCTACCTCAACTTTTAGGAGTTAGGGCCTTCAGCTGAAACAATTGCCACATATTAACCTTCAGATTAGAGGCTACCAAGAACTTTGTTAAAAGAGGAATATTTATCCAAGACAATTCTTCAGCAGGAATAACACTACCAAAAGAACACTT
>CM042140.1:106372625-106410125 GCA_023376005.1 Doryteuthis pealeii
ATAGTAAGTTGTACAGTAGACAAGGCTCTGTTATCTCACAAGTTATTCGGACTAGATGACGAAAGAACTTTGAATTCATATACTCAATCTATCATTCAAGCACCAGCGTTTCACGAGGAAACCCCTTACTTACCAATTATGCAGGCCTTAAGAAACCCAAGTTCCTTAAACAGACCGAGAAAACGATGATATGATTGGATGGGTATAGTAAGTCTAATGATTTACTGAACTTACCTTTGTTTAGCGTCCGTTAATCATTACACTACGGGAGACATCTTAGGTGATTATACTTGTTATACCTGCAGATGGATTTTAGACAATAAAGTCCATTATTTAGGTAGTTATCAATATTTTATAAATAAATAATTGTGATAAGTTAGTGTAATGAACTTGACAAAAGAAAGGATTAATACATTTTATTTTCAGGAAGTTCAGTTTATTATTTTATATTGTTGGACAGACACACACACTAAAGACGCATAAACATACACACACAGACTTACACATGCACACACTACACACACATAATTTGGAATATATCACCAAGTCATACAACAGAAGTAACAGATCTTAAACAACAAGCTAACAGCTCCAGACTTAGTTTAAGAAATTTTTGACTGAGGGATCTTATCCTGAAACATTAAGAATAGATCAAAGGTAACAACCAACATCATAGTTACCACATTTTTCTTTAGACTTGCATTATGATAGCCTTTAAAACTAACCACTAAACCAATATAAAAGACAATGCTTCAAGCAAATTATAAAACTCTTTTATTGTTTTTACATTTACTCTGTCGTTAGAGCATCTGTCTTGGAACACAAGCTTCCGGGTTCGATACCGGTTTTTTGCCACTTCGAACGTATGTTATTCACAGCTTGGATTTGTGCCTGTAAGTGGGGAGGATTGTATGTAGGATTGAGTCTCCGCTCTTAGAGCTCAAGACAATACATCTCCCTTGTCTAAGCGCTAGTGAAAAGGGAACAGAGTCCCTCGCTGTCCACTTGATACCGCGACATACGCCCACGGTCAACTCTCTTTATTTAAAAAAAAAAAATTATCTATAATTAATTTTTTTTTTTACTTATTAAATATTTTATATTCAGTTCAGATATTAGATATATATATATATGTCCCTTTCATGTTTGATTTCCTCCAGTCTAAAATGTGGTAACCAAAAAAATGATTATGTTGGATTATAATTAAACCAACCATGAAAATATACCAATTGAATTCGATCACATTACTAATTAGCAGAATAAATGAAAATCATTAATGATAAACATTCAACAGAAGAACTGTGAAATTCAATAAGAGTGAAGAGATTCTTCAAACTCTAATACAACCCATTTCTTAACTTATATATTTGCAATCCTGTTCAATGTAAGAGCATTAGACTGAAGGCCTGCAAGTAAATACATAGACGCCTCTAGTGGATCTTACAGCCCCCAAAAACCGACATGAATGATATGTTTGCTTATTTGATAGATACCGCAAAATTACCGTATTCCTAATCCCATTTTTTATTCAGGAAACGCCGATAGTAGTAGAAATTGGGGTAGGCATTCTCAATATAAATCCCCAAATGTGTTAAAGGGGCTCCTTAGCCTTGGTCGGAACCCATCAAAGTCAAGAGAAACAAGTCCGACTACAAAACCATCTGCTGCTAGCGACTTTAACCATCAAAAAAAAAAGGCTAACGGAGTAAACTCTGAATAAAAATCAGGAGCCGGAGTCCCTAAAGGAGTAGATGCTGAAATCCAATGCTACCATCAGCAGCTGAAGTCTGCGACACACTACCCTAGCAACTAACCCTGCCGACACTGCTCGCTACCTAAAATGCATTGCTTCCTTACCTTTCCTTTGGATCGCATCAGCGGCGTGCAGAAGGGTATTTGCTACTTGGGCAACAGCGCATCCTCCATATGAAACCCGGCCTGGCTACTTAGTTTTTAAAAAATGGACACTACTTCCATCGTGACTCGTAGACGGAAGGATTCCAACACACAAGTATCAACACGAGAGTTATTCAATAAATAAAGTAAATTTTGATTAACATGTTTAGTTGTTTGTTGTTTGTGATATATCAAACCTTTCCGGTTCATTTAATGCCAAAACATGTCGTTTTCTTTATAATTACAGTTTATGATTACAGTACTTTTTGTTGCTTAACTGTTCGCTCTAATTAAGTATTGAACAGACGCCTCGCTGCTTAACTTGAATTCTGCTGAGTCGTAGGGGTGGCCTAAAGTTGGTAACAGCCAGACAGGAGGGAGCCTATGCCCTTTTTACTGGCGCTAGACTACTGAGTGTATTGGGCGTTTGAAGCTCCTAACTTTACCGCAGAGCCTGTGCTAATCATACGCTGAGTTGGCGAAGGCCGGTATATCGAACTCGGAACCTTGTGGTTCCTAGTCAGACTCTACCGATTGAGTTAAACCAGTGTTGACAATAGTAAGGGTTTTTTCAAGGAAATTAATTGTGGTAGGCTCGTTCATGTCCATGAAATCTGTGTCCGGATTTATCTTCTCTACAGGAGAGTCAGTTGTTTCCACTAGATCGGGTGTCTATTCAATTCGGACTTGTCATGGCAAAAGAATGTTCGTCCCGACACGTACCTCTCGTATTTCTTTTAATTTCCTCATTTTAATTATTAGCCATAGTCATCTATCTACTCACCTTAAAGCATTATTCACTACAAACACTAGTCAACACACAGGTCACTTCTCGTAAAATTTCAACATAGTTTACTCTTCTCAGTCACCAACACATTTACGACGATGTCGAGCAGTATGTTGGTTATTTAAGCCATGCTTGCAATACACCACACTAAATTTATAGACTAAGCGAGTTTCATGTGGTTTTAACCTCAGCCAATAACAGCCGAATACATGGTTGGTTATTAACTACCTATAATCGGCATGATATTAGTAAGACGTCCATTTGCATCATTGAACGAACAAGGCTGAGGAGCACCAAGGAACAAACCAAAGGAGCCGTGACCCAGATATTAGACGGTACCCCTAGGAAGAAAACACAAGGATCTTACTAAGGATGACACGCTCTCCTAACACAAAGGATCTGGCCGCTGGACAGCTGCTCTTGCTTGGAGAGCCTAAGATTGGATGGAGACACAGACAGACAGAGGAGAAAAGGTATAGAACGAAAACGGAAGAACTCCAGAGTTCGCCTTTATACAGCACTTTAC
Source organism: Doryteuthis pealeii (assembly GCA_023376005.1). Lineage (NCBI taxonomy): Eukaryota > Metazoa > Mollusca > Cephalopoda > Myopsida > Loliginidae > Doryteuthis > Doryteuthis pealeii. The sequence continues at coordinate 106,375,835 of CM042140.1, forward strand.
TGTTGCGTTTTAGTAGCATTTATATCGCTTTACTCAAATTAAGGTTGACCCCAAATTATTTCTATAATAAATTTTATTTAAGTGTTCTAAAGAAGAATCGGCTACGATAAAAAATGCCATTTTTTCCTCTAGCGCTCAAAGGCTGCCTCTATATAAACATTTGAATTTTGTATAGACACTAATGAAGGAGGATTATGGGACTTGTGCGAGAATATTTGGGAGGCCATACTGTACTATATGGAATCCTGCAATTCCAGAATGGTATTTGATGTACATTACCAATGTTCAAATCATTGTCCATTGAACAGAACAAAATGTCATCCTACCTCCACCTTCTATCATTGTCTTTTGCAAAGAGGTGGATAGGGAACAGCGATCTCTATGACTTTAAAGATCCGTTTAGCGGGCCAAGATTATTCTATCTCTTTTCCGATGGAGCAGTTTCCACGTATATTGCCCATCTAAACTTGTAGATGAAATCGGCGCTTATGCTTAATGGTCTACGCGATACTTTTTGATGATGGCGCAATCATTAACTGTAAATTAATATGATGATGCATAGGTTCGGCTGAAAAAATTCACAAACTAATTTTTTTTGGTACCTAACAAAATTGACGCTTTCATATTTGTGTACACATATACACATTAACATAGATTTTCTAAAATAATTTTGTGATATGAGCCCACGTGTCCCAACATTCCATATGGTTTAAAAACTCTCAGACAACATCTGGGAAATAAAATTTTGTGATCTGGCTATTATAAGAAAATTACGACAATCATCAATAACTTAAAAGTGGATTCATGGGTATTTATGATTCTTCACGAGGTCATTAGCGATAGTACATGTGTTATTGTTTCCTATTGAATCATATAATGCTCTCACTACGCTAAATTCTTAATGATTTATTAGACGTAGTTAGGTGACAAGCTACATAACAAACTCAAGTGATTTTTATTTGCACGGAGCCATTAAAAATAAGATTTTTTTAAAAGAGTCGACAATTTTTTCGTTGGCTGGACTTCTAACAAATATTATGGCTGAAGCTAAAAATCGTTACCATAAACATCCGCGGGCCAATTTAAGGAAATATGGAAATAGTCCTCAATAGATTAGACTTTAAATTTCGATTGAATTTTGCCTTGTCTATATTCAATGGTGTTTCTTCTATGAAATTCATCCTAAATGGTTAAAAAAATCAGAAAAAATTTGAGGCGCATTGAGGTTAGTATGAAAAGATGGCGTGGTAGGTTTAAATTTATATCACAATGGTATAATACCCACGCGCACTGTTACCTGTCTCATCGATTCGCATCCCGGGTTATTCATATATGAATAAGGAACTTTACGGGGACTTATATAGTCTATTTTTTTCTCTAACATTCTTCCCGGCACGAGTCCGGGTCGACCAGTCCCCACTACTAATTGTGGACAAAGGTGATATATGGAGTTTTCCTACTTACCTAGCTAGAAAGTGAGGGGTTGCCATTATCCAAGCAAAGTTACCATTTTCATATTCCTGCCGTGATTTGCTTAAATAATATACAAGGGTTTGCTCTTATCACACATTAATTATTGATGAGTGTATCATCTCAGGTTGTTTTGTAAGTGACAGCAAATGGTATCACCCCACTACTTCACATATTATTAGTATCCATTAAATGTATACTTTCCATTGTTTTTTTTATTTTTCTACCCTTTCTCCCTTTTCCACCTTTCTATTCATTTATTATCTTTTCTATATACAAATATTTTCGTTTAGAAAGAAAGAAAGAATCAAATAAACCTAATAACGACTCACACTCTAGAAATTAATGGTGATGTTTATTTTTTCATTTTGCTTTTTCTTAATATTGATAAAATTGATCTAACATAGGACTGATCAATGGTGACCTTGAATACGCGTGAAAATGTTCATTCGTTTGCCTCACTTCCAGCTGAGTAATCTTCAGTTACACGATTGGGATGGGAGTGGGGTGCTCTTTAAAACATTCAGCGGCAAAAATCAGTCAATGTCAGTTGGTAACTTCCATCAACTTTTGCAAAGGTAAAATCAAGGTTTCCTTCTGTACGTGGTTTCCCAATAGGATTTTCTGTTATGGATTCATTTCATATTTAATCTTATCTTCATTAAAAAAGGTCTCGTTGCTTAAAAGATCGGCCTTATATAGCAACCTTTCCTTTAGGAAGCCCGTGGTGTAATGGTTAAAGTCATGGGAAATGGACTCGTCGCCCCGAGTTCAAATCCTGGACGTGGTAATTGAATTTCACTTAGCGCTAATACCCTTGGGAAAGGTATGGATCCTACTCTCCTTCCAGCTATGGGTAAATAGTAGGACAGACTGGGCTCTTTAACCTTGGTTAGGCAACCGGTCTAGGAGAAGGAAAACTCTGAATTCAAACCTGTTGAACTCCGCTTAAGAAATTGACCTTGTTTCGCATCCTGCTCATGCGGAGAGGTTGGTAAATATATATATAGCAACCTTTCCGTCCTGTCGGCACGGCTTAGAAAACTCTTATTCTCCCCCTACAGCAGGTTACGGAAGCCTCACACTCCACAAATGGTGTCCTTCGTATGACACGTAACTGATATATTATGTTGAGACTCCAGTTCTGGAGTTCTGGGAGTGTGGAGTACCATTTCATATCTATTATTCCGGGTTTACTCTGCCGGAGAAAAATAACTGTAGTGTCGTAGTTATGAGCCGAATTTCTTTGTACATAATAAATACTGGATAAGAATATTTGGTACCATGTAACTATAAATTAGAGATGTGTGGTGTAATGGGTAGAGTCTTAGGAAATGTACTTGTCGACTCGAGATCAAATCCTGGACGAGGCTATTTGCATTTCACATAGCTCTAATACATATGGGAAAGATATGCATATAATTACTCTCCCTTCGGCTATGGTTAAATAGTAGGGTGGAATGGGCTTTTTTAATTTAGCTGGGTAACCAGTCTAGCAAAAGAAAATTCTGAATTCAAACGAGTTAAACTCCGTTTAAGAAAATGAATTGTGTCGCATCCTGGTCATGTGGAGGGGTTAGTATATATATATATATATATATATATATATATATATATATATATATATATATTGTGTGTGTGTGTGTGTATATATAATAGTATTTGATAATTTGCTTGAAGCATTGTTAAGTATATTATTATTTATTTATATTAAGAAGGCAATTACAATGTGTATAAAAAATGTCCAGTGTCTAATCAATTTCGAAGAAAATTCATCTTCAGAGACTGTTTTTGAAATGGACGCGGTCCTGTGTGTTTTTTGTTTTGGACGTTATAAACACGCGTCTCGTGTTATAACAGAAAACAAGACACAAGACGGCGTCCATTTCAAAAACAGTCTCTGAAGATGAAGTTTCTTCGAAATTGATTAGACACTGGACATTATCTTATTTTCTTTAATATGCAAATTCTTAATATAAATAAACGTAATAAATAATAATAATAATAATAATAATAATAATAATAATAATATATATATATATATATTATATATATATTATAATATATAATTATGAATTATATGCATTAAGAATAATTACTTCAAGCTATAATTATTATCATATAACTGTGTGCGAAAAACTATTACGAAACAACAACGTAAAAATATAATTTAAACGTACAATGGAGGCAATTCCCTAACATATACGCAGTAAATAGCTCCAGATGGGTTTACATGCCGTTAGAATCGATAAATAAATCAATCAATCAAATAGCAACCTTTAATTGGAGTCACCAGTCTAATGCTCCTATATGTTTTAAAGTATTTGACTTCAAGAAATTCTCTTTATTAGAATCAAAGAATCGATTCTCTTTATCGATTTTCAGATTTTCTCACGAGTTACATCTTATTGATTAATTTAGTTTTCCTGAGTAGACAAATTTCTCTTTTATGTGATGCAAAAACAATGATTTGTCGTATATCAGTGAACTTTTCACCTCGTTGTTGACACCTGGGACGAAACCTTTTAACTTTTGACTTAGAGGGAAAAAGTGAAATAGAAATTACTCAAACCAAGAGTCCCTGTTTTTCTTCCTGACATGATAAGTTTGTTTTATTATCAGGCGTTTTATTTGAATTATCACTTGATAAAAATGTATTCACAAATCTAACAAACATTTGGGAAAGGTTGATAACTTCCATCAAGTTTTGCAAAGGTAAAATCAGGGTTCCTTCAGTACGTGGTTTCCCAATAGGATTTTTGTTATGGATTCATTCTACTTTTTCTCTGAATGTTTAAGATGAGGCTTGGAGATTAGTATTGTCTGCGTTATTCGGACTATTGTCCCCATCTTCATTGTTATTTGTACAACGTTTCAGCCGATATACCTTCCGACATTCTTCAGGTATTTCTTGTCGGACTCGGGAACCTTCTCGGACTCGGGAACTTTCTTTCAAACTCGGGAACTTTCTTGTCGTATTCGGAAAAGAGAAAAAACAAACAAAAAAAAACAAAACAAATATGAGTCTTGGTAAAAAATCATACATAAGTAAAAATAGGTAGATATTCTAGCCAAATCAAGACATTAGGTTTATAAATTCCCAAAATTCACACTCAATTGTCCAATTGGACACATGGCCGAGTGGATAAGGCAGTTAGGTTGTGACAGTTATCTCTGGAACCCGAGTTCAATCCTGAGTGAAAGCAGTTAGAAAAATAATTAATTAACACAACTCCTACCCCAGCTATGGTTAGTTAATGGAATAAATAAAGGGTTATGTTCAAAGTTTCTGTGATATTCTCCCGAATACGACAAGAAAGTTCCCGAGTTTGAAAGAAGGTTCCTGAGTCCGAGAAGGTTCCGAGTCCGACAAGAAATACCTGAAGTTGATGTGGTGGCCTAAAGTCGGTAACAGATAGCGAGGGTGCCTATCACCTTTTCACTAGCGCTAGATTCAGTTAGAAGCCCAAATCTAGGTTAAATTGTCCTGTTTAAAAATAATTCCTATTCGATAAGACCGCGTGAAAAAAAAACTATTGAGAAACAACTAATAAAAATATGAATTATTTTGATATTTCAAACTGTTGTCCTCATCTTTATTGTGATATATAAAAACACAACGTTTCGCCTGGGATTCTTCAGCGCACCTTGTCTATCCGAGTATAGTAATGATTCAGCTTTGGAGAAATTGAATAGCTTGACTGTTGCGGAAACAAAGCGTTAAATAACTTATAAAATCTTATTCGAATAATGACGTCATTGTTTTTGCAATCACATCAATCCGAGAAGCATCACAATCATTTACAAAAAATGTTTATTGGCGTTCCTTCAGAATTCGAACGTAAAATCCACTGGCATCGATTATTATCTAATCATTTTATTTTTTAAGTAATCTATTAAAAAAATAGTCTAGCATTTTCAATCATTGATTGTCATATTGTGTTCATCTATGTATTTGGTTAGTCAAAACCACATATGCGCTGATTCTTTGAGACATATGAAGAAGACGGAGGGTACAACGGCCGAAAAGTTTTGTTCTTATTAAGTAGTTAAGTTGATGTGGTGGCCTAAAGTCGGTAACAGATAGCGAGGGAGCCTATCCCCCTTTTCTCTAGCGCTAGACCAAGGAGATTGTTTCTGCGCCTGAGGTGAAGCACGACACCTACCATCATCTCTGCATCAGTTATTTTCCAATTATTTTAATTCTAAAGTTAATTTATTAAAAAAGAATTTAGTCTAGCCTTTTCAGTCATTGGTTCCCATATTGTGTTCGTCATTTTATTTGGTTTAGTCAAGAGCCACCATATGCGCTGATTCTTTGAGACATATGAAGAAGCCGGAGGGTGCAAAAACCGAAAGGCTTTGTTCTCATAATGTAAGTAAAGTCGTCTGGGTGGCCTAATGTCGGTATCAGATAGCAAGGGTCTATCCCCTTTTCACGAGCGCTAGACCAAGGAGATTGATTTTGCGCCTGGGGTGGAGGGCGACACCTACCATCATCTCCTTCTTAACGGATATATCCATGTGCTACTCATACGCTAAGTTGGCGATGGCCAGTATCGAAGGAGAACCTCGTGGTTCCTTGGCGGACGTTCTAACGACTGAGCTATAACCGGTCTTCATGCTAAAGATGAGTACAACAGTCCGAAAGTCTAAGTGATACATATCAAGTCTATCTAAAAAGAAATTCAGACAAATAATACAGAAATATGCTAATATGATCGTACAATGAATGTTATTCCCTAACCACTTGGCATAAGATNAGGAGAGATATTAGATAAGGACATTTCTACATATACATTTTCATTTTGTGTAGGCAATAAAATATAAACAGAAGATTAATGTAATAAAGTGCAAAGATTCTCCAGAATAACATCCTCAGATTTTGAATCCATATGCTTAAAAAATTTTCTTAGACCCTATAAAGGCTAGAGCCCTCATCTGGTCACTTATTTTTAATGCTATTATAGTGAAGGGACACGTAGTCAGCCTCGTACAGGATTTGAACTCTGCTCGTAAGAATTACTTCTGACAGCAACCATTTTGGCAATACAGCAACCATTATGAACAATACCGGTGCCTCAGAATTGTACACGAGATAAGCCATTAATAGTGAGTTCGATTCTCACATATTTGCTCCTGTTTCTGGACTCACACTTCTGTCCTTCTATTTATCTCATGGTAGCCTATGAATTATGTTTGTAAGTGTAGTTGGATTTTAATTTGAATTTTTTTGAGATTCAAGATTCGGAGGGGCTACATTATTGACAGGTAATCGACCTTAATTTGACCTCCCCCGACTTCCGCAAATGGGAAGGCGTGAGAACAGAAATTAAGTTAGAGAGATTTCGGACGTTATTCAGAAGGAGTAGACGCATGTAGGCCTTAGCTCCTAAGCTGTCCACTTCTCACCACGCAGCTAAACTCTTTAGGGCTTGTTTTTTTTTTGTATTAAAGAATAGACGTCTAAAAACCAACAATGGCATGTTTATTCATTTAAACAATAAATGAGCTCAGAAGGAAAGAAGAATCAACCCAATGAAAGATGGTAGCGACAAGTAAGCACAAGAAGAACAAGTAACAATACATCTCCTCGACTCTCTAATTCTCCCAATTATATACCGATACACAAAGGAGTATATAATACTTGTTGGACAAGTACGTTGAAATTAATATATATATATATATATATATATATATATATATATAATTATTATTATATATATATATATATTACGATTTCTAATATATAATTAAAAATAATATTTTTATTTATTTACTGATCTATCTAATTAATTTAATTATATTTTATTTTATTTTACAACTGAACAAAGCCAAGTAAATAAATTCACTATTTGACCGTTTTATTTTGAATTCAAGATAGTTACAATGTAGCAATATCCACCGGAAGTTAACCAGACAAGATTATATATATATATATATATATATAAATTCAAACCCATACTCAACAAATATTACAAAGGTAAGAGACGGATTTTATCTTCTCTAATAACTTATAGAATAATTTAATTACATGATGCTTAAAAGGAGTCTAAGAATAGATAGAAAAACTTTACAGGGACCCACTCTCAAAAAGTGTTTTAATACTTTTGAGAGGGGTCCCTTGGAAAGGATTTTTCATTTATCCCTCATTTCATTCATTTTTATTTCATCCATTCATTCATTTTACCATTAATTCTTAACTATATATATATATAATATATATATATATATATATATATATATATAATATATTGTGACATATCACTGGTACATAAACCAGTATACATATATCAGAATTAGAAGAAAACTCTACTCTACTTGAAAGAAAGAAATGAAAAAAAGAAACCCAAAGATGCGTATGCGACACAGGAAGTAAGATTCAGTTGGTTTTGTATTTTTACGAAAGAATGTTAACGTGACCACTACTGCCTATGTACCTAGAAGACAGCTGTACTCTTCCTCCGCACCTCAGGTGACAGGGAATGTATGCATGAAGATTTCAACTGTGATTCCGTAACCCTAAGAGTACCCATGATGTTGCTATGACGACGACTGAGAAGGATTTTTCGTGCGAAAAACGCGCAAGCAACCCAAAGTTGAAGGGACCCGCCCGATAGACAACACCAGAATAAACAACTCTGCAAAAATTCGATATTTGGATCGAAAAACAGGGGCGAGAAGAATTAAAGACATTTTACCGTGAATTAATGTTAATTCATTTGGATTCATTTCGAGTTACAACAGTTACAGTGAGTTAACAAAAAACATATATTTTTTTTATTCTATAAATCCCTATTGTCTGTCATATATTTTATGTAATATTGATATGATTGATATGTCCATTTGCTTGCCCACCATCATTTGACAACGCGAATCATATATTCACTTTACCCCTCTGATTACATGTATATTTGTATATATGTATTTACCTTTTTAAAAAATAATAATTTGTTTTTAAATGTTAATAAACGTTTCGTGTGTTTATAAGAAATCTGTTTGTTCTTCGTCATTCAGCATTATTGCCGTTCATCGTTGTCCTACCTTTTACGGGAGCAGAGAGGAAAGTCTTGAAACCATCCCTATGTACAATTTATTTTTTACATCTTGGACCTTTGTCATTTTTATTTGTTATTTCATGTTGCGAAGGTGCACTAACGGTCGTCCCTAACGAGTATGCCTGCGTAATAATATATATATATATATATATATATATATATATATATATAATAGCTTGGTTTCTTACACGGATGTTCAGGATACACACGCACACACACACGTACACACACAACACACACACACACACACACACATTATATATATATATATATCATAGCTTGGTTTCTTACACGGATGTTCAAGATACACACACGCACACACACAACACACACACACACACACACACATATATATATTATATATATATATATATATATATATATATATTAGTAAACATATGATTTTACAACTTGCTGGAACTTGTCAGAAATATAAATTATTGATTACAATATCGTATTTCCCATTTATAGACATAGAATATTCTAACAATGAACATTTTATATTTATTATTCTATAATTTTTTATCGTTCGTTACAAATCACTAATACATTTCTTTCTCTCAATATATATATATATATATATATATATATATATATTATATTATATATAAGACACACATATATGCTAATAATAAGTTTCGCTTTTTTGGGAACAAGGAAATCTAAATCCGAATCGAATGTATGCAGACTTCGTTTAAAATGATTCTGACTTCTCAAGATTTTCTTCTGTGTCTCCAGACATTTTTTAAGTGATTTACCATTCTTCTTTTTTTTTTCATAATAGGTGAATTTTCATTGTCTCAAGCCTGTAGAGACTAGTGAGATGTGACATTTTACACACTTGTTTTTAAACGAAATTGGCGTTGCCCATTGAAGCATTGGTGGACGTCGTGCAGCAGTCACGATTCAAACAAGAATGGTATTTTCCCATTACGCACGAGATGACGTCCACACAATCCTTATAAGGGTGGAATTATAATACAACAATTCGAGTGAGAGTCAAAAATTATACGCACTTACTCCATAATATATCGTTATTATACATAGGCACATGGTGTAATGGTTAGAGTCGTGGGAAATGGACTTTCGACCCGAGTTCAGATCTTGGACGAATATGTTTGCATTTCAAATAGCGCTAATACCCTTGGGAAAGGTATGGATCCAATTCTCCCTCCGCTATGCGCTAATAGTAGAGCGAACTGGGCTCTTTAACCTGGGCTAGGTAACCAGTCTAAGTGAAGGAAATCTTACCTGTCTTCGTTGACTCTGTTTCTACGCTGTTCTACTACTACTACTACTACTACTACACATACATACACACACACACACACACGCATATATATATAATATATATATATATATATATATATATTAATTTCATAAATAGAGGAATTACATTAATAATTGATAATTGAATAAAATTGTCATGACCAGACAACTTGGCAAACACCATGTGCGACATCGGAGCACTGGACGGCTGTTTCGACCTCCGTTGGTCTCATCAGCAGTGCATACTAGAGATTGAACCAGTGGACCACAGAGTGAAGAGCGTAAACCCTACACCTGGGCCACCAGCCCACGCCACAAACGGAGAATGCCAAATCATCTAGTCAATGGTAATGCTAATCCAACGCAGCCACTTAACCTATATTTGTCTTGACGCTCATCGCAGGATTACAGAGGACAAGGTCACATCCAGGATAACGACTTCCAATTCGGGAGCTGCATCCACAGACACACAACCTAATGGGCAAGGGATACACACAGATATATATATATATATATATTATATATATATATTATATATATACTTTGGTGTGGTACCAAGTTTCTTGGTACAAGGTGATTCTAGGTGGGTCCTAATTCTCTACCCGTAGTTTGTTGTAGAGTTCAGGTTCCGTATGAGAGCTCAATGTTTAATTATTGTAAACAGAGCAAAGTTATTTGGGAATAAAAAGGCCTTAAATACCATGGGTATCGTGGTTATGGACCATTTCCACTCGCGAGTATGTTCACGAGCTTCTTCAGACCACTGATATATTTTATTTAGACAGAGAGACAGAGACAGAGACAGAGAGATGGAGAAAGAGGCAGTTAAAGAGACAGAGATAGATAGATAACTAGATAGATAGATGGATAAAGTTAGACAGACAAACAGAAAAGGGTTAGAGCGTGCATGATATTATATATATATATATATATATATATATATATATATATAGTTCAAACTTAGTTTGATCCAAAATAGAATAAGGCATAAAACAGATAACCAGTACCTATTTCAAATACCTTTTACCTATTTAGTTGACTTAGCCTTTTCTGTCTAAAAACATAAAACCAATCCCTACGTATCGAAGCTTCTTTAAGAAAGAAAGATCAAATTTATTGTAACCAGACAGCATCTGGATAAATGCCAATATGACTAAAAACATTTTTTTTTCAAAAAGTGATCATTGAACTATGTTTTGGATTTAACCCTTCTGAAATATTATCTGCATTATCCAAGTTCATGGAGTTGCATATATGTCATGTGCAATTGCAACTGGAGATATCAGTATGCAAACATCAGCTGTGTCGAGTGCTCAAGGTCACAGCGTCTGCTCTCCTCACAAAACTGCACTGATCAAATAGCAAAGCGTCCTGTGTTAGATAATACACCGTTATCATAGAAACGCCGATTCTGGAGAGGTAATAATACACTTCAATGCTGACTAGAGATATGAGGCATTCTCACTCATGCACGCTCTAACCCTTTTCTGTTTGTCTGTCTAACTTTATCCATCTATCTCTCTATTTATCTATCTATCTCTGTCTCTTTAACTGCCTCTTTCTCCATCTCTCTGTCTCTGTCTCTCTGTCTGTCTTCATATTATATATATATATATATATATATATATATATGTGTGTGTGTGTGTGTGTGTGTGTGTATAACCACTTTTCCATCCTAACCTTTTTCTGTCTGTTTGTCTAAGTATTTGTTTCTCACTTTATCTATGTATCAATCATCTATCTGTCTGTCTTTGTCTCTCTAGCTGTCTCTCTGTCTCTGTCTCTGTTTCCGTCTCTCTCTCTCTCTCTGTCTCTCTCTTCACATACACAACACACCACACACACAAACACACACACACATACACACACACACACACATATATATATATATAATCTATCTCCGCCTGTCTCTCTATACATCTCTATTTCTCTCTCTCTCTCTCTCTCTCTCTCTAATATATATATATATATATATATATATATTATATTATATATATATATATACTAAAGCTGAGTTAATCAACTATTTACTGTTTAGCTTAATGACACGAAAATTATACTAAATTAATACTTACTTTTCGGATTGAATTATGTTTTAATTGGGTCTAATTAGTCGTAATTTGCAATTAATTCAAAAAATGACCAATCTCTTACTTTACTCTGTGTCTATCACTTTCTTCCCCTTTATATATTCTCTGACTACCTCGTTATATAATGTTAGTTCCTCTGCATTGTATATATATATATATATATATATATATATATATATATATATATATATATATAATATATATATATAGAGAGAGAGAGAGAGAGAGAGAGAGAGAGAGAGCGAGCCGGCAGGATTTGAAATGTATTTCTATGTTACATGTCACAACCAATGTCACAACCAATGTTAAATGTCACAACCAATGTACAACCGTAGCTTAAATGAGGTCAAACATTTCCTTGTGCTAAGAACGCTAAACAAATGGATTTTAAGGTTTGTCCGGCCGTATTTATTAAAAAAAATGTTATTCGCTTTGCTAACTACTTTTCCCTAATCTCAATTATCTACCCAGAGCTGAATGGGTGAGCCAATGGGTCACTATTTTGTCTAGTATATATATAAATCTATCGATAGGCATCTTCAAACATATACTACTTCAGTCAGAGAGAAACATATACAAAGGCAAATGTGGATTATAAACAATATAGTGAATTTGTAATGATTGAATACGGAGGCTTAATACTCTAGATACTTAAAAAAAACATTGACATACTTTTCCTTAATCTTTACAAGCACACACACACACACACGCACACACACACACACACACACACCACACACACACACATACACATGCACACACGCGCGTAACATAAAAGTCCTTGGTGATATTGATATTTATGAATGAAGGATTCTGATTATCAACAATTCGGAATTATTAAAAATAAAATATCGGCGCGACTCAATCCACACCCAGTTGAACACTCCGAGGTAAATTGATTTTTTCTGAATAATGTCAGTTTATTTATGTTAGGTTATTGGATAATTAGGGTTTAAAAAAAGGATCAGTTTTAGTAAAAATATGTTGTGTTTTGAAAAAAATATTTGAAAGAAAGAATTTATTTGGAATGCGATTCGTTTATGATGCTTGTTGAAATACCGTCAGAGAAGTGCTGGGGTTGAATATTTTCGGAAGAATTATAAACACTGACAGAGGAATGTCGGATTGTTTTGACTAATATTTCCAGTGTGGCTATTTGACAATATACAATGGAATTAAAATATGACGTCAGAAAATAATCAGTTGATTATTTTGTGATTATAAAAGATGGGGTGAATAGTCGAAAGGGTCTGAGAACTAGAGGAGAGTGAATTCCAGATCACGAAGGGTCTATTAAGGCAGACACCACGACGCTGGCTAGAATTAGCCTATCGAAAATAGAACGGTCTTTCTGTCTTTATTCCTCTCCAAGCCGACAGCTGACAGGTGAACTACAAGCTTAGCGTATCTAATTTAAACGACTCTATTATTGTAACCTTCTTTCTGTCTCTCTCTACGACGACGACTGCTAGGATTTATCACGGCCAAAATGAACATTTGTTGACAAAAAGTTTAAGCTTGTTGTTAATCGACAGGTTGCCACGGAGGAGTTGAAGGGACGTTTCGTGCAGAAAGAAACGAGCCCACACATAAAAAGACTAAAGACCCATAAGGTAACATTTGTATGGCTCTAATAAAACCTATCTATTATGTGTACTGTTTTTCCGTTGTTAAGTTAACTAGTTACACGTTTAATAAGATTTCTAGTAATACAAGTAAAGTAAGTAAATATCGAGGTAGTCTATCCCCTTTTCATTAGCACTTGACCAAACAGATTGTTTTAGCGTTGAGGTGAAGCGCCAAACCCCAGCAGCTCCTCACTTTACCGTACAGATCACTGTGCTACTCATACGCTGAATTGGCGAGGGCCGATATCAATTTTGGAACCTTGTGATTCCTAGGCGGACGCTCTACCGACTAAGCTAAACAGGCATGCAGCAATTGTATAATATCATTTATGCTGAAATTTATTTATTTCTCCTTGCTTAAAAGATTTAATTTAAATTTATAAACTCTTCGTGGCCGCGTTGATTCAATCAGCCAATCAAGACGCTCGAATACGTGGTTGGTTAACTATTTAATTGCTAATCTTCAAAAGCTTTCAGTTGTTCGTAGTTAACACGGACGAACGGATCAACAACCAAGGATCTGCTTAACACTAGGAAACAACCAAGGATTCTTCACTCAGGAATAACCAAGGATTCTGCAAAACACTAAGGAATACAAGGATTCTGCATAACACTAAGGAGTACAAGGATTCTACCTAACTCTAAGAAACACAAGGTATCTCCATTATAAAGTGTTCTCACCTGCAAGTTAAATTTCCACTGCAAGTTAAATTTCCACAAAAATCGTAAGAGATGAAATATCGAAGGAAATTTTGAAAAATTGCTACAACCATCAACGTAAGTAAACAGATGTTTTAAAATCTATTAATTTCCAAAGATATTGTTTGATTCTGGAATTTTTTACATTTTTTCCTCCTATTTTGAAATGTTCTTCAAGAAAATAAAATGATGAATACACAACAAAATGTTTTGTAATTCTAAAGTTTCATTGGTGCTTGCAGGAAATTTATAAAAAAATATCTTGAATGAAAAGCAAAAGAGAACAACAATAGATATGAAATAAAGTCATTTTTTATCAAGGAGTTTGTAACGTCACTGGAATAATGTTTGTCTCAGACTATCATCTATTCGACCCCATGAAAGAGGGTTTGAGATGCAAACATTATTCCAGTGACGAGGAAGTGAAATCTGTTGTGAAGAAGTGGCTCATAGAACAGTGAATATAATTTTACAGATCAGGGATACATGCTCTTAGTCGAAGCAGGAACATTGCTATAGAGAGAAACGGTGACTATGTGGAGAAGTAGGGATGTGATTCACAAAGGACTAGCTTCATTTTCATGTATGATACATGTTTCTGTATTGGTAATTATTCCTGTCCTAAACAAAATGGCATAATTTTTATGACAACCCTTGTATATTTTTAGAAAAAAAAATGTAATTTTATGCAACTCTTGTGGAACAATACCTTACTTAGGTAAACATTCCGAATTAAAAAAAAAAAATTACATGTCCTATTATATATCTGAGAGACATACGGGTAATTCCATGTTAAATAACCCACGCCATGTCACCCAACCCCCTCAATTTTTCTGATTTTTTTTTCTAGGATGGATTATGATAAAGTTAGACAATCACAAAAATTTGAGCTTCCAATTCCTAAATTGGCGGAGTTATGTCGATTTTTAGCTCACCAAATTTGAGAATCTCACGAAAAATGGCGACCTTTAAAAATCTATTTTTGTCTGTAAAATGAGTTCTAGAGCTTCCCTACTGCTAAAAATTAGTTTATTAGAGCATTTATGTTCAAGAAAACCAGAAATGCTATCCGGAAAATCTAATACCCAACCACTTTTAAGTTATTGATGATTTCTAATTTTTTAATAGCGAGATCAATATCCCGATGTGGCACTGCATCTATCACAATTTTTTGAAATTATTATTTCACATATATTGAACATTATTTGTACCAAAAAAATAGTTTGATTTTCGCCAACCCCATCAAATTTAGAGAGCTAAAAATCGACATAACTCGGTCAATTTTGGGAATTGGAAGCCAAATTTAGAGGATTGCCTAATATTAATAAAGTTCACACCTGCAAAAAAATAGAAGTGGGTGGATGACATTTTTTTTTCAGGATGATTTGACATGGAATTACCCAAACATCTCGGAATCGGTTCATTGTCAGTATGAGCAATAACCAAGTCCCATCTCTCATTGTGTTACATAATTTATGGGTTGCCTAAAAATCATTTATGGTAGCGATTCTTCTTTAGAAACACTTTAAAACAAGGATTTTTGTCAGACTTTGGATATAACTTTACTCACTCTGTATGTCTGTCTTTCTCTCCTTTTCCCTGTCTTTCTTTGTCTCTCTGTCTCTTTAACTGTCTCTGTTTGTCTCTTTCTCACACACACACACACATACATATATATATATATTATATATATATATATATATATATATATATATACTTTGGTGCGGTACCAAGTTTCTTGGTACAAGGTGATTCTAGGTGGGTGATTCTAGGTGGGTCCTAAGTTATTTGGAATAAAAAGGCCTTAAATACCATGGGTATCGTGGTCCATAACCACGATACCCATGGTATTTAAGGCCTTTTTATTCCCAATATATATATATATATATATATATATATATATATATTATATATATATATATATACATATATATATATATATATATATATATAAAGACATCCATTACTTCTCTGTACACCCAACTGATAGTAAGTTGTACAGTAGACAAGGCTCTGTTATCTCAACAAGTTATTCGGACTAGATGACGAAAGAACTTTGAATTCATATACTCCAATCTATCATTCAAGCACCAGCGTTTCACGAGGAAACCCCTTACTTACCATATTATGCAGGCCTTAAGAAACCCAAGTTCCTTAAACAGACCGAGAAAACGATGATATGATTGGATGGGTATAGTAAGTCTAATGATTTACTGAACTTACCTTTGTTTAGCGTCCGTTAATCATTACACTACGGGAGACATCTTAGGTGATTATACTTGTTATACCTGCAGATGGATTTTAGACAATAAAGTCCATTATTTAGGTAGTTATCAATATTTTATAAATAAATAATTTGTGATAAGTTAGTGTAATGAACTTGACAAAAGAAAGGATTAATACATTTTATTTTCAGGAAGTTCAGTTTATTATTTTATATTGTTGGACAGACACACACACTTAAAGACGCATAAACATACACACACAGACTTACACATGCACACACACACACATAATTTGGAATATATCACCAGTCATACAACAGAAGTAACAGATCTTAACAACAAGCTAACAGCTCCAGACTTAGCTTTAAGAAATTTTTGACTGAGGGATCTTTATCCTGAAACATTAAGAATAGATCAAAGGTAAACAACCAACATCATAGTTACCACATTTTTCTTTAGACTTGCATTATGATAGCCTTTAAAACTAACCACTAAACCAATATAAAGACAATGCTTCAAGCAAATTATAAAACTCTTTTATTGTTTTTACATTTAACTCTGTCGTTAGAGCATCTGTCTTGGAAACACAAGCTTCCCGGTTCGATACCGGTTTTTTGCCACTTCAGCGTATGACTATCACAGCTTGGATTTGTGCTGTAAAGTGGGGAGATGATGGTAGGTATGAGTCTCCGCCTTAGACTCAAGAACAATCTCCCTTGTCTAGCGCTAGTGAAAAGGGAACAGAGTCCCTCGCTGTCCACTTGATACCGACAACGCCACGCCACTCTCTTTATTTAAAAAAAAAAAAATTATCTATTAATTTTTTTTTTTACTTATAATAATTTTATATTCAGTTCAGATATATTAATATATGTCCCTTTCATGTTTGATTTTCCAGTCTAATGGTACCAAAATGTTATGTGGCTGTATATAACCAACATGAAAATATAACTGATATTGTATCACCTATAAGAGGATGACGCCAAACCATGAAAAATCCAATTAATCGATAAACATTACAATTCAGAAGAACTGTGAAAATCAATAAGAGTGAAGAGATTCTTCAAACTCTAATACAACCCCATTTCTTAATCTTATATATTTGCAAATCCTGTTCAATGTTAGAGCATTAGACTGAGGCCTGCAAGTATATACATAGACGCCTCTAGTGGACTTACAGCCCCCAAAAACCGACATGAAGGTACTGTTGCTTATTTGATAGATAACCGCAAAATATACCGTATTCCTAATCCCATTTCTTTATTCAGGAACGCCGATAGTAGTAGAATTGGGGTAGGCACTTCTCATATAAATCCCCAAATGTGTTAGAAGGGGCTCCTTAGCCTTGGTCGGAAACCCATCAAAGTCAAGGAAAAGTCCGACACAAAACCTCTGCTGCCTAGCGACTTTAACCCATCAAAAAAAAAAAGGCTAACGGAGTAAACTCTGAATAAAAATCAGGAGCCGGAGTCCCTAAGGAAGTGAGATGCTGAAATCCAATGCTACCCAGCAGCTGAAGTCTGCGACACTACCTAGCAACTAACCCTGCGACACTGCCGCTACCAAAA
Organism: Doryteuthis pealeii; assembly: GCA_023376005.1. Taxonomy (NCBI): domain Eukaryota; kingdom Metazoa; phylum Mollusca; class Cephalopoda; order Myopsida; family Loliginidae; genus Doryteuthis; species Doryteuthis pealeii. Next base: position 106,393,842 of record CM042140.1, read on the forward strand.
TGCATTGCTTCCTTACCTTTCCTTTGGATCGCATCAGCGGCGTGCAGAAGGGTATTTGCTACTTGGGCAACAGCGCATCCTCCATATGAACCCGGCCTGGCTACTTAGTTTTTAAAAAAATGGACACTACTCCATCGTGACTCGTAGACGGAAGGATTCCAACACACAAGTATCAACACGAGAGTTATTCAATAAATAAAGTAAATTTTGATTAACATGTTTAGTTGTTTTGTTGTTTTGTGATATATCAAACCTTTCCGGTTCATTTAATGCCAAAACATGTCGTTTTCTTTATAAATTACAGTTTATGATTACAGTACTTTTTGTTGCTTAACTGTTCGCCTAATTAAGTATTGAACAGACGCCTCGCTGCTTAACTTGAATTCTGCTGAGGTCGTAGGGGTGGCCTAAAGTTGGTAACAGCCAGACAGCGAGGGAGCCTATGCCCTTTTTACTGGCGCTAGACTACTGAGTGTATTGGGCGTTTGAAGCTCCTAACTTTACCGCAGAGATCCCTGTGCTAATCATACGCTGAGTTGGCGAAGGCCGGTATCGAACTCGGAACCTTGTGGTTCCTAGTCAGACGCTCTACCGACTGAGTTAAACCAGTGTTGACAATAGTAAGGGTTTTTTCAAGGAAATTAATTGTGGTAGGCTCGTTCATGTCCATGAAATCTGTGTCCGGATTTATCTTCTCTACAGGAGAGTCAGTTTGTTTCCACTAGATCGGGTGTCTATTCAATTCGGACTTGTCATGGCAAAGCAATGTTTCGCCCATTTTAATACATTATTCTACTACAACATGCTTTTCACTACACATTACACGTTCTTCCGTAAATTTCACATAGTTTACTCTTCTCAGTCACCAAACATTTACTGACAGACTGTTGGAGTATTTTGGTATTTAAGCCATGCTGCAATACACCACTTAAATTTATAGACTAAGCGAGGTCATGTGGTTTTAACCTCAGCCAATCAACAGCCCGAATACATGGTTGGTTAACTACTAAATCGGCTGATATTGACAGACGTCCATTTGCAATCATTGACGAACAAGGCTGAGGAGCACCAAGGAACAACCAAAGGACCATACCCAATATTAACGGACCCTAGGAAGGAACACAAGGATTCTTTACTAAGGATCACGCTCTCCTTAACACAAAGGATCTCCGCTGGACAGCGCTCTTGCTTGAAGCCTAATGGATGGCCACAAAAATTATAACAACGAAGGACTCAGGTTGCTTACAGCACTTACTGTTGCGTAACTTTTCGCTCAATTAAGTATTGACTCCTGGCTGCTTAACTTGAATTATGCTTAAGGATTTGGCAATTGGAGTTTTTCAAGGAAATCATTTGTGATACGCATCTCCATGTCCATGAAAACCGTCAGCTTGACCGTTGCGCCCAGATTTATTTTCTCTCCCGAAGAGTCAGTTTGTTTCTACTTGATGAATGGTCTTTTCAAGTCAGACTTGACGTGGCAAATCAATGTTTAGATCATATCTATACATTATTTTACTACAACATGCTTTTCCCTACACATTACACGTTTTTCCGTAAATTCCATATGGTTTAAACTTCTCAGACACATAAAAATTGATGAAAGACCTCTGTTCAAGTCTGGAGAATTATGTTCATTTTCTCGCCATTTTGAATAGTTTCAAAACAAGGATTTTTGCGAGATTAAAACAATGTTTGCTATAAACTAATTCAACGGGAAAAATTCTGAAGACTAAATTCATTTTGCTTTTTTCAATGGGGCTTCTAGGATGAAATGTTTTTCAATACCTTGAAAAGATATAAATTAAATTAAACCAGGACTGTTCCTCACTGATGCTCCCGGGTTCATTGAATATTTCGGGACTTAGCATCCAATCCTCTCGCCGGGTCGACCCGTCCCATACTTGTGCAAGTGATAGCTTTCCACTTATGTAGAATGAGGGCCATTCCAGCAGCCAGTCATATCCGCCGGAAGTTCTTTCCATTATTTGAGGGTATACCAGGTTGTATCTAGAATTTCCCCCACTCCATTTATTGTCATTATTTCTTTATTTTTTTTTATTTTTCTACCCTTTCTCCCTTTTCCACCTTTCTATTCATTTATATACTTTTCTTATATACAAATATTTTCTTTAGAAAGAAAGAAAGAATCAAATAAACCTAATAACGACTTCACTCTAGAAATTAATGGTGATGTTTATTTTGTTTCATTTTGCTTTTTCTTAATATTGATAAAATTGATCTAACATAGGACTGATCAATGGTGACCTTGAATACGCGTGAAAATGTTCATTCGTTTGCCTCACTTCCAGCTGAGTAATCTTCAGTTACACGATTGGGATGGGATGGGGGTGCTCTTTAAAACATTCAGCGGCAAAAATCCAGTCAATGTCAGTTGGTAACTTCCATCAACTTTTGCAAAGGTAAAATCAAGGTTTCCTTCTGTACGTGGTTTCCCAATAGGATTTTCTGTTATGGATTCATTTCATATTTAATCTTATCTCATTAAAAAAGGTCTCGTTGCTTAAAAGATCGGCCTTATATAGCAACCTTTCCTTTAGGAAGCCCGTGGTGTAATGGTTAAAGTCATGGGAAATGGACTCGTCGCCCCGAGTTCAAATCCTGGACGTGGTAATTGAATTTCACTTAGCGCTAATACCCTTGGGAAAGGTATGGATCCTACTCTCCTTCCAGCTATGGGTAAATAGTAGGACAGACTGGGCTCTTTAACCTTGGTTAGGCAACCGGTCTAGGAGAAGGAAAACTCTGAATTCAAACCTGTTGAACTCCGCTTAAGAAATTGACCTTGTTTCGCATCCTGCTCATGCGGAGAGGTTGGTAAATATATATATAGCAACCTTTCCGTCCTGTCGGCACGGCTTAGAAAACTCTTATTCTCCCCCCTACAGCAGGTTACGGAAGCCTCACACTCCACAAATGGTGTCCTTCGTATGACACGTAACTGAATATTATGTTGAGACTCCAGTTCTGGAGTTCTGGGGAGTGTGGAGTACCATTTCATATCTATTATTTCCGGGTTTACTCTGACCCGGAGAAAAATAACTGTAGTGTCGTAGTTATGAGCCGAATTTCTTTGTACATAATTAATACTGGATAAGAATATTTGGTACCATGTAACTATAAATTAGAGATGTGTGGTGTAATGGGTAGAGTCTTAGGAAATGTACTTGTCGACTCGAGATCAAATCCTGGACGAGGCTATTTGCATTTCACATAGCTCTAATACATATGGGAAAGATATGCATATAATTACTCTCCCTTCGGCTATGGTTAAATAGTAGGGTGGAATGGGCTTTTTTAATTTAGCTGGGTAACCAGTCTAGCAAAAGAAAATTCTGAATTCAAACGAGTTAAACTCCGTTTAAGAAAATGAATTGTGTCGCATCCTGGTCATGTGGAGGGGTTAGTATATATATATATATATATATATATATTATATATATATATATATATATATATGTGTGTGTGTGTGTGTGTATATATAATAGTATTTGATAATTTGCTTGAAGCATTGTTAAGTATATTATTATTTATTTATATTAAGAAGGCAATTACAATGTGTATAAAAAATGTCCAGTGTCTAATCAATTTCGAAGAAAATTCATCTTCAGAGACTGTTTTTGAAATGGACGCGGTCCTGTGTGTTTTTTGTTTTGGACGTTATAAACACGCGTCTCGTGTTATAACAGAAAACAAGACACAAGACGGCGTCCATTTCAAAAACAGTCTCTGAAGATGAAGTTTCTTCGAAATTGATTAGACACTGGACATTATCTTATTTTCTTTAATATGCAAATTCTTAATATAAATAAACGTATAAATAAAATAATAATAATAATAATAATAATAATAATAATAATATATATATTATATATATATATATATATATATATATATATATAATTATGAATTATATGCATTAAGAATAATTACTTCAAGCTATAATTATTATCATATAACTGTGTGCGAAAAACTATTACGAAACAACAACGTAAAAATATAATTTAAACGTACAATGGAGGCAATTCCCTAACATATACGCAGTAAATAGCTCCAGATGGGTTTACATGCCGTTAGAATCGATAAATAAATCAATCAATCAAATAGCAACCTTTATATTTGGAGTCACCAGTCTAATGCTCCTATATGTTTTAAAGTATTTGACTTCAAGAAATTCTCTTTTATTAGAATCAAAGAATCGATTCTCTTTATCGATTTTCAGATTTTCTCACGAGTTACATCTTTATTGATTAATTTAGTTTTCCTGAGTAGACAAATTTCTCTTTTATGTGATGCAAAAACAATGATTTGTCGTATATCAGTGAACTTTTCACCTCGTTGTTGACACCTGGGGACGAAACCTTTTAACTTTTGACTTAGAGGGAAAAAAGTGAAATAGAAATTACTCAAACCCAAGAGTCCCTGTTTATTTCTTCCTGACATGATAAGTTTGTTTTATTATCAGGCGTTTTATTTGAATTATCACTTGATAAAAATGTATTCACAAATCTAACAAACATTGTGGAAAGGTTGATAACTTCCATCAAGTTTTGCAAAGGTAAAATCAGGGTTTCCTTCAGTACGTGGTTTCCCAATAGGATTTTTTTGTTATGGATTCATTCTACTTTTTCTCTGAATGTTTAAGATGAGGCTTGGAGATTAGTATTGTCTGCGTTATTCGGACTATTGTCCCCATCTTCATTGTTATTTGTACAACGTTTCAGCCGATATACCTTCCGACATTCTTCAGGTATTTCTTGTCGGACTCGGGAACCTTCTCGGACTCGGGAACTTTCTTTTCAAACTCGGGAACTTTCTTGTCGTATTCGGAAAAAGAGAAAAAAACAAAACAAAAAAAACAAAACAATATGAGTCTTGGTAAAAAATCATACATAAGTAAAAATAGGTAGATATTCTAGCCAAATCAAGACATTAGGTTTATAAATTCCCAAAATTCACACTCAATTGTCCAATTGGACACATGGCCGAGTGGATAAGGCAGTTAGGTTGTGACAGTTATCTCTGGAACCCGAGTTCAATCCTGAGTGAAAGCAGTTAGAAAAATAATTAATTAACACAACTCCTACCCCAGCTATGGTTAGTTAATGGAATAAATAAAGGGTTATGTTCAAAGTTCTGTGATATTCTCCCGAATACGACAAGAAAGTTCCCGAGTTTGAAAAGAAGGTTCCTGAGTCCGAGAAGGTTCCCGAGTCCGACAAGAAATACCTGAAGTTGATGTGGTGGCCTAAAGTCGGTAACAGATAGCGAGGGTGCCTATCACCTTTTCACTAGCGCTAGATTCAGTTAGAAGCCCAAATCTAGGTTAAATTGTCCTGTTTAAAAATAATTCCTATTCGATAAGACCGCGTGAAAAAAAAACTATTGAGAAACAACTAATAAAAATATGAATTATTTTGATATTTCAAACTGTTGTCCTCATCTTTATTGTGATATATAAAAACACAACGTTTCGCCTGGGATTCTTCAGCTGCACCTTGTCTATCCGAGTATAGTAATGATTCAGCTTTGGAGAAATTGAATAGCTTGACTGTTGCGGAAACAAAGCGTTAAATAACTTATGAAAATCTTATTCGAATAATGACGTCATTGTTTTTGCAATCACATCAATCCGAGAAGCATCACAATCATTTACAAAAAATGTTTATTGGCGTTCCTTCAGAATTCGAACGTAAAATCCACTGGCATCGATTATTATCTAATCATTTTATTTTTTTAAGTAATCTATTAAAAAAATAGTCTAGCATTTTCAATCATTGATTGTCATATTGTGTTCATCTATGTATTTGGTTTAGTCAAAACCACCATATGCGCTGATTCTTTGAGACATATGAAGAAGACGGAGGGTACAACGGCCGAAAAGTTTTGTTCTTATTAAGTAAGTTTAAGTTGATGTGGTGGCCTAAAGTCGGTAACAGATAGCGAGGGAGCCTATCCCCTTTTCTCTAGCGCTAGACCAAGGAGATTGTTTCTGCGCCTGAGGTGAAGCACGACACCTACCATCATCTCTGGCATCAGTTATTTTCCAATTATTTTAATTTCTAAAGTTAATTTATTAAAAAAGAATTTAGTCTAGCCTTTTCAGTCATTGGTTCCCATATTGTGTTCGTCATTTTATTTGGTTTAGTCAAGAGCCACCATATGCGCTGATTCTTTGAGACATATGAAGAAGCCGGAGGGTGCAAAAACCGAAAGGCTTTGTTCTCATAATGTAAGTAAAGTCGTCTGGGTGGCCTAATGTCGGTATCAGATAGCAAGGGTGTCTATCCCCTTTTCACGAGCGCTAGACCAAGGAGATTGATTTTGCGCCTGGGGTGGAGGGCGACACCTACCATCATCTCCTTACTTAACGGATATATCCATGTGCTACTCATACGCTAAGTTGGCGATGGCCAGTATCGAAGGAGGAACCTCGTGGTTCCTTGGCGGACGTTCTAACGACTGAGCTATACCGGTCTTCATGCTAAAGATGAGTACAACAGTCCGAAAGTCTAAGTGATACATATCAAGTCTTATCTAAAAAGAAATTCAGACAAATAATACAGAAAATATGCTAATATGATCGTACAATGAATGTTATTCCCTAACCACTTGGCATAAGATAACACAAGACGGGTTGATATCACGTTTAAATCAATCATTACTATACTAGACAACATTAGCATTTATTTTCCTATGTTGACAGTGTGCGTTGACGTTATCTCTCCTGATTTCTTGTGAGCATTTGATTTACCCGGAATAAACCAAAAATTGTAAATTGGTTGTTTTGATGAAAAGTAACGTCGACTTAATTTCAGGTTAAACAGCAATGGCGAATATAAAAGCTTTGCATACACCGTTGTCATTTCCGTCGCTTTTGGAAAGAGATAAAAGGAAAATCTCATAGAAACATTCTATTTCTGAATTTGTTCCTCTTAAGAATGAACGCTTACCGCCAGGTAATCAGCCGTTGAATGGAAGAAACCTGACAATTCCCGAGTCCAACTATCTCTTCAAGTGAAAATATGGACACGAAAAACATAGCATAAAATAGCCGTCACAACAGCGAACAGCTTGATGATATTTAAAAGATAATTATCCTTTGCAAATATATTCATCCAAACTGACCTTCATTGTATTGGTAATAAAGTTGGCTTCACCTGTAACTTGATCTGAAATCTCACAACAGACGTTCAACCGAAACGTTTTCTCCAAATATTAAAGTGAATGAAATTAATAGTGCTGTGTTCATGATTTCTCCCTTTCTTTTCGGTAGCATAGAGTTTTTCTTTTCAAGATATTCCGTTGTGTGGGTTATAAAACTAGTTTATAGTGATTTATAATTGAGATAATCCAAAACGTTTCTACAGCACTGGGGATTTGCAACAATTGTGGTCCTACGGCACCATGGATATTTCTTTATATGGGTGTTACATAATTCATAAGTAGCTTATGATTTAAGTACGAACCTATCGTAAGATATTTGAATAAAATTCGTTACTCAGAAGAACGGGATTTCACTGGAACATTACCATGACCGATGATTAACAACCAGTGAAATTCTGTTGACCTTCCCTTAGAGGGCGCGCGGTTAGGCGTGATGTAGTTTTAGGTTAGATGCGACAGAGATTTCAGAGTTAACTGACTCGAACGTCGCTCGCTCTGATGTCGCTCTCCCTCGGCGGCGGAATCATGGGTTGTGGCTGTTTTTAATAAATGTTAAGAAAAACAACCAGTACTATTTGTGAAGTTAATTCAAACAAGAAATGACCAGCCCAACACGAAGGAGTCATCATTATCATCTCATCTTATTTCTCCTTCTCTCTCTCTCTCTCTCTCTCTCTCTCTCTCTCTATATATATATATATATATATATATATTATATATATATATATATATTAGCAAAAGTACCCGGTCCGTGACCGAACTAAAAAAATTAGGAACACCAGAGAGTGAGTGAGGAGAAAACAGGAGTAAGGGAGAAAATAAGAGGAACATGATTTATTTAAAATTTTAAAAAAATCATCAAGAATTTGTAAAATAGAATTTTTGTTTATTTTAGGAAATGTTTTTTTTTTCTTTTAGTTTACATTTTTGTTTACATGTCAGGTATTATTTCTAAAAATGCATTCCTAAACTTTATTAAAGATTTTACGATAAACGAAGCTAAGAATTAGTGTATTATAATATTCGTTTTGTTTACATTTTTGAAACAATTTTATTTTTTAAGTGAGCTTCCTTGCTTGTTGATTTCAAATCTTTTTTTACCGTATTAAAATGTAACAAGAAAATGCTTAATAATTAAATACTTACAATTGTTCGTATTACAATTTCTTTTATTTCTTTTCTTTTTTCTAAAAGACTTTTGTACATACAAAAAATTAAATACTGATTAAAAAGGGATATATTTTATTCTAAAATGAAAGTATTAATAATAATAACAAAGTTGAGTTATTATTAATTGTTAAATTAAATGTTGTAGTTTTTTCTATTGTTATTTACTTAGAAGTAAAAAAAATATTTCAATCGATAAAACCACATACAAATTATATGAAACGATTAGGGCACAAATTTGTCAACTTCAAATTACCAGCAACAGCGCGATTTTATTGTTGATACAGGCAGCATCCAGCAGGATTCTTTAAATATTAGCAGCAGCAGCTATGCCACGATTATCGCAAACCATTTGAGTTTTGGTTAATTAATTAATTATATCCCTTAATCAGTAAAAATCAATAACCAAATTTGGCCTGTTTCTTAGTTAGAAGGATATTAATGTGTATATAAGATTTCGAATTCGAGTGACCTCCCGTTTTGGACTTTCGACACGTACATACCAAACTTCCTTATATATATATATATATATATATATATATATATATATATATATATCGATTATATACACCCAAGTAAAGAGGCATATAACAAGGATCATATCAAGGAATGATGGCGCCAAATGTAGGCCAACGCTAGATACGGAACTTGATGAGGTCGACTTTATTCCATGTCAACTATTTGGATCTCCGTCTAGTCGGTCCGTCAGTAATTCCGTACACACGTTGTGTATTAAAGACCTACGGAATTGAAAAGTAAAACAACTATGTCGGAGCTTCCTCATTGTATTGGTCGACTGTTAGTCGGAAGTGGTTGCCGAGTGTTGGCAACTCAAAAAGCAAGAAAAACTCTCTATTAAAAAATATAACAATTGAATTGTGAAGAGAAGACTGTAATCTTTTCGTCTGGTATTTACTCTGTGTTGTTACTAGTAGTGATGGTTACTCTCAGGTACTTTGATGTGTTCTTTGGATTTACCTGAGGAGAGCTGTCTGTCCTTTCGATTTATCTGGAACTGTGCAGGCGCCTGCGAAGGTTACTGTCGTAGGAAATGGACACGGCGAGACGTATTCACATCCTAGGCGCGAATGTTTGTATTTCCCATATCGCTAACAATATTGGGAGAGGTACAAACCGTATCCCTTACTTACGACGATAAATATTACACGACAGACACATCCAGATAAGTAATAAATACCATAATTTAAACAAGACTGACATTTTATGAAGATATATTTATTGAAACACAGTTTACTATTAATGATCATATAAACATTGCCAATCCACAGTCTGAAACTATGATACATATCCCAAAACAGTTACACAAACATACACACATGCACAGACAGAGCAGGATCCAAAAAAACTTTTTAGAAACTCGCATGTTAAAATCCGTGAAGCCATTGTGTGGGTTATTTTGTCATTGTTTTGTTGTTGCTATTGTTAAAAGAATTCTAGTGTTAATCCAAAGACTCTAGAATTTCGGGTGTTAATACTAAGTCTCTAGTCCTTCCGGTGTTAATCCAAGGTCTGTTGTCTTTCCTTTGATATATAAGTCCGATGTATGCAATAAAATCTAGAGTTGATTCAAAGTCTGTACTTCGGATACGACTTTCTGGTAGAAGGTTTCCCCAATAAGTGATCTTGAACACAGTGTAAACATTTCAAATGTTTTTTTCGCCTGTCTACTATAAGAACATCTAAAAAGCGGATTATTTTTTTGTTTTGTTTATTTCGTAGGTAAAGTTAAGGATAGAATTTTGTCCTCAACTTTACTCACGATGTTGCAGTCCAGCAAGTTAGCCATGGAAACTTCCCCGAAATGGAATGGTTAAATTTGACATCTTGAGAGATTTTATAGAGACTTTTCGAATAGCTTTGCCATTACAAAAAACTGTCTTCCTACTATTGATACTGTTTTTTAAATTCATCTAAATTTAACAAATGTTTTAGAACTTATTCAAAATACATCCAGGTGGTTTGTATAACATAGTAACACACAAAAGTGAAAGCTACATAGACTTTTGCACAAACTCAGACAAATATCAATGCATTATTCTTGGCAGAAGCAAACTGCGTAACCAGTGGCGTAAACATTGTATAAACACGTATATGAATGTACATCTATTTGGATAACTATAACAAGAGAGACGGTAGTTTTATTAAATACACCTGCTTTATCATGACACAAATCCAAGGAGGTGATCATAAGTTTTCGGCTCTACCAAGAAGGAAATTGTCTACATCATTAAATTGTACGCGTATTTATCTCTTCCTTAAGAACAGTCTAGACAGTTTTTTTTTAAGTTTAGGTTTGAATTCTAGGTTTAATGGCACATGAATTTTCACGGTTTATTTTAGGCCAAAGCCATTCTCGTGGAAGATCGGTAGTGGTACTATTTAACCCATAGTTAGGGGTGAGTCGGGTTAATACCTCTCCCGAGTGTATTAGTTTGAAACTGAGCGTGATAGCGCGACTGGATTTCGAAAACGATTACAACGATTACAACGATACCATATGTATTATTTAGATTTTCCGGACAGTTATACTTATCTTATTTGTTATATACACAACGTTTCAGCTGATGTGCCCTCCATACTTCTTCGGGTGTCTATTGTGGAAAACGAGGGCTTTCTCGGGGAACTCGGGAACCTTCTTGTCTAACCCGGGATTTTTTTTCTAATGGTGTGCGTTCCCAGAACTTCAAACCGAACATTTTATTTAATCCATTGGCGTAGTTCTCCCATTCCATTACCAATGATCGAATACAAGTGTTAAGCTATACTAAAATAGTCTAAATTATTTTCGATATTGAACCTGCAACTTACTGATGGTTGTCACTTAGAACGGTATTAAATCAACCCTTATATCCGTTTCGTCATGTGCCTAACTGGGCTTAACGAAATCAGAAAAAAAATACCTCAAAAGAATAAATAAAGGTTTCGGTTCGAAGTTCCGTGAAGGCTCCCTATTATAACATAAAGTCTCCTAAATTCGAAGGTTACCGAGTTTGACGAGAATATTTCCGTGTTCGACAAGAAACATCCGAAGAAGGCCGGTCGTAGATCGACCAAAACCTTGTGTACGTAACAAAGATGGGAACAACAGTCCAAATATATATTCTATCAATAATGAAGATTCGCTTTCGGTTTTTGTCTGTAACAAAAATTACGTCACTGCTTACGTCAATTTACCCAACATCGTCATAACATAGAATAAATGCACTCAAAATTTGAACATGCAACATTAGACAGTCCTCATTTAAAAAAAAAAAAAAGTTTTAATAAATACATGACTGGTATCCTACATCTATATATAGTTTGTTTTATTTTCATACATATTTAAATTTACATATTTAAATTTACATTTCAAATTGTTTTATTTTTTAATCCTTTAATGAATTTGATGGTTTTACTTACTTAGGGTACAAACTCGCTGACATTGAATTTTTCACTCCCACCCCTCAGGCAATATTTTCAAAAATCTATTTTTACATCGCCCGGAGGGTCTTTTTTATTTTTTACTAGTCGGAATAATACAAATTAAAGCAGTTTTATAATTCGCTTGAAGCATTGTGTATATTGTTTTAGTGGTTTGGTTTTGAAGGCTATCACAATGCAAGTATAAAGAAAAATTAGGTAATTATGTTGTTGTTTGTTTACCTTTGATTTGTTCTTTATATTTCGAGATAAAGATTTCTTCGGCAAAAGATTTCTGAAGGTCTGGGGCTATTAGTTTCTTGCTAGGTTCTGTACATTATGAATGTCTTCCTTGAAATTCTGTGTGAAATGTGTGTGGGTATATGTAAATCTGTATGTGTGTGTTTATGTGTGTCTGTCCAACAATGTATTAGTATCATTCGAGGTTTGGTCTACCCTTAGTAATTTGTTTGTTGATTTGTGTTTATGTGAGTGTGTGTGTGTGTGTGTGTGTTCTCCAGGCGCAGCTGTTTTTTTTCTGTTTTTTTTTATTACTCTTTATATCGTTTGCATTGTGTGTGTGCTGCGTGATTATGAAGACTTATCTTAAAAGTCTAGTCAAAATGATACATTATCGTAGTCCAGTACTCCAGTCATAACGCGCCGGGGACACCACTTTATTTAGTTTTTCTTGCACCCGTTATTTTACAATAATAAATATATTTTCTTTATCTATTTCAATATTCACTTCAATGTGTATATTCTAATTTTTTTTTTTATTTTGTGAGAATGGTTAGTTTTAAAGTGGGGGTTTGTTTTACACTTCGACTTTTTACTCGTAAATTCCAACCATAAAATTAGGCTTGGCTCAGATAATGCCTAAGCCTAATTTTATGGGAGGAATTTACGAGAAAAAAGTCGAAGATTACCTTTTGTTGTTTATTTTAATATGTTCAGTATTGTAAAATAACGGGTGCAAGAAAAATAAAACATTTATTACAAAAACACGGACATAAAATGAGGGTTCAGTTTATTTTATGGTAGGAATTTACGGGGAACAAGTTAATGATTACCGAAATTAAAATAAAATATATGTAGCGTTTGGTCTGAGAATATTTCAGCTCTCCTCAATGATTGAATCATTGATGATCCGTGCAAAGCAACGAGAACAAAAGCATCCTTAACCAAAATATTCAAAGATAAGGAACTTGGGGAAAAGGCTTCACGAAAGATGAAAAATAAATATAGTGATAATTGAGCCTCAGGTGTCAAAACACAATTTCAACGTTTCGTAAGCCTCATGGGATTATGTGAACAAGTGAGGCGTAGCATATCTGTTGTTTGTTTAAGAAGATACAATCACCGTTCGGTGATGACTTGCGTTTGTTTTGCCTGAATGAGAGAAAACAAAAGAAAGAAAAAAAAAAAAAAAAGAAAAAGAAGAAAATAAAGAAAAAAAAGGAAAGGGGATCCAATAATCCATGAAAAACTTCACGTTATTGAGATTCCATAATATCAGGTGTAGAAAGTTAAAATGAGTACAGGAATTCTTACTATTTGTATCATGTACAATATCATTCATAAAAATATACTTCCCGATTATATATATATATATATATATATATATATATATAATATATATTTATAATATATATATATATATATATATATAGTATAATATATATCTATATATATAATGTAAATATATTTATAGATATATATATATATAGTATAATATAATATAAATATATATTTATATATATAATGTAATATATATATATATATATATTGGGCCGGGTTAGCTCAGTCGGTAGAGCGTTCGGCTAGAAACCACAAGGTTCCTAGTTCGATACCGGTCCTCGCAAACTCAGCGTATGAGTAGCACAGGGATCTGTGCGGTAAAGTAAGGAGCTGGTGGTAGGTGTGGCGCTCCACCTCAGATGCTAAAAAAAAACAATCTCCTTGGTCTAGCGCTATTGAAAAGGAGATAGACCCCCTCGCTGACTGGCTGATACCGACTTTAGGCCGCCCCGACGACTTTACTTTTTTATATATATAGTATAATATAATATAAATATATATTTATATATATAATGTAATATATATAATATATATATATATATATATATATATATATATATATATACTCTTCCCGATTATATATATATATATATATATATATATATGGTAGAAATGTGAGGAGGTTAATCCGACAGTATGTGGAGAAAAGTAGACAAACACGGGATCTTGTGGAAACTTGATGTTTATTGTCGACGGTGCAACGTTTCGGTCTCTTATTAGACCATCTTCAGGACTTGAATATAGTTCTTACTCCAATGATGGAAATTCTCAAAATGCTGAAAGCGGAAGGTCGTCAGTAGGGGGAAGTGTAGTTGGGGGTGGTTAGTGGATTCTTCTTCTCTCTGGAATGGGGAGTGCCGAAATGGTGAATGGTGGTACCACAGGTGTTGGATTGTGGGGATTGGTTAGCTAAATATGTGTATGTGTGTGTGTGTGTGTGTCTGTTTAATTGTTTTTTTGTTTATGTGTGATTGGGAACTGGATTTGTCGTTAAGTTATATATGTGTTGTTGGTATGTTGGTGTGATTTTTTTTTATTTATTATTTATTTTATTTTATTTTATTTTATTTTTATTTATTTATTTTTTTTGTAAGGGTTTGTAAGGGTAAGATTTGTTAAAATTGTAAGTGAGCATATGTATAATGTTATATACTATTATTGTTATTATTATTATTATCATATATATTATAATGTCATTCATTATTTATGAATATTTAACATTATGTCTGTCTGTCTGTCGGTCTATCTAACTATCTATCTATTTAGCTTGAGTGTGTTCATGTCTATCAACCCATCTGTTTTTTTTCTTTATTGTGTGTCTGTTCATCTATATTTGGTCTTTCAGTCCATCTATCTATCTATCTATTTTTATTAGGTTGTTACTTATCTTTTTGTGTATCTGTCTATATATCTGAATTGAATATGTAGCTGGTATGTATGTATGAGATTCTAATTTTATTTTATTCTATTTTATTATATATCTATTTGTTTATTTTTTAAAATTTATTTATTTTTTTTTTATTATATTTATTTTAAAATGATTTTTTTTTTTTAAAATTTTTTATTTATTTTATTTTATTTTTTTTTTTTTATTTTATTTTATTTTTATTTAATTTTAATATTGGTTGTATTTAAGTGAAGGGGGTGAGATTTGTTAAAATTGTACGAGCGTGTGTGTATAATGTTATATATTATTGTTATTATTATTATTGTTATTGCTATTGTTATTAATAGTGGCGATGTTATTATTGTTGATGTTATTATGTATTATATAGCTTTGTGACATATCCAGGTCTTTATCTATTTTGATTTATCTTCAATCTGTTAATTTCATCTGTGTCTGTTTGTTTGCGATGATTTGTTTGTGCTGTCTGTCTGTCTGTCTGTCTATCTCTCTATTCTTTTTTTTTTGTCTGTTAATATTTATCTATATCTCTATCCATCCATCTGTTTATCTATCTATCTATCTATCTATCTGTCTGTCTATTTAGCTTGAATGTGTTTATGTCTATCAATCTGTTGTCTATATGTGTGTCTGTTCATCTATTTTTGATCTTTCTGTCCATCTGTATGTCTGTTTATATTCTGTATGTATCTATTTTTTCTATGTATCTGTCTATATATCTAACTAGAGTATGTTCATATCTATCTCTCTGCCTGTCTATAGTCTGTTATTAGTCTGTCTATCCATAGTCTGTTAATATCTACCTATCTATCTGTCCATATATCTGTATTTAGTCTGTTAATATCTGTCTATCTGTCAGTTCATCTATCTACCTTTAATCTGTTGGTGTCTATCTATCTATCGATCTATCTGGTTTTTAAAAAAAATCTTTTTTTGTGTATGCATATTTTGAAGGGTTGTAAATGTTTGTGTGTGTGAGAGTGTATGTGTATGTGTGTGTTTATTAAGATTGTTATTGTTTGTGTTTGTTTTGTGATGTTGTTGTTGTTGTTGGCTTTATGCTAAGTGTTGTCTTGTTGTCTGTTTGGTTTGTAACTATCCATGATGGTTTTACCTAGGTGTGAGGATATATTGAAGAAGCCGGATCTGGAATTGATGTTGGGAATGTTGCTAATGGCACTGGCTTCGAATATTTGTCGTAATCTTTTGTTGTGGATGTATGCGATCATGGATGCATTGCTGAAATTAAACCTATGTTGTGTTTTAAATATGTGTTGGAATAAACAGTTGTTGTTGTCACCTAATTTTATATTGCGTTTGTGCTCATATAGGCGTTTTTCTAAATTTCTGGAGGTCTCGCCTATGTATTTCCTATGGCAGTCTGCACAAGGAATCATGTATACACCGGCTTACCGACAGACAGACAGACATAATGTTAAATATTCATAAATAATGAATGACATTATAATATATATGATAATAATAATAATAACAATAATAGTATATAACATTATACATATGCT
>CM042140.1:106412625-106445125 GCA_023376005.1 Doryteuthis pealeii
ATCATTTGCAAGGAAAACGATCAAGAAAACTTTGAGAGTGCGCAAAAACTGTCAAATGCCCTCTTGACGGAAATTATTAATGATTGCATCCGCGAAAAACTTCCTCTGACTGAACTGTGCTCACAAACTGTTTGAAGATTTGGAAATCAACTTCGAAGAAAATTGATTTTTGTTTTTTGTTTTTTTTATTTATTTTTTATTAAGGCGCGCAAGACGTTATTACTAAGGTTTATTGATTGACGATGACAGACACCGACGCGTCTTTACAAAAATCAATTGCTACAATTCAAGATCAGATGTTAGGAACGACCAGAGCCAATGAAATAAAATACATTTATCAAGTCAGAATGATAAAAGAAAAAGAGGTTAGGAGTATTACGATTCACACAGTTTATTAAGTAGCTGCTCTAACTTCTAAATATTATTCCGCCTTGTAGGCTGTGGCTGTAGCCTGCACCTCTACACCTCTTAACTATTGTTTTGTTTTTGCCACTAAGGTGATGCTAAATAATGCAGGCGGCGTAAAAAATGTTTATTTAGCTTCATCTTAGCAACAAAATCACCTCCCCCAATAGGGCCTAAAAAGAAGATATTGAGCTAAAAAAATATGTGTCTAAAAAATTGAGTTTAAAAATTCAGTAACAATCAAGAATTAACAAAATAATGTCATCGGCATGAAATAACCCAACAAATGTTGACATGCCGCATAATCCAACTAACTAACCAAACGGGCTGGATTCACACAAGGTCTTTTATTCATTTGCGAAGCCACGCAAAAATCGAAGCTCATGTCAAAGCCTATGCTAAAAAATGCGTGGTCTTGTTTGAATTTCTCGTTTGGGACACCTTTAGACACTAGGACAGTGGTTATCAAACTTTTAAGTCCGTAGACTCCTTCAAAAAATAGAGTTACCTGTTGGCCGTGTGTAATGACGCATAATGGGACGAAAGTGTTCTTCTTGCTTTGAATTCAAATTCTAAATTACAATCAATAAGTTACTAAATTCTTATTGTGCTTACAAAAAAGAATGTATTGATCACACATTTCGTCAGGTTCCTGGATTTGACACAATGCCAATTCTTTAGCAAAATACAGCGAGTCTGAATTTAGAATTTAAATTTTACTCGATAAAGGTATTATTGAAATTATGCAGACTTCAAAAAATAAAGAAAGATATATGGGATATTAGGGCCGGCTTAGCTCAGTCGGTAGAACGTTCGGCTAGAAACCACAAGGTTCCTAGTACGATACGGACCCTCGCCAACTCAGCGTATGAGTAGCACAGAGATCTGTGCGGTAAAGTAAGGAGATGATGGTAGGTGTGGCGCTCCCCCTCAGATTCAAAAACAATCTTCTTGGTATAGTGCTAGTGAAAAAGGGGATATACTCCCTCGCTGATTGGTGGATACCGACTTTAGGCCACCCTGACGACTTTACTTTTACTTACTTACATATACTGTTGATGATTCATTCCAGTCTCGATCTTGTCGGGAACATTTCAGCACACTCTATTATCTCTCAGTTAGAAGTAGTTGCTACGTCAAGCCACACTGAGGAGACATGAAACGTCGAAACATGGAGTCTGTGGATGCCTGTAATATATGCTCCCAAAATCCGGTAGAGCTCTCTGGAAGGGACTTTAACTGACTTTCACCGTTAGCGTAAAGCAAGGCTCTCTGTTATTTACGGATTTTGAGCTCTCTAGTGATCGTGACATATATACACGTATTTACATGTATTTATTTATCAGTTAAAACTCTGCAGTCAATAGCTGCAGACGGCAGGGTTAAGGAAATCAATCGGGTTTTGCTTGCGGCTAGAAGTTGCTAAATCTAATCACACTTAAGAGACGTGAAACGTCAAAACACGGTGTCTGTGGATGACTGCAATTTATATATATATATATATATATATATATATATATATATATATATATATATATATATATAAGGAAGTGTTAAAATTATCCGTACTTTTACCATAACATTTATATATATATATATATATATATATATATATATATATATATATATATATATATATATATATTGTCAAGGCGTCTAACCCTCCATTTAACAGACAATAGCTCTATTTTAAAACACCTAAAATTACATTCATGCCCCCACTCTAATTACCGAAATATTCTAACGGAAAATACACACATTCTGCACAAAGAAAAAAATAAACAAAAACTCCAAATACTAGAAGCTTTATGCATAAAACAATACAAACCATCCTTAAACAAAATTAATTTCCAATTCAGTACACACATTCTAAAATGCCTATAACATCTTTCTCACCAATTCTTCTCCTTCCAGCCTCCATATTAATATAATTAAAAAAAAAAACTGGAATACATCACCCCTGATGATGGCACTTCGAAGTGCCGAAAGTACTCGGGAACTGACCTTGGGTGGACTTATCCACCAATTCCACCCAAACATTAAAAAGTTGGCCAGAAAATTAGAAAAGATCAAAAATAAAACTATTAAACAGGAGATGTGCCTTTTGTTTAATTCTACATGTATAAATGAAAGAATACCCCAAATACCCAAATACCCAAATATGCCCAAATACACACACACAAAACACACACACACACACACACACACACACACACATATATATATATATATATATATATATATATATATATATATATATATATATAAGGAAGGTTAAAAATTATCCTCGCTTGTTTATTATTGTCATACAGAGTTCTGCGCATGCGTGCTTATAGTTGACACTCTTTTGGTCACGGGATCAAATTTTGAACCTTATCCTGTTTTTGTGCTTGCTGTGTTTACCATTAGCAATATGCCTCAAGGAAGAAAATGAGCAGTGACGGATTTGTTTGCCGGAAGGAATGTCAGATGCTGAAATTCATAGGAGGCATTTAGCAGAATATACGGACAATGCACTATTGATTAGAAGTATGTGTGAGTAGATATGGAAGTTTAAAAACGTGGCACAAGAAGAGGGAGCTGGACACCAGTCAATATCTGCCATTGATGAGAAGATGCAAAAAGAGACGTTAATGGCGAATCGACGATTTATCATGGATGAAGTAGATTGTTCTCTGCAGATAAGTCATGGTTCTGCCTATCAGCCATCATAAGAGTGATGTTAATTTTTATATATCCCTCTATATATATATATATATATATATATATATATATATATATATATATATATATATATATATATAGAGTAATGCTGATAGCTTTTTGATTTTGTGCATCCTGGGACGGGACGCACATATTTTCTTTGAATGAATCCTCGGGAAAATTTATGGGTCCAAACTAAAGCCGTCTAACTCCTTCCTTGTAACATATCCTGTGTAATTCATTTCTAAGAAACTATTGAAATGTATTTACAGTTAGCTTAAAATGGTGAGGGGAGAAAAAAGATAAACACTGGGACACATGGATACGATTTTTCGGCGTCCTTTTTGATTTTTGTGCGTCAAGGACGCAGGACGCGTACCTATCAGCATCTCTGTACACACACACACACACACACACACACATATATATATATATATATATATATATATATATATCCTTGAAAGGAAAGGAAAACTAAATATATATCTTTGAAAGGAAGGAAAAACTAAATATTGCTCTGTATATAATCTAAAAAGATTATCATACATTGAGCTCTCTGTAGGGATTTAAAGATTCACTGTATTTGTACATACTGGATCATACAATAATAATACAGTGTGTCTTAGAAATCACATATAGAATCATCCCTTACTACCAAGTTTTGGATACCTCACACACACACACACACACACACACACACACACACACAAATATATATATTTATTTATAATGTGTGTGTGTTTGTGTGTGTGTGTGTGTGTGTGTGTGTGTGTGTGAAGCTCTATACGGTTAACAAAAAAAAACATTTTTATGGTTTATGGGTTTTGATAAAATGATTCAGATTTATTTTCTACTTCACGTGTTATTCGAGGTGGAACGAATTTCTTTTGAGACAGAAACATGCTTATTTAGGAATCAACGTGAAAGAAAATCACTTTATTTTATTGCAAATACGTCAGAGCTCCTCTCATTGGAAAACATTTTTCCCAATTTATTTGTGAAGTTAAAAAAAAAAAGAAATAGAAAATGCTTGCCCATAAAATTATCCTTCTCTTTACATTTTCTCAACTCGACCAAACCAACATGAGGTAACGATTATTCTCCAGTTTATATTTTGCCAGGAACCACTGGCTTCTCTGACAAAAGCAAGCATTAAAGTATTACGGGTTAGTAAAAAAAAAGTAATGCCATTTTTTATGACTGATATAATTATCAACACAGGAATATGTATCAAATGAAGCTAGTTCTCTGTGAATCACATCCTTACTTCTCCACATAGTCTCAATTGCAATGTTCCACCTTCCCTGCTCCGTAAAATTATGTTGACTCTTCTTTGAGCCACTTCTTCACAACAGATTTCACTTCCTCATCACTGGAATAATGTTTGCCTCTCAAAGCCTCTTTCATGGCGCCGAAGAGAGGATAGTCTGAAGGCTCTAAATTTGGTGAGAATGGATGCGGTAAAATTGTGCTCCCGTATGAGGCAATTTTCTCCCTTGTACTGATGCTTATGTGTGATCAAGCATTGCTATACAGATGGAGGATATTGTCGATTGGCAAGTTGGGTCTTACTCGTCGGATTCTTGCTCTAAAGCCTTGTTAGGGTCTCAATGTAGACCCATAGTTTTATATAAAAAAAAGTTCACATGAAATAAAGAAAATGGTATTATTTTTTGACTCACCCTCGTATTTTCATTTTCTCAATAATGAATCATATGCATCCTGTAGGTATTTATTTAAAGAAATTTTTGAATAGTTTCAATATAAATTACAGATCTGTGTTATTATCAAATTTATGAAAAAACTAGAAGCGGCTACCTGGTTTCACCTGGGTTGAGGTGGGGGTTCAACAAAGTTTGTCTTGCATATCCACTATTACCCAATCAGGTGTTAGATCATCGCCGGATGCCCCATAAAAATCCCTGTATAAAAACACCTTGTAAAGACTCGGAAAAATGCACACTCTGAAAAAAGAAATTACTATTTCCTATTTAAGGTATTAAATTAAAAAAAAAAAACATGTTGTTACTATTCAAATTTTATTTTTTTATACATCTTTTCTTTGCTCAAAAAAACAAGAACTGGTGATAGTAAATGTGTATATATATTTACTTTATTGTTATTTGCTTTATTTTCATAATTTCCACCGGATATACATATATACACACCAACTGTCCTTTATATATGTATAGATGAATATCTACAACGGCAGATTCAAGAACAAACTTGGAAAAATGTGTGTTAGATGGTTGAATGGTTGCATAATACATTATGTCAACCCTTGAAGTATTCTCTGTCAACCCGTGTCAAAATATTTCACGGAAAGAAATATTACATACATAAACAAATAAAAATAGGGAAAATTTTGAACATGAAATAAAATATTCGTTTATTTATTTACTGCTTTGATAAATAATGGCCAATTTTACTTTTAATAAAACTACATACACTCATTGGATTATTTTGTTCAAGTTGTAATAAGGGGGAGGGTCATAAGATATGAGAAATGTGTAAATTATCACAGAAAATATTTTAGCAAGGATTTCGTGTTAGAAAGATGAATCATCCTAATGCTCCATGTATTGTTTCTATTGGTGGTGAAGTGAGACGTGGGGAGGTGGGAGAGAGGAGGAATGAGAGGTGAGAGCGGATAGTGAGTCTGGTACGTTGCATTAACAGAGTGAGACGTGGTGCTCTTACTCTCGGCACTTTTGGCTTTGGGAATATAAAAATCTCATGGAAAAAAGAAGTGGCCTTGTGTTATTACGAAAAACCATAAATGGCACAAGGCAAGTTGTCCCCCAGCACTCCAAATTAGCTTCCAGACTCCAAACATCAAGAAGATTTTTCAGCCAACTCCATAATGATCCCAACAACCAGGATTTGATCTTCTCCAACGTAGTACCGGTCCACCCGAATGAGACAATTTTCTCCCTTGTGCTGATGCTTGAATGTGATCGAGCATTGCTATACATTGTCGATTGGCAAGTTGGGTCTTACTTGTCGGATTCTTGCTCTAAAGCCTTGTTAGGGTCTCAATGTAGACCCATAGTTTTATAAAAATATTCACATGAAATAAAGGACATGGTATTATTTTTTGACTCACCCTCGTATTTTCCTTTTCTCAATAATGAATCATATGCATCCTGTATGTATTTATTTAAAGACATTTTGGAATAGTTTCAATATAAATTCCAGATCTGTGTTATTATACGACTAAATATTTCATTATCAACACGTCATCTCCATTCAGACATAAGACACATAACGTTACTAAATGACTCATATGTAACAGCATTAGTTGCGTGTAGACAACCAGACGCCTGGGTCAGAATTCTGACTAAGAAACGTGTAGGTCATGTCCACATGTTGGTTTCACCTCGAGTAAAAATCATTGGAGATTGATGCAGGATATCTTTCTTTGATTTATTGGATGATTAATTAATTTTAACGGAATGTCAACCCATCCAAGGCTATTTTATGCCAAGCGGTAGGTTGTCAGGGATGGTCAAATTTGCTATTATATCTTTTTTCAACAATTTTTATTTATTTTGACAGTGGTTTGTTTGCAGTAAGATGTTGGTACTAATTCCAATTGATGAACATTCAAAACCCGTCTAGCCCAAGTAAGAGACAAAGTGGAGTGTTGCATGTCATGTACTGCTCAGCCACCTTGGTTCCATCCTTATGCATCACGGATTGCCACCCACAGCCAACATGTGGTCTCATTAGGAGTCTTACCATCTGCAGAGGTGCAGTCGGTGAATTCTAACGCCCAAGCCGACAAAGCAGGTCTTTCTTTGAGTCAGAGATGAAGATAGCTACACCCACTCGAAAGATGTAACTCAGATCACGTTTCAAGATATCCTATTCGGACATGAATCTCAAAGCAAACAGACCGAGAAAATATCAGGTTAAATCGAACTTAACGGACCTAAATTCCACCATCGTATGTCACCCGGCCGAAAGAAAAAATACCAAAAATCAGGGAATTAACCGAATTTAATGAAATTTTCAGTGTTGATATATTAATGAATAAAATATATAATGCACCAGTTATTTTATTTAAAAACGTTTACATTTTTTCTGATCAGTTAACTTTGAACCACGTATCTTTGAGAATGTGTGTTACGCCTCAAAGATACGTGGTTTAAAATTAACTGACCTGAAAAAATGTAAAAGTTTTTTAATAAAATAACTGGTGCACTATATATATTATTTATTAATATATCAACACTGAAAATTTCATTAAATTTGGTTAATTCTCTGATTTCTGGTATTATTTTTCTTTCGGCGGGGTGACATACGATGGTGGAATTTAGGTCCATTATGTTCGATTTAACACTAAAAACAAAAACATATACAATGTCATTTTAATACGCACAATAACTTGTCAATACACATATACACGCGCAAGAAATTTACCATTCATTAATGTTGTATTTTTCTGACATAGATTAATGTTGTTTGTTTCCTTTGTTTTTGCCAAATATAATTGGCGATTTTTAACCAAATCACTTTGTCTTTGTTGACTTTGCCTTAGCTGTGTATATTTTTTTTTCGGCGGGGTAACATATGAGGGTGTAATTTAGGTCTGTTAAGTTCGATTTAACCGAACATCACTCTTTAATGATAAGAACCCTATGACTGTTTGGTCCGTTGGTTGTTTACTTTTACGGCATATCAACCAACTTTCGAGTCATTTAATGCCGAATCAAGTCATTTTGATAGGCAAAGGTTTAACTTGTTTACAGTACCTGTAATTGCTTACATGGTGCATGTCCCTCTCTGATCTTCTAAGAGAAGTAAAAGCTAGATAAAGTTTTAACAGTGTCCTGCTTTCTAACTTCCCACCACACAAGAAGATCATCCGCGCTTGAATTCAAGTTATTTTTTAAATTTTAATTCGTCTCATTTTTTTATTATTTATCTTGCCTCACTGCTATAAGCAATATTCAACACAAGATCGTTTTATAGGGGAAACCTGCGTACGAGTTGGGTGTCCATGTTGCCTAGTTCCTTCTGAATCACCCTTATGTAACACTATTGAAGTGTTAGGGGTTGATTGGCGATCTATTAATTAATTGCTATTTAATTAAAACTACCCTAATTATTAATTATGGTAGTTTGTTAAAATTAAAAGTACAAATAAAAAAAGCAATAATAATAATTGATTATATTAAAAAATATAAATTTAAAGAAATTCCTTAAATTATGGAATTTGAGTTAGATGATAGGAATTTTAAAATCTTACATAAATAATGAGATGATAGGAATTTTAGATTCTTACATAAATAAAACAATGGTTGGCCTTGACTCGTTGGAGCTGGAAAAACCCAAATGGAAAGATACAAGCTAGGCTGGCACAAGGTCATTTAGACACGTAGGCAATAGTATCGAGTGGCTGGCCAATCAGAGACATATGTTAGGGGTGAGGAGGTCTGGATCCCATTAATAACAGACCAGATAGAGACCGAGAAGAGAAGAGAGAAGCAAAATCAGACACGCCGTAACCGCTACAAATCGCATCCCTTGTCGCCGTCAATACTGTTCTCTGACCTCCCGCTACTCGGTAACAAACCAAATTTATAAGTTATCCATTAGCTGTAGATCGGCAGTCAATTATCAAAAGAAAATCACCTCGCTCTTCTGACATTATACAGGAATATAAATCATTGTATATAAAAAAAAACAATAAATGTATATATCTTGTGCATAATTATCAGAAGGCGTTCCTGTTTATTTTGGTTTGACCCCGTTGACAGCTTTTGGGTATCGTATTTCAGCCGAGTTGGAATAGGGACAAAAACAGCTTTCCGTCAGGGCCCTATAGTATTGTATCATCCTACAAAACGACTGTAGTACTTAGCCGGAACATCGTTCCCATAGATACATAAACCGAACCCTGTACACCGGCAAAGTATTATACTTATTGGAAAATGCGGTCATCTCTCAATGAACCATCCTTTATGACTTTTAAAGGAGATATTAGTGCGTGTGTGATGGACGATTAAAGCTATGTTCGAACCTGCATCCCTCTCTAATCGATATGGTTCAAACACTGAATGAATCCCTGGTAAAGCAAATTAAGTATGAATCAAAAGGTTGATCTGTTTGAATTCACATATAAAATGCCTCCCTGCATTAGTCTTGAGAAAAAAAATTACAGCCTATAAACTGAAGTCGGGTTTTCAATAGAATTATCAGAAAAAAGTGAAACTAGTCAATTGAGCTGAAATCGTTATAATCAATCTATGAGTTTGCTCCTAATATTAGTATAAAGTATACATATAAACTATTTCTATACTTTAAACCGCTCTCATCAGCTCTTCCACCACTGTAATTCTACCGTAAACCACTGGCAGTAGCTTTTGCACATGTTTTTTGTTCACACTGAAAAATGCCATTTTTATGTTTAAATAGAAGGACTTCTGAGGTGAATAGCTAGAGAACTATCAGATATCCAATTATATAGGTAAAACATCCCATGTAAATTTGATAAATTCTTACCCACTTTATGATAAAGCAGAAATGCTAGAAATAGAATTTCTCTTATAAAACCTGGGTGTGTCTTCAATTCTATCAGGGCAATGGCGTCTTTTCATTTCCCAATGAATAAATAAAGGCTATCATCCAGTTCCAAAACTAATTATGCTCCTCGCGCCATTTCTTGAGACAAACCTATAAACCCGGCTGATCCTTACTACTGATGCGAACTTCCAATGTTCTATAATTAACCAGCGTTTAATTTGTTTATAAGAGTTTCCTACCAACTGCTACTTCAGCCTTCCAGCTGAGACTCAGGAATCCAATGTATTAACTTTGTTGACTTTCTGACATCTGATGCTTGCAACGAAGAAGTACGTTACCCTTTGCGCCTCTATACAAACCGTGCCTTTTACATAAAAAACAAACAATCTGACCGTGAATCTAAAGGCTAGATATAATAAAACATTTTAAGGTCCTTAAAGAGCAAGACCTAGTGAATAATTATTTACTAAGATCAGCTTAGATGTTTCAAAAAGCAGAAATATGGGGCGCCCAGTGAGAATAAGACTCACTATCACTGGTCTTTTAATCTAGCTTGTCAACCCTTACACACGTGAAGAAGTGTCAGGGAGACCTAGTAAATAGCTATTTACTAAGCTTGGCTTAGATGTGGCAACAGACTAAAGTTTGGAGCGCCCAGTGAGAATAAAGCTCACTATCACTGTTCAATTATTCTAGCTCTCCAACCATTTACCAATTCCAGCGATAACTAGTGAATAGTTATTTACTAAGCTTAACTTAAATATTCAAAAAGACAAGTAATACCTGACTCAATAAGTTCCGAGCCTGACATATAGATGGCGCCACTAATAAAAATCAATATGGTTTTATAATGTACTAACCTTCAAATGGCAGGTGATCAAAATTGTGTCCAATCGGACCGCTACTGTTGCAAATTTTCAAAACAATAGAAAAATCTGAATTTCGTGTGTTGATAAAGCATTGCTTTCTGATGGGAGAAAATACTGTTCAAGGAAAGCCATAGCTTGATAAGTGTTATTCGGACTCTGCTCCGTCGGTTAAGAGGTGGTATGCTGACTTTCAACGTGGTCGTAGAGACACAAATGATGCTGAACGCTCAGGTCGCCGAAAATTGGCAGTTGTCCCGGAAAACACCATAAAACACCACAGACCCGTTTTGTCCGATCGTAAATTGAAGTTGCGTGAAATAGCAGAGTCGAAGATATCAGAGGGCAGTGTATTCACCATTTTGTGTGAACATTTGTTAATGAGAAAACTGTGTTCAATGTGGGTGCCGTGTTTGCTCACAGTCGATCAACAACAACAACGCGTTGACGATTCAGAGAGTTATTTGCAACTGTTTCAATACAACAAACAAGAGTTTTTGTGTACATATGTGATAATTGATGAAACATGGATACACCACTCCACTCCGGAGGCAAATCGGCAGTCAGTTGAGTGGACAGCAGCAGATGAAATCCGTCCAGGAGACTAAAGTTGTTGTTTTATTAGTTAGGCCCGGGACTTCTTGAGTGACGTGTTATGGGGCACCCAGTGAGAATGAAACTCACTATCAATAATTAGAATACAATGAATGTGTGCCCTGCTGAGGGGTAAGCGGTAAGATCTTCTTCCAGAAAAAGTTTGTTCTGGGTAGGGCAGAAAACGGAACTAATGGTGTAGCTCCAGTTCGGAAGATTTGCAAAGTGTTGAGCAATCCGTTCATCTCCATTACACACAGGTTAACTCTGACCCAGTAGTAACTGTTAGGATTCCATCTATATGTTAGATAGATCAAAGAATGAGTTTTAGAAATGTGATAAAATTAACTGGAAAAAAAAAGAATGAATAAAACAAAAATATAAATATAAATAACCAAAGGGTTGACATGCTGCAAAATCCAACTAATCAACATCTGAATCTGAGTGGCAGTATCTATAAGGGTTCCATCAATGGGTGTGTTTCAAAATTATTCGTATTTGATATAAATACTTGAAACCGTATAATTATGTGTAAATTATGTATTTAGTATGTGTATTAAGAATAAAGTTATAAGTTATAATAAATGTGTATTAAGAATATATATTTAAAGTTATAATAAATATATATTAAAGTTATAATAAAATGTGTATTAAGAATATATATTTGAAGTTATAATAAAATGTGTATTAAGAATATATATGTGAAGTTATAATAGGCTGTATTAAGAATACTAGCAAATATATGCACCCTCCGGGTGCAAGTATTTAAGTTTAAATGTAATAAAATATTATATTAAATTAGAAAGGCTAATGAAACTAAATAAGAATGCATATAAAAAGATTTGAAACAGAGGGGGTATAATCGAAAAACAGAACAATTGAAACTTAAACTTAGGAAGTAAAGAATAAAATGACAGTTATTTTTTCTTGTTAATGGATTTTATTTAAGATTTATTGAAGAAATTTTTGCTTATATTCATTAGAATAAAACCAAACAGTTAGAAATCAATAACACTGAGCACATATTTATTAAATTCGATTTAATAATATCAATATGCAAATTATCCTTCCCGTTCACACTGAAACCGCTATTTTGTTTATATATAAATATAATTGGTTATGTTGATATGGTTAACAGTATTAATAATGTTAAACAATTTTATTAATAATTGAGGTTAAAAAAAATAAAATCATTGAGAATGTGATGTCAATAACTAAAGGAATTGTGATTTGAGTAGTAATATAGTTTCGGTTACAAACAGAAAAACACACAATCTCCATTATAATAAGAGATATATTTAAAGTTATAATAAAATGTGTATTAAGGATATATATTTAAAGTTATAATAGAATACATGAAGTTATAATTGTTTATTAAGCATTTGTACTACTTATTTGAAAGCATAAAATCCTAAATTATCTGATTATATTCTAGACTGTAAAGCTGGAAATTTGAAGACTTTTTTTTTGCAGACATTCTAAAAAGTAGGTTTAATTCTTATCGTCATATGGTAAAATAATCGCTATTTCTAAGGAATACAAATTTCTATTCTCATCATTTTCTAGGTGGTCGTTTTCTATGTAGGGCTTCGTCGGATTCCATCATGAATTTGGTTCCTAAATATTTCATCAAAACTCAAAATAGAAATAAAGACACACACATTTCATAATTTCCAAAGATAACTTCTCCCTAGGATCTTCATTTGTAGAATTTTCAAAAATAAATTCTCTTTCAAAAATAAATTACGTTTTTATGCCATTTGAATGATGAATTGGATTTTCTCTAAAATCCAGTTCACATAAATTTGATTAAAAAAATCCCCTCCCCCCAAAAAAAAACATAAAAACAAAACAACAATTCTGCGATAAAAAAATATAATTGCTTCTTCGACAAACTTTAATTAAATTAACCATTTCACCATGCTTTTCGGTTGCACCCGTTGAACCTTTTACCATGTATTTTCTGAAGAAATCTTTAAGTGAACTCCTCAAGAATTTCCAAAGATCCCCGTCATTTTTTGGAATTTTAAACACAGCACATAAACTCTTCCTAATCAAAACCATTGGGGGGGGGGGACTGGAGACCAACTTTAAGGAAGTCTAGAAAGGAACAAGTCATTGTGTCCCGATTACGCATTGGTCATACAAGACTAAGGCACTATATATTCAAACAAGAACAACAACCACAATGTGGAACATTTCAAACAGCTTTGACAGTGAAACACTTATTCATGGAATGCATATTTTTTGCTCTCATCAGAAACCGTTATTTTAAAGCAAACAATATGAAAGATCTGTTCGAAAATGTCAACATGGAGGATATTCTCTCTTTTTTGAGGGAAATAAAATTATACCATAGAATATAGACCTGAAACAAATCAATACCATACAATATAATCCAATAATTCTAAGACATTTTAAAACCAATTACTAAAAAGTATAAATATAAATACACGATGTGTATAACTTCCTCACCGTTAGGCATGACATAACCCCAAACAGGTTGATATGTCGTTAAAACAACAAAAACAAAATTGAAACTTGGCTTGTAACTTTTTTCATCGGTCAAGAAATCGGCCTTTGATTAAAACTGTTTACTTTGTTTGGTTGTTTTGTTTTGATTTTATGCGTGTGTATCTGATTGTATTTAAAAAAGTAAACATTTTAAACAGCGGTTATAGTGGCCAAATTCGTTATAAAAAGTTAATTCTTCTTACAGTCCAAAAAAGGTCATTGTTACAAATCAGAACAACGTGTGCTAGAACAATTATAAGAGAATGGCTCGTACTAAGCAGACCGTCCGTAAATCCACCGGAGGAAAATGATTGTGATTTTCGGCTTTTCCAGGTCAAAAAGCATGGGAAACCGTGCAGGAGGGTATGAAGAAAGGAAAAAGTTGCTTACGGGGAGTAAGCAATTGGCTACGAAAGCCGCTTGTAAAAGCGCCCCAGCCACTGGAGGAGTGAAGAAGCCCCGTCGTTACAGACCCGGAACTGTGGCTCTTCGTGAGATTAGACGTTACCAAAAGTCTACAGAGCTTCTCACAAGGAAGCTTCCATTTCAACGCATTGTCCGTGAAATCGCCCAAGACTTCAAGACTGACCTCCGTTTCCAGAGTTCTTCTGTGATGGCTTTGCAAGAGGCCAGCGAGGCTTATTTGGTCGGTCTTTTTGAGGACACCAACTTATGTGCAATCCATGCCAAACGTGTTACCATTTTACCAAAAGATATTCAACTTTCTCGTCGTATCCGTGGAGAGAGATCCCAAGTCAATCGTCATTTCAACGCTCCCCCTTTAAAATGGTTAAAGTCATTTCTTTACAACGGGTGGAAAGCATGTTTTGCCATAACCGTTTTTCGTTCAACGATTTCTGAACAGCGATATCCTAGAACATTCCCTTTCACAAGGCTCTTTGGTAATGGTTGAACCTCCTTTGCGTGTTTATCTTATTGTATTTACAAGGTAGAGTTCCCGTGATGTAGTTGCTCCAGGCGCTAACGCTACACAGCGATACCCTCAAACATTCACTTTCACAATGGTCTTGGTAATGGTTTGACCTCCTAATCACCATAATTTTGGATTAAATAGTACCACTACTGTTTTTTTACAAGGATGAATTCGACATTAACCGAACCTCCAAAAGTTGATGCCTCATTAAACAAATAAATAAATAAAACCGAGTGTATAAAAGAGTTTGATTACATCATTAGCATAATTAACTTATTGGTCTAAGAATGATCAAAGCTTTTGGTTCCCATAGCAAATATTAATTTAACATCAATCCTATTATGTCAATTTCAGTTCTCCAATGAATAATTATTAAAATATGTTAATACAGTGAGAATGAATAGCAATTTGTTCACAACTGTCTACTTAGCTCTCTGTTTCAGTTTGATCTATCTGTCTATTTCAATGTAGATATCTACTTGTTCATTATCTGCTCCTTTTAGTTAAGGGGACGGGTTAGCTCAGTCGGTAGAGCGTTGGGCTAGAAACCACAAGGTTCCTAGTTCGATACCGATCCCCGCCAACTCAGCGTTTGAGTAGCACAGGGATCTGTGTGGTAAAGTAAGGAGCTGATGGTAGGTGTGACGCTCCACCTCAGATGCTAAAACAATCTCCTTGGTTTAGCGCTATTGTAAAGGGGATAGACTTCCTCACTGTTTGGCTGATACCGACTTTAGGCCGCCCCGTCGACTTTATATCTATCTATCTATCTATCTTTCTATTTATTTATCTATCTATCTATATATCTATCTATCTATCACTTTCAATCTGTGGCTTACAGACACGCCATGTTGAAAGAACCAGTTCGTGCTAGATCACCGAAGTTAAGCAGCAATTAGCCCGTTTAATACTTAGATGGGTGACCAATTAAGAAACTGAGTGTCAAAAATGACTTGATTTGGCATTAAACTACCCGACAAGTATCCATATGCCTTAAATCAAAATATCCAAACATCCAGACAACCATACGTGCCTTTCGATTTATCTGTCCGTATCAACGTATTCACATCTATTTATCCATCCATCTATTTCAGATGGTAACCAATTAAATAAACTCACTGTAGACGTACCTGACAGGTGGAGTTTTAATTTAGTAACCGTGACCTAATTTTTTAAAGCACATCTGCTAGAAAACCCCCGTTAACAATTGCTAGTAGTTGCATCTAGTTAAATATATATTTAATTGATTTGTTTTGTTTTTCGGCATATAAACCTCGGTGGGTCATTTAATTCCGACTAATGTTTGGATTCGTAGAGATAGTTTGGTAGAAAACAAATGTATTTATGTACAAATGTTAATTATTGTTCAATTATTCATATTTTTTTAGTGCAATCCCGCTTCTTTTAGTAAAAAAGTAAAATCCCGGATGATCTTATTTTTGTGAAAAGTTTTTTCAAATTATTTGCTAGGTAGTATTTTGTTCGCATTAGATCAAAGTCCACACACATTAACAGTGTATATTTCACTGTAAATCTCTCCTGGCATGTAGTGCATATTGGGGATTTTGAGCCCTATAGTAAATGATGATGGTTGATGTAGGTGTGGCCTATCTGAAGGCGGGTCAGCGCAATCTGTTCTCTTCTTTTTTTGTTGTATTATACATTCCAATCTCCAATGGTAGGTTTAATGTTTTGAAGTTTGTTATTTATGAGTGAATTCCAATGATATTGCCATTTTCTAATGATATTTTTTTCACAACTGTTTTATAATCAGTATATGGTAACTTTTTTTTTATTGTGTCTGTCATAGCTTTCTTTGCTTCTGAATCTGCTCTGTCATTTCCAGGTATACCAAGGTGGCTTGGAATCCAACAGAAGATTACTTCTTTATTTTTAGACAAGTGGTATATTCGGTAATTTATGAGGAAGTGCGTCCCAGTCTCCTGCCTCAAGAGTTGCTGTCAGGCGACCATTAAAATAACAACCCAGCTCAGTCCATTCAAAACTATCCATCTATCTATCTCAATTGGTTCATATTTATCTATATTACTTTAAACACTAAGATTTTTTTTATTCATGTTTGTTTAATGTCTTGTTTTTAGTTTAAATAAACAAGAATTACGACAAAAAAAGAAGCCCCCCCCCAAATACATTTACTTGTCGAAAATATCTATCTATCTATCTATCTCCATTTGTTCTTATCTATCTATATTATTTTGTATATTATTTTGTTTATTTATCTATTTATCTATCTATCTCAGTCTATTCAAAACTATATGTCCATCTTCACATCTATACAAGAATTACGACAAATTACGATAAATAAACAAGAATTACGACGAGCTGGGGTTGTTATTTTGATAGTCACCGGGTAGCGGTTTTTGAGGCTGGAGACCGGGACGCACTTCCTCATAAATTACCGTATATTCTCTTTAGTACTTGTCAAGCAAAATGTTTTCTATGATGCACTGATAACATTTTTCTATTGTAAATTGTAGATTACACTTGCATTGACATTACTCCCAGGTTCACTTTGACCCGGAGTGGTGGTACCTGTTAGAGTCTTCTCTATGGGGTAAATGCATAAAAAAAATATTTAAAGAATTTGAATACAAATTTGAATAAAACACAACTTCGACATGAAATAACTCAATGGCTGACATATTGTAAAATCCAACCAACCAGCCAATCAGCATCTATCTTTAGTTGTAGAAGGATATTATTTTTGTATTTATTCGAATGTAAATTGTTCGTTTATTAAAGATTTAACGATAAACAAAGCTAAGAATGAGTGTATTATAATATCCGTTTATTTTAAGAATAGTCTTTTTTTTGTTTTCTTTTTACATTAGGCATCCCAGTATGGTGTAATAGTTTGCAAGTTAATCTCACATATCCATTAATACGGAATAGCGAGATTGATCCTTGTAGGTACCCTTTATTTGCGATCGTGTGTTTTATCCTACCTTATTGTAATTGTACACGGAATTCTGATAGACGGAATATCATTTAAAATGGAAACAACTGCTTTAATCATGTAATGCTCAGTAGTTTTACAAGTTCGTATGGTTGGCTCGGTCGACTATGATTAAATACGCTTTAACATAATTGGGTAATTAACCAATATCCTGATGAGTCATAGGCAACATATAAAGTCTACAGTTGGACTGGTAATGTGTTAGGATGGTCAGATAATATGAGGACGTCAAGATTATTAGCTAAAAAGCCGTGTACGTATATTTATTTGAGAATATATATCCATCTATTCTAGGATGTTTACATTAATCTACCGCTTATTCTATAACTCTATAAACAGATGAGTTTCTATCTCCCTCTCCATCTCTCTCTCCCTCTATATATATATATATATATATATATATATATATATATATATATATATTCTGAGTTATTGTGGTATGTTATATACATTTTCCCGTATGCTTCTAAATTATTTACTTAAGAATTAATGGCAAAATGAATGAATGAATGAAATAAAAATGAATAAGATGAGTGGAATAAATGGAAAACAATTTTATCTTCTCCAATAATTTATATAATAATTATATTAATTTAATGCTTCAAAAGAGTCCAATAATAAATGAGGAAAACTTTCCATTACGGACTTCTCTCTTATTATTGGCTGAATAAATATCACTCATTTTATTTGATCCTGTGTTTTTTAAATTTTTTCACTATATTAATATATATATATATATATATATATGTGTGTGTGTGTGTGTGTGTGTGTGTGTGTGTGTGTGTGTGTGCGTGTGTGTTTGTGTTTGTGTGTATCATTGAACTGGTTCATTGCTGCTTAACTTCGCTGATCTAGAGAGAGAGAGAGAGAGAGAGAGAGAGAGAGAGAGAGAGAGAGAGAGAGAGAGAGAGAGAGAGCGAGATACAGAGAGACAGAGAGATAGAGAGTTGGTTGTTTTGTCTTACGACATATCAACCCACTTTCATGTCATTTATTGCCAAGCTAAGTCATTTTGATAAACAAAGGGCTCAGATTGTTTACAGTACCTGTCACCCAATAAAGTATTGAACTGGCTCATCGCTGCTTAATTACGTAAGCGAGAGCGAAGGGAGAGAGAGAGAGAGAGAGAGAGAGAGAGAGAGAGAGAGAGAGAGAGAGAGAGAGAGAGAGAGAGAGTTGGTTATTTTGTTGTGTTGGTTATTTTATATATCAACAGAATTTCTGGTCATTTAATGCCGAATCCAGTCATTTTAATGAACAAAGACTCATGTTGCTCACAGGATCTAATATCTCTTAGTGATCACCCAATTAAGTACTGAACTGGCTCATCGCTGCTTAACTTCGTTGATGTTGACGTAGTGTAGTGGAATGTCAGCAAAATCGTTACTGATGGGAGTTCGAGTACTCACTAAATGCATAATTACGGCGTCATATTTAACTAAATCCCACGAATCCCCACGTATATTTAAACTAGATGGCCACGGATATATATATATATATATATATATATATATATATATATATATATATATGGTTAGAGTCGTGGAAAATGGACTCGTTGATTCGAGTTCAATTCCTAGACGAAGCTATTGGCATTTCACATAGCACTAATACCCTTGGGAAAGGTATGAATCCATATATTTTCCCTCCAGCTATGGGTTAAATAGTAGGGCAGACTGGGCTTTTCAGCCTTGGGTAGGTAACCAGTCTAGGAGAGGGATAACTCTGAATTCAAAATTCCTGAGGTCGGTCGTTGATTGGCTTTGTGGCAACCTTTGATGCACCAATTCTTTCCTATCGACTGTGCCAAAAAGTGTGGATGGTCCAACACAAGCCTTCACCACTATAAACCAATCATTGTGTGTATGAACCCTCATACGTCGAAAATCGACGGTAGAGTCCATTATATATATATATATATATATATATATATATATATATATATATATATATATATATCGTTCGCTGATTTCTCTATTTCCATCTGTTCTTTACGTGCACTGAGAGAGAGAGAGAGAGAGAGAGAGAGGGGAGAGAGTGAGAGAGAGAGAGGGGGAGAGAGAGAGAGAGAGAGGGAGAGAGAGAGGGTTGAATTGTACTGAGGTGAAAATTAATTGCTTGTCCCACATAAGGTGTTAAGTTTAGAATGATCTGTGCTTTGATGATAATGAAATCGATTTAACTTGGTGTGTCTTCTATTCTCTGGTGTGTTATCGTGAATTCTGGTTATTCTAAACGATTATCTTGATCTCAGGATAGACCACAAATGATCATCTTTTTCTTTTACTACATCAGAAAATGTGTTTTCTCCGCTGATCGGAAAAGTCGTTTCTTTATCTACGATTTTAAATGGGATACAATGGACGAACAAGAGCTTGGAATTTGGCGAAATAAAAGAAAAGAAGAAGAAATAATGATCCGTGTTTTCGGATATTCGGACCATATGACCTTAAGGCACCTCTTTTTGATCTCGATTAAGAAAGGACATGTTTTACATTTACACCGTCAATATCCGGTTGTTTTAACAGATGATTTTTAGATTAATAAAAAATTGTAAAACTAACCCTTTACCCTAATCCCTAACCTAACCCCAAACAAACAACCGGATATTGACTGTGTAAAGAAAAACATGTCCTTTCTTAATCAAGATAAAAAAGGGGTGTCTTAAGGTCATATGGTCCGGATATTCTATTCTTAAATGAGATATATCGAACGGAAATTCAAGGAAAAATCTATTAAAATTAGGAACAATTAATTGGGATGGTTTATTCCAGTCGGTAGCGAATCCATATAGAAATAGTTTAAGTAGCACAGCTTGGGTAATATAATCCGTGCGGTAAAGTTGGGAGCTGACAGTAGGTATGGCTCTCCACTTTAATAAATTTGAGGCCATAGACTTTTCCTTGATTAATCTGTTGATTGATTGATTCAGTGATTGATTTTAGGGATTCTTAGTTATAACTAATGAATAATACTAGGCAATTATTTTACATCTCCATTTTGAAGAACAACCTGTAAACTTAATTATTAATGTTTAACTAAATAAGAATAGTATTATCTGCGCTATTCGGACTATTGTCCCCATCTTAATTGTTATTTGTACAACGTTTCGGCTGATATGCCCTCCGGCCTTCTTCAGGTATTTCTTGTCGGACTCGGGAACCTTCTCGGACTCGGGAACTTTCTTTTCGAACTCGGGAACTTTCTTTTCGAACTCGGGAACTTTCTTGTCGTAATCGGAAGCCATCACGGAACTTTGAACCTAACCCTTTATTTAGTCCATGGGGGTATCCTGTTCTCATTCCGATAACCATAGCTAGGGTAGGAGTTGTGTTAATTATTTTTCTAACTGCCTCTACACAGGATTGAACTCGGGGTCCAGAGATAACTGTCACTTAGAACTGTCTTAACCTAACTACCTTATCCAATAGGCCATGTGTCCAATTGGAATGAAGATGGGGACCATAGTCCGAATAACGCAGATAATACTAATCTTCAAGCCTCATCTCAAACATTCAGAGAAATAGTAAATAAGAATAATTCATTTTGTTTGGAAATGTAAATTCTGTACAATTCGTAACAGGTGCCCCTCTCAATAAGAAACCCCTTTCTTCATAAGGAACCATTTTATTTACAATAATTATGTAAACCAAATGTAATAGTTCTACATCAAACTCACCCTAATTATTGGTATAGATTACTTTCCTTTTTCAAGGGTTCAAGACATTTCGCGTTCATTATACGTTCATATTAAAATTTTTGGACCATATGACCATTAGGCACCCCTTTTCCGATCTCAATTCATAGGAATATTTTTCCATTTACACCGTCAAAATCCGGTCAATTGTTAACAGACGATTTTTAGAGTTTTTTTTAATTATAAAATTAACCCCTAACCCTAAACCATAACCCTAACCTAACCCCTAACCCCTAACAAACAACCGGATTTTGACGGTGTAAATGGAAAAAATGTTCCTATGAATCGAGATCGAAAAAGGGGTGCCTAAAGGTCATATGGTCCACATTTGTTGTTTTTTTTTACTAAGGCATACTGACATATCGAATACCAATAATTTGATCTATTTGAACCATCGATGGGACACCATCAGATACTAGTACTCTGGGTCAGTGTGGACCTGGGAGTAATGGTAATGAGGGTGCACTGCAATGCACCAGATCTCCAGAAATGGAGACTAACATTTAGATGCAGTTTAGTGTCAAATCCAGGACACCATATTTTTCCACAGCGGATAGATCAAGTGTATTCTAAACCCCTCTAAGTCAGTTGTGCATTTGCATGCAGACACGAGTAAGGATTGGGTGGAAAATATAGATAATGACACAGAAAAAATAAAACACTAGCATTTACTATCACCCCTACATAATAATAATAATAATAATAATAATAATAATAATAATAATAATAAATGCCATAAGGACAAATTATATAAAAAAAATAGATAAGAGACAACCGAATAGCAAATGTAGAATGTGTGGGGAAAGAGACGAAACTGTCAATCACATAATAAGCGAATGCAGTAAACTCGCACAGAGAGAGTACAAGACTAGACACGACTGGGTGGGAAAGGTGATTCACTGGGAACTGAGCAAGAAATTCAATTTTCACCATTCAACTAAATGGTATATGCACAAACCTGAATCTGTCCTGGAGAACGAGATACACAAAATTCTCGGGGACTATGAGGTACAAACGGATCACCTAATCCCGGCTAGGAGACCAGATCTAGTTTTGATTGACAGGAAGAGGAAGACTTGTCATCTCGTGGATTTTGACGTACCGACCGATCACAGAGTAAAAATGAAAGAGAGCGAAAAGATCGACTAATACTTGGACCTTGCCAGAGAACTGAGAAAATTGTGGAACACGAGGGTTAAGGTCATACCAATTGTAATTGGGGCCCCCTAGAACAATCCACAGGGGGTTGGAAAAGAGTCTGGATGAATTAGAAATCATAGGAACGACGTCTCGGTCGACCATCCAGATGACAGCATTATTGAGATCGGCTGGAATACTCAGAAGAAGTCCTAGAGACTGAGAAGACTTGCTGTCACTCAGCCTCCAGTGAAACACCGGCTTCAGCAGGTGTGAAAAAACTCGATTGGAGTGAAATAATAGAAAGATAATAATGATAAATATAATATATAAAATAATAATAATTAAATAACTAAGTAACAATAAAAAAGAGTACTCAACACTTTCAGATCTAGAGCCTAACCATCAGATGCAGTTTAGTTTTATATGCAGGACACCACTTTTTTCTGCAGGGGGTTAGGTCAGCGTATTCGAAGCCTCGCTAACAGGGATATAAGTAAATTTTGCATTTATATACATACATGTATGAGGGTCAGATGGAGAATTATAGATAATGATAAAGAAGAAAAAAAAGCAGACTGGTGCAAAACATTTTTCGACTATATCTAAAATGGCCTGTAGACTTGAAACCACAATCAGATACAAAAAAGAAAAAAAACACTCATTTGTACTTTATTAACTAATTACAGGGTATAATGTATGAATGAAATGAACTGTATAGTTAAGAAGAAAAAAATGATCAAAGTTTTCGCAGCATTAATAGGCGGTTAGGAAGCGTTATGAACAGAGAGGCCAAAAGAACAAACAATGCATCAGGTTGAAGCTGTGATATTACAATGGGATTTATTTCGTAATGAGGTGATGTAAACTGGCGGATTCCAGAAGAATGGACAGGACTACAATTAAGAGAAGACAGTGGTACAATCTGACTGCGTTGGGATCAGGATGTGACACTGAAGCCTGTTTTTTGATTGGCGTAATTAGAGTGTTGCTATGACAACGGGCAAGAAATGAATAGGAGTCCGGGTGATTTAAAAAAAAAAGGCTTTTGTTTCCCGGCAGCTATTACGCCTTTGATTTAAACACCCATGCACGCACTCAAATACACACACATACATACACACAAACACACACACATACACACACTCACAAGCGCACCTCTCACAAAGACACACACACAAACACATATACTCACACACGGACAGATAAGTGTAGAAAAACTGACGTAGGCATAATTATACATTGTATGTATATGTATATAGAAGGGGTTCATATTTATATACACGCATCCAGAGACAACTATGTATATTATATATATATATTATATATATATATATATATATATATATATTATAGAGAGAGAGAGAGAGGGTTGGAGAGATAGATTTTTTTGCTCTCATATACAACATTTCATTTTTTTCTCCAGATCGTCTCGTATATAATTTAAAAAGGGTGAAGGTACACCCGAACTATCGGAATTGATCAAACCAGGAACAGAACAACAATTGAATATTAAAATTCAGATTTTTATTGTTTTTGTTGTTTTTTTTTTTTTTTCCAATGCTTCAAAAGACCCAAAAAACAACGTTCACAAGAACAAAGATTATACATGACATATATATATATATATATATATATATATATATATATATATATATATATATATATATACGAATTTGTGTGGGTGTGAGAGTACGAACAAAACAGGCGCCTTTATTCATCTTGTATCTCTTATATATATACATATACACACACACACACACACACCACACACATATATATATATATATATACATATATATACATATACTATTTATATATATGTGTGTGTGTGTGTGTGTGTGTGTGTGTCTGTGTGTCTGTGTGTCTATGTCTGTTCTGTGTTTGTGTGTGTGTGTGTGTGTGTGAGTGGGTGTGTTTAAGTAAGTATTGCGTATGGTATGGTGTGTCTATGTGTGTGTTTGTACGATTACAGATAATTTTAGTCTTGAAAATAGCCGTTATTTGGAACTTTATAAGTATAATTAAGTGCAGGTTGTTTTTGTCCCATTTAATACTCAACGGAAATGCCTTCCTAATATTTACACTTGGTTCCCTATCTTTTAAGTGGTACTCAAAATTAAACCCCCTTGAGATATAACGACGAAACAATTGATATTTACTAGGGTTACTCTCAAAAGTAGATGAATGCGTCTAGTGAGGTCTCTTCTTGTAAAAATAAAACATCTAAATAATTTATTTTTTATTTCGTACTAAAAGTAAACTCCCGTCGCAACGAGAGTATCTAAACTTGTGTGCGCGCACACATACATACACACAATAAATAAATATATATATATATATATATATATATACATATATAAAGGTTTCACACTAAAAAAGGCAAGAAGCAGGCGATATCCCGCACAAACAATCACAGATGCGGACTATGCTGATGACCTTGCACTTCTTTACACCGGCAAAGGCTGAATCACTGCTACATAGCTTGGAGGAGGCAGCAAAGAATATAGGCCTCTATGTGAACTCCGGTAAAACAGAGTTCATGAATTTCAAAAATAAAGGAGACATCTCCACACTCGACGGCAAGCTCTTAAACCAGTAGAACAATCACATACCTAGGTGGTAATATTCCTCCACAGAGAGCGATGTTAATACACGAATAGCAAAGGCATGGGCGGCCACAAATAGATTATCAGTCATATGGAGGTCCGATCTCCCTGGCAAGCTGAAGCGACAGTTCTCCAGGCTGTGTTGTGTCGGTGCTGCTGTATGGCTGCACCACCTGGACCCTGACAAAGCGTCTTGAGAATAAGCTAGATGGGAGCTGCACAAGATGCTGCGAGCAGTCTTGAATAAGTCGTGGAAACAGCACCCCACAAGGAAACAGCTGTACGGCACCTGCCCCCATCTCACAAACTATCCGAGTGAGACGGACAAGGCATGCAGGACACTGCTGGAGAAGCAGGGATGAACTCATAAGCGACGTTCTCCTGTGGAAGCCAACACATGGACATGCAAGTGTGGGGCGCCCAGCAAGGACATACATTGACCAGTTATGTGAAGATGCTGGCTGCTCCGCAGAGGAGCTTCCAGGTGTAATGAATGATAGGGAGGGTTGGCGAAGGATTGTCATGGATGCCCGTGCTGCGTGCGCGACATGATGATGATGATATATATATATATATATATATATATATATGAGTTATCCAAAACTTGGTAGTAAGGGATGATTCTATATGTGAATTCTAAGATACACTGTATTATTATTGTATGATCAAGTATGTATAAATACAGTGAATCTTTAAATCACTAAAAAGAGCTCAATATATAATAAACTTTTTAGATTATATACAGAGCAATATTAATCTTAGAAAGGAGGGAAAAACTCAACACCCTAATACTATAATAAATCTATTTCGACAAAAATTGGGGCCTTTATAAAGAAAAGTAAAGTCGACGTGGCGCCAAAAGTCGGTATCAGCCAGTCAGCGAAGGAGTCTATCCCCTTTTCAATAGCGCTAGACCAAAGATTTGTTTTAGCATCTGAGGTGGAGCGCCACACCTACCATCAGCTCCTTACTTTACTGCACAGATCCCTGTGCTACTCATACGCTGAGTTGGCGAGGACCGGTATCGAACTAGAAACATTGTGGTTTCTAGCCGAACGCTCTACCGACTGAGCTAACCCGAAAGGTCCCAATTTTGTTCGAAATAAATTTATTAGGGAATTACGGTGTTGAGTTTTTCCTTCCTTTCTAAGATATATATATATATATATATATATATATATATATATATATATATATATATATATATATATATATATATTTGTGTCTGTGTGTGTGTGTGTGTGGATTTATTTCAGCTTCCATTTATATTTATAGATATACTCTTGTATATTTCTTAATACAGATATAAACAATGCACCAAATTTATTTTCCATTATATATCTTACCATTATGTTGGGTTCTAATTATATATACTAGCAAATATATGCACCCTCGGGTGCAAGTATTTAAGTTTTGATATAATAAAATATCATATTAAATTAGAAAGGCTAATGAACTGAATAAGAATGTAGATAAAAAGAATTTGGAACAGAGGGGGTATGATTGAAAAATAGAACAACTTTGAAACTAACTCTTCCATCATTTTCCGTTACTCCCTTCTTTCATTGGTAAATTTTCCTAATTAAACTGTTTAGTTAAAATAGGAAGTAAAGAATAATATTACAGTTATTTCTTCTTGTTAAAG
Organism: Doryteuthis pealeii; assembly: GCA_023376005.1. NCBI lineage: Eukaryota > Metazoa > Mollusca > Cephalopoda > Myopsida > Loliginidae > Doryteuthis > Doryteuthis pealeii. The sequence goes on from CM042140.1 coordinate 106,439,238, forward strand.
GATTTCTTTTAAGATTTATTAAAGAGATTTTTGCCCATATTCAATAAGATAAAACCAAACAATTAGAAATCAATAATACTAAGCATATATTTATCAAAATCAATTTTTTAAGATCAATATGCAAATTAGGCTTCCCATTCATACTGTAAACCTCTATTTTGTTGTATATATAAATACAATTGCATGTTATTAGTATGTAGATATGGTCTACAGTGGCTTCAGCCTCTGGACCATTGATATAATTAACGGCGTCGATCCCAGGGGGCCATCCCCCCAGGCAACACCTGCCCCCTCGATTTAAAGGGGCAGGGCTGGGTTTATTGCCCATTGCCCAATTTTTTCAGTAAGAGGTTAACTAAAATTTTTACAAATAAATAAATAAATACTTACGATTTTGTGGAAAGTTCATGTAGAAAATATACAAAATAATTGTTTGATTAATAATTAATAGATGTCGGTACATTATATTTGAGGGAAACAGAACTGAGTAGCACAGTTATTTTTTAAATATTATTTTACTCCTTTAATGAATATGAGGATTTCCCTTACTTATGATACAAATTCTTTGACATTGAATGTTTAACTTTCTCCCCCCCACCGGCAATATATTTCAAAAACTAATTTTTGCACCGCCGGAGGGTGTTTTTTGTTGCTAGTATATATATATATATATATATATATATATATATATATATATATTTATAATTTGCTTGAAGCACTGTGTTTATATTTGTTTGGTGTTTGGTTTTGAAGGTTATCACAATGCAAGTATAAAGAAAAATAAGGTAACTATGGTGTTGTTTGTTAACCTCAAATTTATTCTTAATTTTTCGAGATAACATCTCATTACTAGAATATTTCTGAAACTGAAGCTGTTGCTAGTGACTGCCCAAATTCTCTGCGTGTGTACGTGTGTGTTTTTGTGTGTGTTTATGTGTGTGTGTGTGTCTTTTCAACAATGTCTGATTATCATTCCAGGTTTGGCTTACCCTTTTGTTATATTGTTTAACATTAAGCATTTGCCTGTTTGTTTATTTTCAGGCTCATCTTGTTCTCCTCTCTCTCTCCCTTCTCTCTCTCTCTCTCTTCTCTTTCTCTCTCTCTCTCTGTTTATGTGTGTGTGTGTTTAATAATGTCTGATTATCATTCCAAGTTTGGCCTATCCTTTTTATATTATTAAGCACTGGGCTGTTTGTTTATTTATGTGTGTGTGTGTGTGTGTGTGTGTGTATGTGTGTGATTTCCATGCCCATCACATTCACCTTTATTTGTTTTCAATGTGTGTGTATGTTTGTTGGGTTGTGTGTGTGTGCGCCTTGACCCTATTTGTGTGTGTGTATGTGTGTTTTGGATTTTAAAAAAGGTTAGAATAAAACTAATTTCTATGAAGAACTATAATTATAGATTATGTTAATTAGGTCTGTAAGGGGTTAAGGTACAAGGTAGGCTAAGACTGTAACTTGTGATTTGTTTTATATATATTTTATCCATAGCCTGATCACATGAATTATTTATTAGGAAAACGGCAAGGGAAAATTCATATTCTTTTATGCAAGGCCAGTTGTTTAATTAAAATTATCTTGTTATAATTAGGTTATGAACTGCATGCATTTAATACAGAGGGCCGGGTTACCTCAGTCGGTAGAGCGTTGGGCTAGAAACCACATGGTTCCTAATTCGATACCCGCCCTCGCCAACTTAGCGTATGAGTAGCACAGGGATCTGTGCGGTAAAGTAAGGAGCTGATGGTAGGTGTGACGCTCCGCCTCAGACGCTGAAATACTTTCCTTGGTCTAGCGCTAGTGAAAAGAGGATAGACTCCCTCGCTGCTTGGCTGATACCGACATTAGGCCGTCCCGACGACTTTACTTTACTTACTATTTCATTTATAGACAAATTTATTAATATCTAGAGTAAATCTTATTTATTAACAACTAGTGTGTATTGGCTTGTGGATGTGTATGTGTGCATGCTTGTCTAGAGATGTGGGGGTATTTTGCATTTGTCTTCTCGTTGTAGGTTCGTTGAATTATGAATTCTCGGTACTCTTTGCGGAGAACCGTCCTGGCATCCTGCCTCAAAAAACGCTAGCCGGTGACTACTGAAAAAACCAAGCTACAACCAACTTAGAACGTTTTTCCCGAAAAACCCAACCCCAACCCTAACCCTAAATTCCACTAGTTAAAATTAACAGTGTTATTAAAAATGTGTGGATTCTGTGTTTTCAGGGTCACCCTGTATAAAGGGTGACCCAGAAAAAACACGGCACAAATTATTTATTTATTTTCCATTAAACTAACCCTAAACCCCAACCTCAACCCTAACCCCTAACCCTAACCCTAGTTTTTTTGCAAGTGACACCGTTTCGGCTATGGACTTCAATCGTAGCTGGTGTTTTTTCCAGTACTCACCGGTAGGAGGCCGGGACGGTTCTCTACGAAGAGTACCGAATTCTTCATTGCGAATGTAGGTGTATGCTGCGTGCGTGTTTGCATATGCGTGTACCTGTGTGCGTTGGTTGTAATCTATTCCACGGCACAGGTATGTGCCATGAAGTGAATTTGGTATACCGCACGCAATGTAACAGATGCAACCAATTCTATATAGGTAGCACCACTAGATCACTACACATTAGGGTCAAAGAACGTTTACACACACAAGCATACACATTCCGCAAACATTTAGTTAAATGCAACAACACGGAGAGAAGCATTATAGTCAAAATCGAGGTCATAGATAGAAATCTAGGCAACCTTCAAATTAAGGAGGTGCTACTGATAGCTAAATTGCACCCAGGGATCAATAGTAAAACCGAACTCAGTGCAGAGTTCATAATACAATAAAACCACAATAGATTACAACCAGCGCACACAAGTACATGCACATATAATATGTAGTGTGTGTGTTTGTTTGTTTGTTTGTGTGTGTGTGTGTGTGTGTGTGTACGTGGTGTAGAGTTTCTCATTTTAACGAAATACTCGAAATACTCAATAATTTTTCTATAGCAGTTCATGCCTCTTTTAGGTGTATATTGACATCGCTTTCTATGAATGAGATATTACTGCCTAGGTCTGTAAAATGGTCAAGTAATTTCAGTCGTGACATCTAGTGTTGAGATGCCTCTGTCTTATTCATAACACCTCCTAATTTTAGGGTGTACTATTATTCATTCAGCTATAAGTATATTTCGCTTTATAAAGAATAAAAGAGACTAAAAAGTTGATAACTTTATTAATCAGCATAATACTTTATCTTCCCATTATTCCTGGGATATTTTAACAACTTTATTGTTTATTCTCATCAAAGGACACAGATTCACAGCCTAAGTGGAAATAAAATTAAATTTTGATTCCATAAAGACAGGGTAAATAGTTATTTGAAAGTGTAGCATCTTGTACATATAGTCAAAGGATAAAACTTCCAGCTAAAATGTAACAATAATTGATTGGTTCAATGATTGATTTTAACGGCATGCATTTTGTCTATGGTTATTTTATGCCTAAAGTGTAATGATTTGCGTTAAGATTATTATTGATAGCTATTATTTGAGGTCTTCTTTCAAATCCGACCAGGATCATTTTTAACGGTACCAGGATTTTCGTACAGTTTATTTTTTTAGCAAATTCTAAAGGAAATGTGCCCAGCGTATATCTGATGTACTCCTTTCATGTTTTCTTGATAATTTCTACGTTGCCAAGTGTTATATAACCTTATACGACATCGGGTATATAAACGGGGAGAGTTATCGGGTATATAAAAGAGAGAGAGAGAGAGAGAGAGAGAGAGAGAGAGAGAGAGAGAGAGAGAGAGAGAGAGAGAGAGATGGAAGATTAGAAATGATAGTTGGTTGGTGGACTTGACTTGTTGGTTCTACCTCGGCCGCCATTTTCTTCGTTATCCATTGGGCTTCTTTTAAGAATTGGTTCTTCTTCGCTGATTCTTCTTTGTGCTGGGCTGGACATTCTTCTTAATATTCAATTAACACAAGAAGACTTGGTGTTCCTTGATCAAGCTTTATTCGGAACCCTGACCATTTGATTCCGCCGCAGCGAGACCAACCTATAATAGCCGACAATCGCGTCTGCACTCCTTGGAAATCGGGTCGCAACTGACTAACTAAACTAAAACTTATTCTTATGCCTGTATATCGGAAGGTCAGTTGAAATGTCACCGTTATCAGCCGTCGGCTCCAGTAACTTTCCACTGACCCGTCATTTTTAGGTAACGGTCCCTAATTAAAATTCTAACTACAGGTAGGCTCATAATTTATAACTGCTCATAAATTATGTAAACAACCTGATATGTCATTTCTAGCTGTTTTTGAATTTACAGTCAACATTTCCTAGACTCGATACCAAGTAATGTACGTGAAATTGCTGTTATTGCAGAGTCTAAATGACCAGAACAAAACACTAATTATGTACAGAATTAAAAAAAGATGTATTTATTGTACATACACCCAAACAAACAGTGACTAACCTTTAGTCCTAAGTTGGTTATTATGGAACATCGTAGGATATTTTAAATAACAATGACTTTCACTATAAAAAGCAACGTAATTTGCATTTGAGTTATATTTTCTGTTAAGTTCACAAAAAAAAGTTTTAAAATTTCATTCTAATTTCAGAATTGAATCAATAGAAAAATGGCGCTAATTTTGAAGAAAAATCAAAATAAAACAAACCGCGCTGATATGACAGCTGTCAGAATATATTAAGAAGTGAATTTTTAATGAAAGTTAATTAGAATTAAGTGCCCCAAACTAATTACAAAAATAGAACATTTTCTGACATCTATTCCATATGTGTGATTTGTGTGAATATCTCATACTATATTCCTGGTGTATTTGTCTGTCTATATATCTGTTTAACTATCCAGGTTTGTACGCAAAGCAAAGCCCTGTACAAAATCAAACTAAAATTCCGTAAAGTAGAATTTAAAAACGAATTAAGTAGGTGTTAAGTTTTTAAATGCCATCCTTGGCCAGTTGAAAAGGACTTAAAGTAAGTAAGTCCTGAGTTGTGGAATCCTTTGGTAAGTGAATAAGTCCTATCCTGCGTACTGTTAAAGGTCCAGTGATTTACTCCTATGTCCGTCGTCCACGAAGGTTCAAAGCAGTTATGCGTAGTTATGACCAGAACAGTCGGTATAAATATTATATCAGCAGCAGAGTACTGCCAGTGATTGGCCAAGAGGTTGATCAAATGGTTCTCGGTGAGTCTATAAATAGAAGTTGGCATCTAGCACACACCTTATATCCCAAATAAGTCAACAGTAGGGACATTTATATTAACTCCTGAATTAAATGTCACTAGGCACCAAATTACCAGTTGTGGTTTGAGAAAATATGAAGGAACTATGGTAAGTGTAATAAATCCTATAAATTTGAAAATTTAATGAATTTTGATGTCAAGCATTCTTTTCATTAGGACCAATTGCATTAATGATAACGCTATTGATATTGTCTAAAATCCCGTACGAAAAAGTATTAGTATTGCATTATTGCTAAATGTGAGTAGCATTAACGAATTTCTATTGTAACATTATCACATCTAGCGAAAGGCATTGCCGTCTAATGATGATCTATATGAGATTTAAAAAGTGTATACTTAAAATTAGACGGATACAATATAACCCGCACGATGTTGGGCGCATACAGCAAGTTTAGATCAATTTTATACGAATTGCTTAAAATAAATTATATTGAAGTGAGCATACATACATATATATATATATATATATATATATATATAGTCATCCACAGACAACGTGATTCGACGTATTACATCACTTTAGTGTGGCTAGATATTTGCAAGCTACCTACAACCGGGATAGAAACCCGATCGATTCATCATCAGTCTGACAGCTTAACCGATGGGCTAATAGGA
>CM042140.1:106452625-106455125 GCA_023376005.1 Doryteuthis pealeii
GCGGGTGAAAAATCTTCAGTCATCGCCAAACTATTTTTGGCAACATACAGTCAGAATATTATATCTAAAGACGAATGTAAATAAAGTCATATTTAACGTCCGTTCATCTTAGCAGTTTCAAGTTGAATGTTATAGATCGTAACCCTCACACAGTCGAACCTTATGTCACAATTACACGTCGTAGCCGGGTACAAGTCCAGGTCGTTTCCTTTTGAATTCGGTTTTTGGGTAATAAATTTCTTCCTGCCCGCTACAGACACCCAGAGGACATTCTTCGTCTATATAAATTATATCTAAAAACGAATATAGATAAAGACATATAAGAATACTGGAATATCTTTTCGTTTTTAGGAATATTCCATTTTCCTAGCTAAACTACCATTTCGTACTCATCTCTCTTTCTAGCTATCTATCTATTTTTTCGAACAGTTATATTCTATCAAGTATTGATATCTAATACAAATGATGTACACACAGTTGTATGGTATCAAGTATTCCTATGTAATATTAATAAGTATAGGATTCACCTAGTTATTTCTATTTAATGATAGCAATTTATTTGTACACAATTATTTGGTTACAGTTAAGTAATACTATTTCTTAGTAAACAATCATAGTTTCAAATAACTATTCTTAGCAAGAGTCCCGGAGCATAGTGGATAGAGTAAAGGACTGTGATATCGTAGTAAACAAGTTCAAAATGCAGTCGCTCTATTATATTATTTCGAAAAAAAAACTTGGAAAATGTAAGATCACATGTACTCCCCAGCTATTGATGAAACGGTACCATGGCTTTATTCTGCAACGATAGCTTTGGCATTAGATAACCCATGAATATTTATATGTCATTAAACAAAGAAACCGAACCTATTCATAATACATATAATTTAGAATAATTTACTATTATATGGCATCAAATATTCCTATTGAATAAGAATATTATTAAACAGAATTACTAGATAGGACACAAATGGGCACTCCACTCGAAAGCAGTGTAAAGACAACGAAGGGACATTCCAAAGTAAATAGATCCCCTGAATTAGGGCCTCGTCATCAGACTGTTTAGTATCATACTCAGAACTCCGCTTTTTGGGGAGTAGGGGTATCACTCTGCAGAGGATAATACTATTGGAAATTCAGCTAGGGGGCGAATCGCCAACATCGTATGTTGGCGCCAATACCAAAAACTTTACTTATCACGGAGCACCCACTGAGGGTAGTCGCATAAGTAGCGGTCCCTGCACTTCATTCATCACTTAGCCCAAAAACAGGGCTTACTTCTAAGGACCGTTGACCTGGACGGAGGCATATTTTCACAGTACACTTTCGAAGGCATTGTGTCTGCAGACTACAGGCTGTCACAATAGCACACTACAGAAGGCACCAAGACCAAATAGTCTATTTGAAAAGGGCCCATTCGCCGTCATTTAAAGAACTGTTACCCATCACTTATCACTGAACCGGTTACGAGGAAGAAAGAGAAACTTCCGAAGAAATGTCCTATCAACTTTCCAACAATCAACAGAATATCCCTGTTATCACCACTACTCCAACAACATCACTTAACTCAGATAAGTCTAGTAGCAAATACCAATAAAATTTGCAATAAGTTCTTGTATTATTTGTCAATACATGTATCAAATTTCCATTGTGCGTTTGTCTTCTTTGTCCGAAAACTACGGAGAAATAAGAGCTCCTTCGAAACCCGTAAATACTCTTAATGCCAGTGTATTCTAAGCCCCGTCAACAGGACAGTTGTTTTGATTTCGAACTTATTTACCACGATGTCGCACTCTACGCCACGATGCACCCCTCGACAGGACGGTTAGGATTAGAATGCTGATTTACGCATGATATGTTTCTTTTATTTAACTGTATTTACTCTTGCGTAATTTATACATATTTTCTATGCAGACGTGGGAAAAAAGAAACAATATTTTTTTGTAGGTGAAGTCAATTTTAAACAAAGCCGGTAGGTAGAACCAGCGATACTGCACTCTGAAGGAGTAAATAACTATCATTTGAATCAAAAGTGAATAAATAAAAAAAGATTGAATAAAAAATGATCGGAAAATATGTGCTGCACAAAATGGTGCTGAGATTGAAAAATAAATGTTTACGGTGGCAGCTTGACTTACGAGTTTTCCGAGTTACGAGCTGTCACTCGGTCGAATGTTTTTAAATTATTAGATTTAAAAAAAATGAATAACTAAATGGGACTGAGCCTATTTTAGTAGTGACCACCCCAACCGCATTTAACAGGTTTGAATTATGAGTTTTCCTTCTCCTAGACCGGTTGCCTAACCAAGTTTAAAGAGTCCAGTCGGTCCTAATATTTACCCATAGCTGGAGGTAGAGTAGTTGGACTCATACCTTTCCCAAGTGTATTAGTACGATGTGAACTGTAGCTTCGTCCAGGAGTTGAACTCGGATCGACGAGTCCATTTCCTATGACTCTAATCATTACACAAGGCACCTCCAACTTAAATTGGCTTTGTGC
>CM042140.1:106460125-106567625 GCA_023376005.1 Doryteuthis pealeii
AAATCTCTACTGCAAAGCCTGGAGTAGGCAGCAAGAGAGATTGGTCTCTACGTGGAATACATAGTAATTGAAGTCTGAAGAACTTTGTTCTTTCAATCAATATCTCTGGACCAGTTAGGGTTCCCCATATATGGGTTGAATAGAAAAAAAGAGTTTGAACAAATTTATTTAAAAACTTGAGCACCCATCAAGAATAAATAAAACAAAACGTCTTTGGCATAAAATAACCCAGCCTGTCAATTTTTTTAGTCTTCCTTCGTTTATATATGTGTGTGTATCAGTTTGAAAATTTTATATAATTCATTCGGTTAAGAAACTTTTTTTAATTCTCATTTGCTTATTAGGTTTGTGTCAACAAAGCAGAAGCAAACAATTACCGTATTAGACGGCATATAGGACGCATTTTTTTCCAAAATGTTGGCTCAAAAAATTGCTCTCCGTCTTATACATCGTAGGTGAACTTTGGGACTTCCCGTAGGTCTAGACTAATCTTCTCTTATGATGCTCACTAAGCCAGCATATGCTCAGTACTTTTACCTACCCTAAACTCCATGCATCCTTATTTTATTGCTGGTATTGTTATAAAAAAGTCGGCGGGGCGGCCTAAAGTCGGTATCAGCCAATCAGCGAGGAAGTCTATCCCCTTTTCACTAGCGCTAGACCAAGGAGATTGTTTTTGGCATCTGAGGTCGAGCGTCACACCAACCATCAGCTCCTTACTTTACCGCACAGATACCCGTGCTACTCATACGCTGAGTTGGCGAGGACCAGAATCGAACTAGGAACCATGGGGTTTCTAGCTGAACGCTCTACCGACTGAGCTAATCCGACCCTTAAATACACTAAAAACTTTTTTTCCTGAATCTGACCTGCTGAAATGGAGGTTTTGGTTTGGTTTGTTTTGTTTTACGGCATATCAACCTCAGTGGATCATTTAATGCCGATAAAGTTTTGAAATAAATCAATTCTTAATGGATAATACAATTTTTTAATAAATACATTTTTCTATTTAACCTATAGATGGGACCCTAACAGGTACTACCACTCCGGGTCAGAGTGGACCAGGGAGCAATGGTGATGAAGGGGTGCTCCAAATTCCGCAAACCTCCAAAACTGGAACCTCACCATCAGATAGAGTTTAACGTCATTCCCAGGACATGTAGACCCGCAGCCACCGTCTTCTAGCACCCATATGATAAAAAGGGCAATAGGGTTTGGAAAATCATATAGGTGCTAGGGCTTGACGTGACCAGCCGATTGATCGGAGGGGGCCTCTCCGACCGCCCGTCTAGCCCAAGATAGGGCCAAAGTGGAGTATTGCATGTCATGAATTGCTCATCCACCTGGACTCTGAAGCATCACGGGTCGCCACCCACGGCCAACAGGTGGCCCCATTGGGGGAGTCTTACTTCTCTGAAGAGGTGCAGTCGGTGCATTCTAACGCCCCAGCCGACAGGGCGGTGAAATGGAGGTGCGTCTTACATGCCGTCAAATACGGTAAATGCTGATTGTTTTCATATGTAATGATTACAGCACATTTAAAAAAAAGTTTTGCCCAGGCAAAGGAGTTCAAATTTCATGGTTCAACCAAACTATTGCAAATGAATGACATCGTTCTCTCCGATATCATTCGGAATAGCATTTAAACAAGAAGCTAAACAATTACTTGAACTAGTAAATATATGCACCCTCCGGATGCAAGTAAGTAATTTCTAATGTAATAAAATATTATATTATATTAGAAAGGCCGAGGAAACTAAATAATAATGCTGATAAAAAGATTTGAAGTAAAGGTGGATATAAGCAAAAAATAAAACAGCTGAAACTTACTCTTCCATCACTCCCGTCTTTCATTGCTAAATTTTCCTAATTTAACTATTCAGTTAAAATAGGAAGTAAAAAATAAAATTACTCTTATTTTTTCTTGTTAATGGATTTATTTTAATATTTATCCCTGGGATTATTGCTGATATTCATTAAGATAAAATCAAACAATAATAAATCAATAATACTAAGCAATACTATATTAAAATAAATATCAATATGCAAATTAGCCTTCCTGTTTACAATGTAAACCGCTATTTTGCTGTATATATTAATCCAATTGTATTCTCCAACATAATAAGAGATATAACTACATTATTAACACAGAATACATTATATTCCACTATAAACCCACATACACATATACACTGAAACACATATACACAAACACACACACACAGAGAGAGAGAGAGAGAGAAGAGAGAGAGAGAGAGAGAGAGAGAGAGAGAGAGAGAGAGAGAGAGAGGGGGGAAGAGAGAGAGAGAAAGAGGATATATATATAGTGAAAGAGTGATATATATAAATATATATATTTATTTTAAGAATGGAAATGAGTAACCTACTCGAGTTTCATCGATAGATTCTTCAGGGTTACTTTTAAATTAATCGAGTTTACGATTAATCTTTGGTGTTATAAACATGCCCGTTGGAATGGGACTTAAATTTAAGTCCCATTCCAACGGGCATGATTATAACACCAAAGATTAATCGTAAACTCGATTAATTTAAAAGTAACCCTGAAGAATCTATCGATGAAACTCGAGTAGGTTACTCATTTCCATTCTTAAAATAAATTTATGCTCTACATTGTATTGAGCACTTTGTATTTGTTTTTTCTCAACCTTAACCTCTGGATATTGTGCGCTTCCAACGATCGTTCATATACCCACCGGTAAGTTAATACTTATACATATACAAATATATATATATATATATATATATATATGTGGTGTGTGTGTGTGTGTGTGTGTGTGTGTAGGGAGATTATGTGCTTAAAATCGTCGGCTTTCGCCATTTCAAACACATCGTTTGAACACTTCATATATATATATATATATATATATATATATATATATAGAGAGAGAGAGAGAGAGAGAGAGAGGGGGGGAGGGGGATACATATATATAGTGAACGAGAGAGAGAGAGAGAGAGAGAAAGAAAGAAAGAAAGAAAGAGAGTAACACACGGACGTACAACAACTATTATGTACAATACATATATTGACACATAATAAGTGCGGTCATGTAATGGTGAAGACGTGTATTGGTTTTATCTATTACTCCAGTGGGTAATTGTGATTTAAACTTTTCCTCCAAGGGCTTCCAGCCATAGAAGTACATTTCTTACATCTCATCTACATGCTTTGTCTGATGGACGTAGAGATGTTTAGTGATTTGTCATTAAAATGGCTTCCCGTTTTGAAGGCAAGTTGAGAACTAAGAGCCATGGCTACGAGTGGAGCGGGACAAAAGTGAAAATAAAAACCAATTTATATTCCCAAGTTTTTCATCAATTCGTAGTTAACGCGTGACTATAACGTTGAACAGGAATAGACAAGACACGTGAGGCGAGGGAAGAAAAGATCGAAATTTCTTGCATAGCATGAATTGTAAAACTGGCTTCTTTTTCTTTCTTTCTTTCTTTCTTTCTTTCTCTTTTCTTTTCTCTTTTCTCTTTCTCTTTCTAGTACTTCGATTATATCTATCTCTTCAGTATCTCCAACTTTTCATATCTATCTACATATCAATAGATCTATAAATGAAATAGATTTGTATTATCTGCTTTATTCGGACTATTGTCCTCATCTTCAGTGTTATCTGTACAAGGTTTCGGCCGATATGCCCTCCGGCCTTCTGCAGGTATTTCTTGTCGGACTCGGGAACCTTCTTTTCGGATTCAGGAACTTTCTTGTCAATGTCGGGAACCTTCTTGTCGTAATCGGGGGCCATCACGGAACTGTGAACCTAACCATTTCTTCAGTCCACGGGCGTATCTTGTTCTCATTCAATTGGACACATGGACTAGTGGATAAGGTAGTTAGGTTAAGAAAGTTCTAAGTGACAGTTATCTCTGGATTCCAGATTCAATCCTGACAGGCGGCAGTTACATAGAAAAATAATAAACACAGATCCTACCCCAGATATGGTTAGCCACTGGAGTATCCGACAAAGAACCAAAAGCTGCCGGGTTCGATACCGGCCCTTGCCTACACATTGCATGAGTAGCAGAGTTTTCATATGTGCGGTAAACTGGGGAGAGGATTCTAGGTGTGGAGATCCAGCTCAGACGCAAAAAACAATCTCTCTGGTCAAGCGCTAGTGAAAATGGGGTAGACTCCTTCGCTGTCGAGCTGATACTGACAACAGGCCACTATCTTTACTTCTACTTACATATGACAAAGGCTATTGATTCAGATCATATACCGATCCGTCGGCGAAGTTTATAATACACTGGTTGTATCCCTTGTAGAGTGTTTCTCATTTGCTCAATCCCTCCGCCTGAGGTCAATTTTTTAATCGGAGTTTAATACTTTTGAATTAAGTGTCCTCCTTCTCCGAGACCGAAAACAAAGAGTAAAGAACCCCCTCCACTCTACTGTATATCCAAAGGGCATTAGCGTTATGTGAAAAGCAAACAACTTCGTCCAGGATTTGAACACGGGCTCGTGCTTATTTTAAACGACGATAACCGTTACACGGTGGGTGCTTCTAAGCACCCACCGTGTAACGGTTATCGGGATAAAACTAACCCCACCTAAGAAATGGATATCCTAGATATAATTAAAAAACTGTATCTAGTGTTGATAATATGGAGAAATCTTCTTTTCCATTACTCTCAGCTCCCAAATTTAGTGTCATATAAATATGTTTCCTACTTATTTGTATTAGATAGAACTTCTTGATCTAATATATAAAACAGAGATTTTGGTATGTACGTGTCGACGTATAACAAAAAAACGGGAGGTCACTCAGATTCAAAATCTTGCATACACATTGATATCGTTCTAACTAAGAAAAACTCCAAATTTGGTTATTGATTTTTACTGATTAAGGGATTTAATCGATTAATTAATCCAAAATCACCCAATTTGCGGAACTGTCCGTATATCAGCCCCTCCTGATAATAAAATATTGTCTCTGCCTGCTTATTGTTAAAGCGATAACAGCAGCGAAGTTTTGATTTTAATGAATTAATTTTGCAGTCTAAGCCGTTCAGCTCCGAATTTATGGCCTATTTATGGTCCAATCTTTAATAATTTTTATATCGTTAGAAAGATAAGAAAATACTCTTTTAAAATATGTAATTTGTGTGAGTTTTTATCAATTGAATCATTTTTTACAGCGAGTTAAAAAATAAAAAATTGGCTTCGGATAGCCACGCTGCCTATGATTATTGCGATACAAGCAGTGCAGTCTATATCAGTCAGATCGGAATCTCTTACCTATTTAGGATCAAATCTTTAAAATATTTATATCTTTAGTAATAAGATGAAATAGTCTTTCTGAATATGTAATTTGTATGTGTTTTTATAGATTTTTTTTTTTTTTACAGCGAGTTAAAAAAAAAAAATACTCCGTATAGCCGATAAGGCAGTTCGGAATCTCTTAGTCTTTCTGAATATGTAATTTGTATGTGTTTTTATAGATTAAATTATTTTTTACAGCGAGTTTGTCAATATTTTTAAATTGTACAGTACACTCATTTTAATTTTAATTTTTGTAATGCATAAAAATTGTAGAAAATCAAAATGCACGCTTTACGGTTACATTATTAAAAAAATATTTAAATCGTAAATAACAGTATCATGAAAATCAGTTTACGTCGTAAGTACGGTTACATATTTGTATAAATTAAACTAAGATTTTCATTCGAATAAAATGACTTTTAATTCTTTAATTTATTTATTAATTTTTATTGTTAGAGTTTTTAAAGGGTTAAAAATAACAATAAGATTGACGAATTTCCTTAGAAACTGTTTTTCCTTTGGTTCGTTAACTAATTATTTTCTCAAACCACGATAAAAAAAACAAACAAAGGTTACTAATACGGACAAAATCCGGTGTTTTATCTTTAGTCGAAGGCCCGACTGGAAATAAGTAGTCAATTATTTGTAAGACGAAATTTATTTCAAGTTTATCTGACAATATCCAGTTATTGGAACATTTAAAAAAAAATTATATGTAAGTACGAAAAATTGTAAGCGCTTTGTTTATCAAAATGACATGATTCGTTAGTAAATTACCCAAAAAGTTGATAAAACAAAACAACTAACAACCAACATTTAAATTATTATTCAAAATACAATTTAAAATATTCCTCAGAATTTGCCTTACAAATTAAATTTTAAGTTTTATGATTTTACTCTTTATTGTGAAGTCAATAAACATTGCTGAGTTTATAGTGCAACTTTTCAGTTCTGAAAAATTGGCATGTTTAAATAGAGATTTCATAGGTGACATTTGAACTTTTATGAAAATTGATGTTTTGTAATTAATATAAATTTTGTAATAAAACTTAATTTTAACTAGGGGGGGGGTAGGATTAGGGGGGGGTTAGTTTAATGGGAAAATAAATAAATAATTTGGGTTCCGTTCAAGCGGTTCCGATATGGGAGATCAATTTACTATAAACTTATACGAGGAAATGAGCACCCGTGAATACTCAAATAATAAAGAACTTTTAAGAATTTTTTTTCAATCTGATAGATTGGTGTGTAATCGATAATAATCAACTGAAGGAAAAAAATAGATGCGGGGGGGGGGAGTCCAGATAATCAGGTCCACCAAAACGTTTTTAAACAATGTTTTTAAAATACTAGGTACCACCAATTTTACCCTGTGAAATTTACCCCCCCCCCCTATATTTAACACTATGAAACTTGCAGAAAAATTAATATTTTCTTGAAAAATTTTTTTCCATTTGAAAGAAAAAACATTAAATAAACTCCTAATGATTTTTTAACTTTTTTTCAGCTTACGGAAATAATGAAAATTATGATTGGAAAACAACGTTTTCATTTTTGCCCTGTTAAATCAACTGAAAATTAACGTAGCTAAAAACAAGTTACGATAAGAGTTTTTTTTAATTCTATGAAAAATCAATTAATTATAAATAATAACAAAATATTTCCGTTTTATTCAAGATGGCCTAAACTGATCAATTGGTGGTCCCTATAATACTATCTTAGGTTTTAGCAAAAATAGATATTGCAATACGAAGAATTTAAATTTTCGATTCTCAGCTTCTTTTTAAACTCAACATGCAATTAAGAACTAAATGTGAATTGTTGTCATGTACAAAAAATTTAAAACAATAACAAACAAATATACAAACGAATACTTTCAATTTGTTGTATAATAATATGAAATAATTTTAAACTATAAAACAGAAAATACAAATCCTGAAATATACAAATTCTCAATGATTTTAGTTTCAAGAATTATTTTCCTCTTACCCCCTCTCTAACTACTGTCTTCCACTTTCTCTCTCACTCCCTGGTGATCCAAATTTCATTTTAGTCCGGTCATGGACCGGGTACTTTAGCTAGTATTATATAAACTAGCAACAATAATAACAACAAAAAAACCTTCGGGTGGTGTAAAAATAACTTTTGAAAGATATTGCATGAGTGGATGGGAGTTAAAAATTTAATGTCAGAGTGTGTGTATCATAAGCAAAATCATCAAATGTATTAAAGGATTAAAAAAAATTAAACTATTTGAAATGGAAATTTAGTTATGTCCCCCGAAATAAAATATTGAGTTCATATATTAATTATTAATCAAATAATTATTTTAAATATTTTACACATAAATTTTTTCACAAAATCGTAGGTATTTATTTATTCATGAACTTTTTAGTTAACTTTTTGTTACTGAAAAAAGGGTGAGAGTAAAAAACATTAAAAAAAATGCTTACTCAAATTTTGAGTACATAGAACACGGGGTTGTTTTTATTCTATGTTTTAACTAATTGACAATCGACTGGGGGTCCGGTGAGCTTCGGCCGCTGGACCGGGTTGTTTATAATAATAGCATCGATCCCAGGGGGCCATCCCCCCAGGCAACACCTGCCCCTTGATTTAAAGGGGCAGGGCTGGGTTTATTGCCCAGTGCCTGAGGCGCCCCCTTGAGGGGAATGCCGACGGATCGACGCAATTTTGCACCTGCCATTCCATGAGCTTCGGCTTGTGGGTGGTCCCACGTTAATAGGACTTTGTGCCTGACCCGTACAAGTGGGGTACGCGGTAAACACAATAAATTAAATACTCATTAATAGACTTACGCAATAATTGAGAATATTGTAACGTAAGCTATGACGTAGTTTTGGCTATAGACAGAATTACGCCCTATCTCATTTATTAATAGATGTTTTAGAAAAAAGTATCTACACAAAAATACTACATGTTTAACGTCAGAATCTCTCGTGCCTCAAAGAAAATGAACACTAAATAAATCTTGTCAGACAACGGTCTGTTGCTATACCGAGTAGCAAGCTGACTCTCAATGCATTTATTTCTTTATTCATATTCGATCAATCTTACTGATTTGTTATTAACCCGAACAGAAGGAAAGAAATCTTTTAAGTGAACGCTTTTATTTAGAGAATGAAGAGCAGCACCTAAATACGTTGCTTAGATGAGAAGAATGAAAAGGAGACAAATAATAATTTGAAAATGCACACATATATATACAGGCATCATTATATGTATGTAATCTTTCGGTATGCAAAACATACAATTTTTATAACTGTCTGTCTGTCTGTCTGTCTCTACATATATATATATATATATATATATATATATATATATATATATATATATATATATATATATAGCGAATTTATTACATGAAGAGTATTAGATTATTTATTTATATAGTATCTAACCCCCTAATATATATATATATATATATATATATATATATATAATATATATATATATAATATATATATAGTGAATTTTTAGAAAATTCTCTTCGAACATTTTAAAAAATTCTCCGTTTTTCTCCAACGAATTTTTTCTTTCAAAATAAAATTTCACACTGATGAAGGTCGAATTTTCTCTGTGTACGGAATATTTTAACATTTTTCTATTATTATTATTTCATTTCATTTGTTTATTTAATGATAATAATAGTTTGAATCGTGTACACAAAGATAAACTGTCCGAAACACATCTGTAAGTGATATTGATTAAATTCATCTTCTATTATCCATTCTGTATTTTCTTTTATTTCTTCATTTTCCTAATATATATAATATATATATATATATATATATATATATATATATATATATATAGATGTGTGGGGAAAAGTGAACGAAAATAATGACTCAAACAAGTCCAAGTAGGGGATAAATATTTCGTCCTTCCGACGTGAAGAACATTCTCAGTGTATATGTATATATATATACACTGAGAATATATATATATATATATATATATATATATGGTGTGTGTGTGTGTTGTGTGTGTGTGTGATTATATATATATATATATATATATATATATATATATATTATAGATAGATAGATAGATAGATAAAAGAATATGAAAACACACAATACTGTTAAAATGAAAATATTTTATATCATATTCATAGCTAATATTGAGAACAATATGAACATGAACATAAAACATGAATATGTTATAAAATATTTTCATTTTAACAGCACTGTGTGTTTTCATATCATTTTATCTATACTTATACCGTGGGATTCATTTCCTTACTCTTAACTTATATATATATATATATATGTATCATTTATTTTCATCTCTCTTATTCCTCTCTCATTCTTTTATATTCATCGTTCTTTCCCTACTTTCTGTTACTTCTTATTCTTTCAGACATTTCCAATTTCTCTTTCCCTTCAGCGTATTCTATGCTTTCTTTGTTTCTTTTGTTTAATTGTATGGCTTCAAAGTCTTTCAGACTACTGATGTTCCTCCTTTCTCAGAAACCGAACAGCATTCTTTGTTCTAAACTGGTCACTACAAATGACGTTGTTGGAGAGTCGATGATGATGTTTGAAAGAAAGCACACAGCTAAGACAAAGTCAACAAAGACAAAGTGATTTGGTTAAAAATCGCCAATTCTATTTGGCAAAAACAAAGGAAACAAACAACATTAATCTATGTCAGAAAAATTCAACATAATGAATGGTAAATTTCTTTCGCGTGTATATGTGTATTGGCAAGTTATTGTGTCTATTAAAATTACATTGTATATGTTTTTAGTGTTAAATCGAACTTAATGGACCTAAATTCCACCATCATATGTCACCCCGCCGAAAGAATAAAAAGACCAAAAATCAGAGAATTAACCGAATTTAATGAAGTTTTTAGTGTTGATATATTAATGAATAAAAAATATAAGGCATTAGTTATTTTATTTAAACAAACTTTTATATTTTTTTCAGGTCAGTTAACTTTGAACCACGTATCTTTGAGAATCTATGTTACGTCTCAACGATGTGTGGTTCAAAAATAAATGACCTGAAAAAAGGTAAATGTTTTTAAATAAAATAATTGGTGCATTATTTCGTTTATTCATTAATATATCAACACTGAATATTTAATTAAATTCGGTTAATTTCCTGATTTTTGGTATTTTTTTGGTCCTTTTAGTTGAATTTAACCGTTTCATATCACCCAAACCATCCATGTAAGACGGACAAGACACGCGGGACACTGCTGGATAAGCAAGGACGAACTCATAAGCGACGTCCTCCTGTGGAAGCCAACACATGGGCACGCCAGTGTGTGCCGACCAGCAAAGACGTACATTGATCAGCTCTGTGCGGATACAGGATGCTACATAGAGGACCTCCCGAGAATGATGAGCGATAGGGACGGATGGCGAGAGATTGTCATGAATATCCGCGCTGACAGTGTGACATGATGATGATGATTATGATGATGATGAGTAGTAATGAGAAGATCAGTAATTTTACGGCTGAAGGTCAGCTCCTAGTTGTCTGCTTACAAAGCGAGTTTTGGTCAGCGCACAAGAGGATAGCATTGGTTGAGCTATTTGGACATCATGAACCCCAAGTGATTTCGACCACATGATGAAACTGAAAGTTTTTGATAAATAGAATCGGGCTTTATTTATAACGGGAATATTGAGTCCCTTGGGCATAAACAAACATTGATCAAATTGATTTTAGCTTTTGAAACATTAACTCCCTTTTAACTCGCACAATGTCATTCATAAATAAACAAACGTGTTGATTTATCTTTACATAAATCTGTTTGAAATAATATATGAAAGAAATTATGACGTGAGAACCAAATATATGCTAGGGTATTTATTCAATATAACGTTTTGTTCATTATGAACACGTAACATTACTGGGGTTTCAACACAAAAACATATACCGAACTATTGGTCCACGGTGATATTTCAGAGGTACGTAGAACAATACTACTTCAGAACAATTATTATTACTGAGAATTACATTTCTAAAATAATCTACACCACATCAAAATATTAAAGACGAAATGTTCATGTAGATATGAATTTTAAATGGCAGAATAATAAAAAAAAACTTGCATTTCAAACTGTCGCAAATTAAAACAATGTGACATGTGAGTATATATGGTATTTAAATTTACAGAAATTAATTTAGCTCTTGAATTTATTTAAAAAATTCTTTCAAAATTTATAAACTTAGGAAAAATTATGTATATATTAAAATCTATAAAATTGAGTCATTTGAAATTCAATTTTGTTTTTAATCTATATTGAATTATTTGGATTATTCGGACTACTGTCCTTATCTTTATTGTTATCTGTACAACGTAATGTTTTTGAAATTTAAAACATAGTGTAGTGGATAAAGGCGTTAAGTTAAGACAGTTCTAAGTGACAGTTATCTCTGTGTTGCAGGTTCAATCTGTGTTGCAAGTTCAAGGGTGACAGTAACATAGAATACTAATTAACACAGCTTAATATTAACAAATATTGGAACAAAGGGAGGTGGAAATCACATATCATTTCACGGATATCAGACAGCGATGATGAATACCCAACTTCTCTCTCTCTCTCTCTCTCTCTCTGAGGGCTGAAGGGGCTCATAACCATTTTTCTTCATTGCCCACTTAGCCCTATCTGAAAATGGTTTATTATGAATTATTTACTAGTGTACACAATTGATCTAACGAATTTAAATTTAAATATGTTTAGTTGCAATAAATTAGTTTTCATTCAAAATTAACCATAGTCATTTACTATTTATCTATTTTTTGCTACAATTCCTTTTACGTTTTTATTAGGGAAAATACACGAAACTTTTTTCTTTGGAATGACTATGGGCCGGGTTAGCTCAGTCGGTAGAGCGTTCGGCTAGAAACCACAAGGTTCCTAGTTCGATACCGGTCCTCGCCAACTCAGCGTATGAGTAGCACAGGGATCTGTGCTGTAAAGTAAGGAGCTGATGGTAGGTGTGGTGCTCCACCTCAGGTGCTAAAAAATCTCCTTGGTCTAGCGCTAGTGAAAAGGGGATAGACTCCTTCGTTGACTGGCTGATACCGACTTTAGGCCGCCCCCGTTGACTTTTTTATAGGATCCACAAAATCATTAACAGGATTAAAAGTGGTCCAAGAGTTTAAGAGGTTTGAGAACTGCTAAGTAAAAGTAAAGTCGTCGGGGTGGCCTAAAGTCGGTATCAGCCAATCAGCGAGGGAATCTATCCCCTTTTCACTAGCGCAAGACGAAGGAGATTGTTTTTACGTCTGAGCTGGAGCGTCAAACCTACCAAAAGCTCCTTACTTTACCACACAGATCCCTGTGCTATTCATACGCTGAGTTAGCGAGAGCTGGTATCGATCTAGGAACCTTTTAGGTTTCTAGCGAACGCTCTACCGACTGAGATAACCCGACCACCAACATGCGACCCAACACACTTCTTACAAAATGTTCCTGCCACCCTTTGATGTTGATTGTGAGGAAATACAACTACAATTACAGATGGAACCTATTGATAATCTAGTTCAGGGGTTTTGCTTACCACATCCTTGATTTCCATAAAAAAACGCGCTTCCATCTGGTCAATTTTCTAAGCTGATCTCCCACACTCAGCACCCAGCAAATGGTGAAACGCTTGTCACTACAGAGCATTGTAAGTGGCTCTGTTTCACATTCTGCTCGTGGCAAACGAATACCAACCTCTTCCGGATCATTTTATGGTGAATCCAGTTATTTTGATAAATAAAGGTTGATTACAGTACCTCGTTCAGTGGTCACCCAATTAAGTTCAGACTAGACTCATCAAGAAATAGGTATACATGTCTGGAAATTATGAAATTATAATTTGAATATTTAATAAAAAAATAATTCACTAATGAAGAGAACAATTGCAATTATGTGAATCAGCTGACATTAATGAACCATAAACATTAAATACATGGGGTTGAAAGGAAGTATATGAAGTATAGGGACACTTAGTGAAACTAAAATTAATTAGCTCTAGCCTACTAGCTCATTAGCTACACAAGGGATCGTAATAAGCTTAGTTTTGACACATGGCCATGGGGCACCAATAAGTGTTCAATTCATTCCGCAGTATTAAAGTTTTCTAATCATAATGAAGCACCTAAAAAATAATTCACTAAGGTTTTGGTCAAGGTCATAAGTTTGAGTACCAAGTGAGGATCGTAATTTCCGTGATCTAGGTGGAACTGTTGCTTTAAGCATGATTTGACCTAAATTGAACGGATTGGGATAAGTCGTTGTTCTCCAAAATCAAGCGCTTTGGCCTTATTTGGATAGACGGGCGGTCATTGGCTGGTAACGTCAAGTCGTAGCACCTATATGATTTCCCAACCCTATTACCTTATGGCAAGCCCCTAACCCTTTTATCAATGGGTGCTAGAAGGCGGTGACTGAGGGTCTACATGTCCTGGAAATGACGTTAAACTATATCTGATGGTGAGGTTCCAGTTTTGGAGGTTTGGGGAATGTGGAACATTCCTTAATCACCATTGCTCCCTGGTCCACTCTGACCCGGAGTGGTAGTACCTGTTAGGGTCCCATCTATGGGTTAAATAGAAAAACATGAGTTTATAAACAAAATTGTATTATGCATTGAGAATGAATTTATTTCACAACTTTGTCGGCATTAAATGACCCACCGAGGTGATATGCCGTAAAACAAAACAAACCAAAACAAACCAAACCAAAATGACGCTGCGTTCGCGACTGTCAAATCATCACTTAGAAAGGAACCATGATATTGACTGGTTTGGCAACGTATTTAGGAATGTAGATAGTCATTCGATGAAAGCATAAACGTTGACTAATGAAGGTACACTCTTTTTCGCAAGTGTGTTTACCAAATCTAATATCATTAAACATTAATTAAACTATCATGGACGATCTGATTGTAAACTAGCGTGTTTTTTGGGGGAGTCTGGACATTTTATTTATTATCATTTATAGAAAAAAAATGAAACTACTTGAAATATAAATATATGAAAGATGAAGATCGAGGGTGTTATAAAAATGAGTTGATTGAAATACCAAATATCCCCCCCCCTCTTTGTAATGATACAAGATGACATGCAGAAATTGTTATCACTACTCCCTACTTTTCAAGCACATCACCCCTGAGTTGCACTGGTAAACATTACTTCTGTAAATAAACAGTTAATTCTATCTACTCATTCTGACGTTGACACAAACAGGCACTACATACATAAGCGCATGCAGGCAAATATTCAGACATACACACAGAGAAACAGACACAAGAAATAGAAATAAACACAGAAACTGAAACAAACACACACACACACACACACACACACACACACACACACAAAATATATATATAATATATTGTGCGGGGGTTGTATATATATATATATATATATATATATATATATTAATCTCTCTCTCTCTCTCTCTCTCTCTCTCTCTCTCTCTCTCTCTCTCTCTCTCTCTCTCTCTCTCCGCAAAATCAGGATGAGATACAAGGTTTCTATTCAGAGTTAAGATGGTTACCAAACCAAAGTTAAAGAGCCCAATCTACTCTACTATTTTATGCATAACTGAAGGGAAAATTATTAGATACATACCTGTCCATGGGTATTAGAGGTATGGGAAATGCAAACAGCCTAGTCCAGGATTTAAACTCTTGACACCGAGTCCATTGAACTATTACACCACGCACCTCCTATATACATACACACACAAATATATATATATCAATATATACCAATATATATATATATATATATATATATATATATATATATATATTATATTATATATATTTCGAAGGTCACATAGCTGAAAAACTGAATCTATGTTATCATAATTTATATAAATATGTTCTCCCATTGATATTGAGCACTGATGATTTAAAAATATAGCAACTCATATGATCAATATATATATATATATATATATATGTGTGTGTGTGTGTGTGTGTGTGTGTGTGCGTGTGTGTGTGGGCGCGCACGTGTGTGTGTGAGTGTGTGTGTGTGTGTATGTGTGTGTCTGTGTGTATGTGTCTGTGTGAGTGTTTAAAAGAAGTAAAATGTTTGATAAATTAAGACGTGCTCAAATGATGGCCAATGGAGCATGTATCAGCCATTGAATAGTCTTCTAATGCATAGGTGATTCTTAGAATTTACTATGAAACTATACTGAGCAGATGATATTTAAATTTTTCAGGGCATGAATACAAAAATAGTTGTTATGGGAACATTCGCCAGCACATCTGATTAGTGTTACCATAACAACGACATTATAATACTGAATAGAAACAAAGCTGTTAATACACAACAACAAGCTTCATTGTCAGCTTCTAACCAGACAAAGTTTGAATAGAAGTTCGGACTCGCTTACTACGATGTCGCAGTCCAGAACGTTAGCCACTCTGTCGTGGAGACTTAACCAAGCGATACATTAATGCCTTTCCCAATTGTCGTGTCAGTGCTGCTGTATGGCTGCACAATTTGGAACCTAACGAAGCGCCTAGAGAATAAACTAGAGGGGAGCTGCACAAGAATGCTACGTGCGATCCTAAACAGAACGTGGAAACAACACCCTAGAAGAAAATAGCTGTACGGTCACCTGTCGCATATCACCTAAATCATCTGACTAAGACGGACAAGACGCACCGGACACTGCTGGAGGAGCAAGAACGAACTCATAAGTGACGTCCTCCCGTGGAAGCCACCACATGGGCACGCCAGTGTGAGCTGGCTAGCAAAGACGTACATTGACCGGCTCCGTGCGGATACTGGATGCTGCGCAGAAGATCTCCCGAGAACAATAAGTGATAGGGACGGTTGGAGAGAAAGTGTCAAGGATATCCCTGCTAATGTTAATAGATGAAATATAATTACAAGACACAACTCATTTCACCGTTGTTTATTTTTTTGTGGTTTATGTTTTTTGTAAACAATATTTATTGTAAAATTTGGTCAATGTTAATAATACTTATAGTGTTTTAAAAATATGTTATAATTTAAGATTTATATTCATTTCAGTTCTCTCCAGGTGTGGAGTACATGTTGAGTACTTGGGGGGGATTTAATGACGACCCCTAGCTAAAGTTTAAACGCAACGCTCTCCTATAAAAAGGATGGAGCAATCTATGGCGACCTTTACATACATACAAATGTATGTATTTAACAGTTAAAATATCCTTCCCATTCTGTAGGTGACGATGGCTGAGCGGTTAAGCAGTCCGACTGATGATGAATCGATCGGGTTTATATCTCAGCTGTAGATAGCTTACAAATGTCTGTCCACACGGAAGTGACATTATTCATCGAAACACAGTGTCTGTGGATGATCTTATATATATATATATATATTAATTTAATTTTATTTAATTATAAAGCAGAGTTCACCATGTTTGTATCCGTAGTTTACATTCTCATAAATTGATGGTATTACTAAGGTTATTGAGTCCACTCTGCTCTTCTATTTATCCATAGCTGGAGGGAGAATAGTTGGATGCATTTATTTCCCAAGTGTATTAATCCATTGCGAAATGCAAAAGGGCTCGTCTAGAATTTGAATGCGGGTGGCCATGCCCATTTCATACGACAATAACTGTTAGGCAACGAATGTTTTTATGAATACATCCGAGAGTTCAAAATTCGGTGACGATTGTGGCCATAGTTAAACACGATGGAGAAACTAAACAGTTTTAAATTTTATTTCACAAATGTGTTTATTTATAAGGAGAGGCAGGAAGACATGTTTGGTTAACGACAAACTGCTATCGGAAAATCGGACAACAGGTTAATGGGTGCAACCTATATAATTCGTTTCAGTGTTCCTCCCCCTCTCTCTCTCTCTCTCTCTCTCTCTCTCTCTCTCACTCTGTGTGTGTGTGTGTGTGTGTCTGTAAAAGTGAGAAAAATGGAAGTGAATCAGACTATTATTTTGAAAGATAAATGGAAAGAAAATGTTGTATGGATAAAAAATGTATTTATTGAAATGCCGACACGTGTTTCGACCAAGAAATTATCCTTGTATACATAGTATCCTATTTAGTATTATTTTAAATATAAAATAGTAATAATAATAATAATAATAATAATAATAATAATAATAATAATAATAGAGAAAAATAAAATGTGAGTATACAAAAAACGGTCTTCTTTATACACTCAAATTTAATGTTTCTATGTATCATATATATCTATACAGAAAGGGCAGTGGGTGGGTATATATATATCAAAATATCTATAGTGCGAGAAATAAGTTATTTTTCTTATAAAGATTTACATACAGATAAGAATATATCATCATGAGACACTTCCAAGTAATTGGCTTTTAATTTGGTGTGAAATTATTCATGTGAAATGACGTTTATTAGTAAACTGTAAACTTTGAAATGGCTGTCTTGAATTCTTTCCATTAAAAAAGAAAACATTTGCATCGATATAATTTGTCCCAGTAATTTAATGATAGAAAAAAGTTGTTATATACGGTTATCCTTATGGAAATAGATCACTAATTAGGACTGGGCCTATTTTAGTAGTGACCAACCCAATCAGAGTTTAACAGGTTTGAATTCAGAGCTTTCCTTCTCCTAGACTAGTTGCCTAACCAAGGTTAAAGAACCCAGTATGCCCTAGTAATTACCCATAGCTGGAGGTAGAGTAGTTGGATTCATACATTTCCCAAGGGTATTAGCGCTATGAGAACTGTAGCTTCGTCCAGGATTTGAACTCGGGTCGACGAGTCAATATCCTACGACTCTAACCATTGCATCAGGGGATTCTAACTATAAAGTGTAGAATATATTTTTGCAGTAAAATAATGTCCAATATATCTTATATTAAAAGTAATTTCCAATGGATTTTATAGTAAAAATCCTTTTTAATTCATTTCAATACATTTTCATAGTAAAAATTATTTAGAATTCTAAGACAGGCATGCGACGAGTAAAGGCGTGCCACAAATACAAAAGTTATCGATTCTGTCGCCGGATCTCGCTCAGATTGATCGCACGTGGATAAATCGGAGAGAAGGCTATTCAAATATAACCCAATTATCATGGAGATGATAAATAAGAAAGAATACTTCTTAAGAAGAAATGGCTTTTCGAATGACACCTTTTTTTATGACCTTGAAGACGAAGAACTGTTTTTATGTGAAAGACATATTGACCTGTTCTGACAGACTCCTGGCTTGTGACAATTTAAAGATTCTAAACTAATAGTTAATATACATTATAAACGACACAGACAGTTCGTTCAATCCAGTTTTATTTCTATATCCTCCTACATGAATGACAATTTTTAGTTGTCTGTGAATAACAAGTTGGTCCGAACACCAGTGATGTGATGATGAAAATCCCACAGACGTTAAGCTAATATTTGGGAACTGAACTGTCGAATTGGATTTCAATAAAAACAACGAGGGGACATCTTTACAATGGAAGGGAAAGAGAATATAGTCCAGCGAGAGAGGTGGAAGAGGAGTACTATTAACATTTAAATCAAGTAAAAGCAGTAGACCATTAACTACGTCACGGACGCTTAATCTAATCGTTTTTTTTTATACTTTCCCGATATAAGATGAAATAATCAAACAGTTCATTGTAAAAACAAAAATTGGTATAATGTTGTTGTTGTTTACTTCGTTGTTAATAGACGAGAACAATTTAAATGAATTATTTTTAAAAATCAAAAGGATTTTTAAGTGAAATAACATTACGAATAATTCTTAAAGGGAAACTTAAAAAAAAAAAATACAAACATTTTTTGTGAAATCCAGTATGGGCAACCAGGTTTACTTTTTTTCAGGCACACTCTGCGAACTGTAGTATGTATGTATGTATTTTTCAGTAAAATTCTCTCTCTCACTAGTGGATGTGCTGATAGCCTGTTGTCAGACTGACTGATGAAAATCGGTTGGGGTTCGATCCCGGTTGCAGGTAGACTGCTAAGTCTAGTAACACTGAGGAGACGTGATACATCAAAACCGGGCAGTGTGGATGGCTATATATATATAATATATATATATATATATATATATATATATAATATATATATATATATGTGTGTATATATATATATATATATATATATATATATATATATATATATATATATATATATTAAAGTTTGGAAGATAAACACCAATCCGGCATTATATCTATATCTACTAAATAAATGGTAATTTATATCTGTCTGTCTCTAAACCAGATGGTGCCTAATGTGACCCGATCAGGATGAAAGTTGATCCTGATCAATCAAAAGAAAACCATGCAATCGGAGAGAAACCTCAAGGAAGTGAAAATCCAAACACTATCCATAATTCTGTCTAAAATTCCCACGTCCCTTGAGCGTAAAACATCATATATTCATCTGAAATTACTTGAAAGTACCGCATTCTATCTCTCAAATAGCATCTTAACAATTAACATTAAACGTCCTAATAAACGGCTGTTTACTTGCTTAATGTCCAAAAATCAAATCTTAATATCACTGAGTCGTAAGTTTCTTTTTAATCATCGTCATTCTACCAAAGCCTTTGAAAAAAGATGAAGGGTCGCATGACATATTAGGATTAATAAATAAGATAAAAAACCCACAAAAAACAACACAATATTCATCACTTTGAATATTGATTATTATTCTTACCTTATATTTTTCTATGCATTCAATGCAAGTTTTCCAATATCTATCATATAGGAAGAATATATATATTGTCATGCTTCCCATACAGCCAAAATGGTTTCCCATCACCCATCTCTCTCTCTCTCTTTCACACACACACACACACACACACACACAAACACACACACACATATATATATATATATATATTGTGTGTGTGTGTGTGTGTGTGTGTCTGTAAAGAAAAGTGGAAGTGAATCCGACAGTATGTAATATTATGAAAAATTGAAAAAACACCAGTGTAAAAACATCATTCATTTATAAACTTTCTGTTTTTTCAATTTTTCATGATATTACACACACACACACACACACACACATATATATATATATATATATATATATATATATATATATATATATATATAAGTCGTCAGGGCGGCCTAAAGTTAGGTATCAGCCAGTCAGCGAGGGAGTTTATCCCCTTTTCAATAGCGCTAGGCAAAGGAGATTGTTTAAGCATCTGAGGTGGAGCGCCACGCCTACCACCAGCTCCTTACTTTACCGCACAGATCCATGTGCTAATCATACGCTGAGTTGGCGAGGGCCGGTATCGAACTAGGAACCTTGTCGTTTTTAGCCGAACGCTCTACCGACTGAGCTAACCCGACTCATACATATTTACTTAGTAATTTGTTGCAACATGAATTATAAGCAAAATGTGAAAACAGGCAACAAAAATATGAATTTCATGAGTCATCAGGTTTGATCAATCAGAAATTAACTAAATCCTTCAATTCGATTAGAAATTGATATTTACTTTAAACATTAAATCCGTGCAAAGAGGATTAGAGATTAGAAGATTAATAATTTTGTCAGATATCATTTCTAACCAAAACAAATTAATCTAATCAGTTAAAAAGAAGTTATTTCGTTTTATAATTTATCTGTGTACAATTATGATAAGCAAATATAATAATATTCAATTAGAAAGAAGTTATTTGGTTCGAGAATTTATGTGTACAATCATTATAAACGATTATAATGATAATCAGGAAGAAGTTATTTCGTTCAATAATTTCCTTCGAGAATTTATCGTGTTCAATTATGATAGTTCTGTGAAGGTTTCCTATTACAACAGGAAGGGTCCCGAGTTCGACAAGGAGGTTCTAGAGTTCGGGAAGAAACACCCGAAGAAGGACATATTACATATTGACCGAAAGGTTGTTTATATAGCAATAAAGATGAGGACAACTGTCAGAAAAATCCAAGTAATAAATAGAAGTTATTTTGTTCGAGAACTTCTTTTGTTCAAGGATTTATAATGTACAATCAGGATTATAATAATGTGAATTCCGCCAAGCAAGAATGAATAAAACAAATCGTCTTCGGCATGAAATAACCCCAAAAGTGTTGAAATGCCGTGAAATCTAACAAACTAACTAACTCGACCACGTTCCGAGGTCAAGACTAGCTTCATTTATTTGTTGCATTAAAAAAACAAAAAAACAAAGAAACGACAGTTATTCGAAACTTATTAGGAGAAATGAGAAAAAGAAGAAGAGGAAAAAAAGTATCACTACGCAAAAAAAAAAAAAAACTTAAAGGACGTCCATTTCTGATTTTCGTCTCTGAAGATTAAGTGTTCTTTGAAATCGATAAGACAAAAAAACATTTTTTTATTTTTTATTTTTTATACGCATTGTAATTGCCTTCAAATCATTAATATATTATAACATACTTAACAATGCTTCAAGCAAATTACCAATTACTTTAAAAAAAAACAAGGTTGAACGAAATAAACAGACCCCAAAGTCCAGTCCTAACCTGGCGCCTCGGAAGCTCCAGTTGTGTGTGTGTGTGTGTGTGTTTATGTGTGTGTGTGTGTTGGTGTGTGTGGGTGTGTGTGTGTTGGTGGTCGTCTTGTAACGGTTATCGTCGTAGGCAATTGATAAGTGTAACCAATCAGAAAAGAGCAATATTGCCATCCGCTCTACATAGCGCGTCATATCGAATAGTCGAATTCCAAACTACCCAATTACAATGGCTGCAATAATATCATTTCGCGTCTAAGTTGTAAAGAAAAGTGTATGGTTTAAAGATTATAAGGATGAAAAAGAACAATAGACTCAACTGAATTATGAGATAAAATACGCTGTAACATATTTGATTCATGTTATAGAAAAACTAGACCGATAATGGCTAATTTGCATATTCATCTTCTCCTGTAAGACAGCGGTGTTTCATATTATCTCATATTATATTATTTCATATTCATAATAAATACTAAAGTAAAATAATTACTGATTTTATCCATATAATGTATTTTCCTATCTATATATCAACACGCTAGTGCTTACCTACTTGTGTCACGCCCTGTCATCACACCCTATAGATAATGGATTCATAAGATATGAATTCATGTATTCAAATGTTATGCTTTGTCAACACCACTGAGAAATAATTGACCATATCATTGCAATAGCGAGGGGGAAAAGGGGAAAAACAAATGTGCAACACGCCTGAGAAATGTGAAAAATAACAAGTGCCTGTTTCAATGAAATGTGAGAAGGGAAAGGGACGGAAAAGAACGTGCAACACGCCAGAGGGGAAAAAGCCAAAATAGAAAGAAAGAAAGAAAGAAAGAAAGATAGGAAGCGTATGTTCCAATGAAATAGAAAAAAAAAGAAAGAAGCAAGGAAAAGTAGAGAAAGGAGAAAAAGAAAAAAAAGAATTTTACCAGAGATTATCATAATTTTCCAATATCAAACGCAATATTAGATGTGATTACAAACAAGGGGCCTGGTTAGCTCAGTCGGTAGAGCGTTCGGCTAGAAACCACAAGGTTCTTAGTTCGATACCGGCCCTCGCTAACTCAGCGTATGAGTAGCACATGGATCTGTGCGGTAAAGTAAGGAGCTGATGGTAGGTGTGGCGCTACACCTCAGATGCTAAGAATAATCTCCTTGGTCTAGCGCTAGTGAAAAGGGGATGGACCCCCTCGCTTATTGGCTGGTACCGACATTAGGCCGCCCCGACGACTTTACTTCACTTACTTACAAACAAAATGGATTTATAGATTACACCACACAAACAAAAACTTAATTAGCAATAGAATTACAATATTTCCATTATGTGACACACAGACACCTTTTAGTTACAAACAATGTACATAGAGTAAAGCTCTCAAAATAATGGAAATGAAATGGTTGCATTTTGGAAACAGTTGACAACAGTCATATTATATAACGTGGTATACGAACGGTTCCCGCTGGTTGTTATAATACGTTCATAACATTTAAATTGATCACCGTCTGGTACTTTAAAAATTTAAGAGTTGCATTATTTGAAGCTGTCGAATTTTACTTCGGGTGGTATATCATTTGACGACAATTAGAAAACTGTATGAAAATTGTTAAAATTAAATTGGCTTAAGAAGTTATCTACTAATTTTAGCTTAGTTCAGCCCAAGGCGAGGATTCTGTGGCTCTCAACGAGAATGGCACTCAATGGTCTGATACTCTACATCATTACACGACATGATGTGCCATATTCGAGACTTAATGCCGATTTAGTTCAATCGGTAGAGCGATCGACTAGAAATCACAAGGTTTCGGGTTCGATACCGGCCCTCGCCAAATCAGCATATTAGTAGCACATGGATCTGTGCGGTAAAGTGAATAGCTGATGGTAGGTGTGGTGCTTCACCTCAGACGCCAAAACAATATGTTCGTTCTAGCGCTATGGAAAAGGGGATAAACTCCCTCGCTGTTTGGCTGATACCGACTTTAGGCCACTCCGACGACTATTTACCCAACGTCTACGCCATGGACAAGATGTGGCACTACGTCAATTTCTAAGTAGAGTTATACCTGTTAGAATTCAGTGTTCTTTTCTACTATACTCGTTGAATAGCTAAGGCTAAAGAGCCAAGTGGATCCTACTATTTACCTATAGTCGGGGAAAAAGATGAATGCATGCGCTACCCAAATATATTAGCCCGAAGTGAAAAGGAAACAGCTTCCTTGGAGATTTCAACTCGAGCTGTCAATTGCATCTCCTTAGAAGGTAACCGTTAGGCTAAGCGCGCCTATATAGGGTTCTGCAGCCAGACGAAATGGTTGGACCATAAAAAAAATACAAAATAGATTCTAAGGTATAGGTAAATACAATATATATATATATATATGTGTGTGTGTGTGTGTGTGTGTGTGTGTTTGTGTGTGTGAGTGTGTTTGTGTGTGTATGTTTGTGTGTGTGTGTGTGTTTGAAAAATGGAAGTGGATCCGATAATTATGTTGAAAGATAAAAGGAAAGAAAATGTTGTATGGATAAAAATTATCTATTGGAATGCCAACAGGTGTTTTGACCAAGGGTTTGTCCTTCTATACATTGTATTCTATTTATTATTATGTGTGTGTGTGTGTGTGTGTGTGTGTGTGTGAGAGAGAGAGAGAGAGAGAGAGAGAGAGAGAGAGAGAGAGAGAGAGAGAGAGAGGTGTGGGGGGAGAGAGACAAAGGGGTTATATGACTGCTATAGAAAAAACTATTTTTTGACAAACGCCATTTTATTAACAACATCTCTGTTGTTGTGATAGCGACTATCTACCCCTTAGCGCGTTAGAATAAAATAAAGACAAATAAATAAAATAAGTATTATCTGCGTTATTCGGACTATTGTCCTCATCTTGATTGTTATCTGTACAACGTTTCGGCCGATATGCCCTCCGACCTTCTTCAGGTATTTCCGAAAAGAAGGGTCCCACGTCTGAGAAGGTTCCCGAGTCCGACAAGAAATACCTGAAAAAGGCCGGAGGGCATATCGGACGAAACGTTGTACAGATAACAATCAAGATGAGGAAAAAAATATTCCGAATAACGCAGATAATACTAATCATCAAGCCTCATCTCAAACATTCAGAGAAAAAATAAAATAATATAGAAAATACCGTTTGAAATATGAAGTTCCCAGGAAGCCATTTTAAAAGAGAATAAAATGAGTGATGCAATCGGAAATCACAGTCAAACCGCATTAAATTATAAATAGAATGAAGAGTCTTTATCTTAAAGTTTTATAACAGCAGAGACAAAATGGGTAATTCATCCGGAAATGATTGTATTTCATTTAAAGTCTTCAAACTTTAACTTCAAAATCATGTCATTTAATATATATATATATATATATATATATATATATATATGTGTGTGTGTGTGTGTGTGTGTGTGTGTGTGTGTGTATGAAGGGCGTTAGTTTTAAAAAAAGCTTTTGTTTCCTAATACGTATACGGAAGAAGATACAATATCAAAACTGAAAGTAAAATCGCGGGCGGGAAAAGAAATAACAAGACCTGACATTGGCAGATGCTTAAAGTCAGATGTGCTGAAAATGATCCAACGAAGAAAATAATTGGCTTTGAAAGGAATCTCTTTGGCATTTAAAAAAAAGTATTAAACTGTTTTTCCTATGTTTCTCTCATTAGATGCCTCTTAATTGTTTGTGACCAAAATATTGACACGAGTCTGAAAAGCTAAACCGCAAAACAAAAACAGCCATGACAGTTTTTAACAAATGTATTAAAGCAGAGATGCTTTCATATAATGTTCGTCTTTATTTATTTTTATTTTTATTTTTGAAATGGCGATTCTTATTTTTTACCGTTTTAAAATAGCCTCAAGTTCATCATAAAAAAAGCATAACACTAATACTAATACGTTCTGAAAAATAGTGTCTGATGAATATTTGGTACTTTCTTGAAAGTTGATCTTAGTGAGTCTATGTGTGTGTCAACCTCGGGGATGTCTTCAAGAGCTTGCAGTTCTTTGTTTCGTGTATTTTTTCTATTCAGCCTTTTCATTATATTATTTCGTGCTCCAAAAATGTTTTGTCTCCAAACAACGGTGATGGTTTCTAACACCTGCGCCAAGTAAAAGAGGATTTAAAATAATGTTATTTGTTTATTTATTTATTTATTTTAAATTTTGGCAATTCTTATTTTGACAGTTTTAATTAGCGACAAGTTTGTTAACACTAATCCTAATACGAAGACACTATCCATCCACACAAACATACACACACACATGCACACAGACCCCACAGAAAAACACAGACACACACACACACACGCACGCACACACACACACACACACACACACACACACACAATAGGAAGCGCGGGTATAATGGTTAAAGTCATAAGAAATGGACTCCCCGAGTTCAAATCCTGGATGTAGTAATTGCATTTCACTTAGCGCTAATACCCTTGAGAAAGGTATGAATTCTACTCTCCCTCCATCTAAGGGTAAATAGTAAGGCAGATTGGGCTCTTTAACCTTGGTTTGGCAACCAGTCTACGAGAAGGAAAACTTAAAATCGAAACCTATTAAACTCCGCTTAAGAAATTGATCTTGTGTCACATCCTGCTCGTGCGGAGGAGTTTGTATATATATATATATATATATATATATATATATATATATAGAGAGAGAGAGAGAGAGAGAGAGAGAGAGAGGGAGGGAGAGAGAGGAACACATATTTTGAAAAGTTCATTTTTGAAAGTAGGGTCTGCTGAATATTTTGGACTTTCTTGGTACTGTTGCTCTTAGTAAGACCGTGTATAAATTCGTATCGGTGCCTTCGTCATGTGCTTGTGATTTTTTTTAGTTATGTGCTATCTATTCATTCGTTCTTTGCATTATGTTATTTCTCTTTCCATATCTTGCACCCAAAATGTTTTGTCTGCAATTAAAAACAAGGTGGAGGTTTTTAATAACCGCACCAATAATTTTTTTAAAATTTTGAATTGTTTGCAATCCTTATTTTTACAGTCTTAAAACAGCTACAAGTTCATCATAAAAACGGAAACATAACACTAATCCTAATAGGAAGACACGCTCAATCCATCCGCATACACACTGGAAAGATTATCTTTGGAACTGGTGTCAGCTGCATATTTGGTATTTTCTTGAGTGTTGCTCTCTCTTCCCCCCTCTCTCTCTCTCTCTCTCTCTCTCTCTCTCTCTCTCTATATATATATATATATATATATATATATATATATAAAGAAAAACTGGACCATATGACTTTTAGGCACCTATTTTTGATCTTGATTAAGAAAGGACATGTTTTTCATTTACACCGTCAATATCCGGTTGTTTTAACAGTTGTTTTTTTTTTTTGATTTTTTAAAAATTATATAAAAATAACCTAAACCTAACCCCTAACCCTAAGCCTAACTCCTAACAAACAACCGGATATTGAATTGTAAGTGAAAAACATGTCCTTTCTTAATCGAGATCAAAAAGGGGTGCCTAATGTTAATATGGTCCGAAAAACTTAACTTAACATCAGACTATAAGAATTTATTTCGACCAGAAACTTAAAATGAGACTAGCCTTTTACAAAATACAGGGAAAATCATTTAGAAAAAATCATTCACCAGAATTAAATCTTCTCTCATGCCCACATGAGACCATGTATAAGAAGGAGCTTTTTTTCAATTGCTTGCAATTCTTTGTTTTGTATCATTTATCCATTTGTTTTTTGTTACAAGAGTGAGTCAAAAAGTAATGTCATTTTGTTTAGGATAGGTATAATTACTAACACAAGAACATGTATCAAAATGAAGCTTCTCCTCTGTGAATCACATCCCTACTTCTCCACATAATCAGCGTTTCTCTCAATAGCAATGTTCTACTTTCGAATGAGAGCATGTCTCCCTGCCCCGTAACATTCTGTTGACTGTTCTTTGAGCCACGTCTCCACTACAGATTTCACTTCCTCATCACTGGAATAATGTTTGCCTCTCAAACCCTCTTTCCTGGGGCTGAAGAGAAGCAAATATTATTCCAGTGTCGATTGTATTATTTAGATTTTTCAGGCTTTTGTCCTCATATTTATAGTGAAATATATATACACAGCGTGAAATATACATACCCAATGTTTGTATCATCATTTTCCTCATAACATAATTGTTAAAAAATAATATTCATGAATAATACACACGCTTAGCCGTGGATTAGTTTTATCTAGCAGAAAATATCAGTACCATGATGACTTTGATTCTCACTGGGTGTACCTTTCTGACGACTATGTATCAGAGAGAAATAGGCTTAGGAAAGAACGATGCACAGAAGAACAAGAGTTTCATGCGGCATATCGAGTGACCTTTATATTATTCTTCCATTAAGGGCACTTATAATACAGCTGATTAAAGTGTTAACCTTCGTGGTAGCATTGGCATGATTTTATTATATCATTCTATCATAAGATTTGAACTCTATTCATATATGAATAGGTCAATTTTTCAATGGAACGGTGAAGTCTAGTAATTAACAAGTTCTTTTCCCTTTGGTAACTGGAACCATTTTTTCTTCCTCTGGCCAGTATTGGATGATTCATTTATATATATATATATATATATATATATATATATATATATATATATATTGGTTAGGAGGTTGATTTTGAAAGCTATCACAAGGCAGGTGTAAAGAAAAAATAATAAGGTAACAATGGTGTTGTGTGTTAACCTGTAATTTATTCTTGAATTTTTGAGATAAAAACTCTTTTTCAGAAGATCACTGGAACTGAAGTCGTCTTGTTTCTAGTTAAATGAATTTATTTTTTGAAAATGTTACAGATGATATTTTTTATAACTGTATTTTCGTGTTGCATGTTTACATGAATGTGTTGTTTTTTTGTTTGTACGTGTGCGTATGTTGTCATGCGCGTGTGCATGAAAATGCGTGTAGACTGACGTTATGACTGTATCCACGCACGGGTGTGCATGTTAATAACCGTATCTACATGCGTATGTTCCCTTATTATTTTTTCTTTACACCTGCATTGTGATAGCCTTCAAAATCAACCTCCAAACCAATACATACACAATGCTTCAAGCAAATTATAAAACTCTCTATATATATATATATATATATATATATATATATATATATATAATCTCAGATACCTTTTTGTATCGTAGTATCCAGGGCAGATTTTTTTTTTGCATATAACATTTGGTTGGTTTGGTTTGATTTCTTAATGACATATCAGCATTCATGGGTTAATCTAATGCCATCAATGTAGTAGAACAATAATAATATTATTTAATTAATAATAATATTATTTAACCCATAAAAAGAGATGAGTGAGCCCATACTTTTCCCATGAGTATTAATCTGAAGGCGAATGAAATAGTACTAATCGAGTTCGAATTCACTTACTACGATATCACAGTCCAGCACGTTTGACACCCTATCACGGGGTCTCCCCCATATACCCTTTATCTGTATGCTAAAATTTCAGGCGTTTGCATAATTCTAACATTGCTGCATTAGTATCTTATATGGTCGAATGTTTTAACTGTCTGTCCATTTCGTGTACACTTACTCTTTTACTTCGTTTAATCTAGGAATTCATATTTCCAGTTATTTTTCACATCCTTGCGAGTGTTTAAACACCGGTATTAGCTGTTTGTATTTTACGGAATTCTGGGCGACAGACATTGTCCTCGGTTCTCCTGAAATCTTCTGGGTATTCTAGCTGGTTTAACAATTGTACTGTCTGGGGTTTTCGATTCGTGCATTTATTTCCAATTCATCCAGTCTTTTTGCAAACCTTTTGGGACTGTTCCATACGTTGGGACATAAAGAAACTCGAGATGATAATTTTTTTCTTTTTCATAATTAATACTTGGTCTGGTCTTTTTATCGTGTTTAAGGATCCCTTAGGATTATGAGTTTTGTGGCCATTTTTAGGCTTCAAGTGAGAGCACTTTAGAGTGGAGATCTGTTGTGTTAAGCAAATCCCGATCTTTAGTGAAAAAACCTTTGGTTTTTCCTTGGTGTCCCTTAGTGTTGGGTATGATCCTTTGGTTGAAATAAGCCAACAGAAAGTGTTACGATTCTTGTGGCCATTTTTAGGCTTCAAGTGAAAGCACTTTACAATGGAGATCCGTTGTGTTAAGCAGAGCTTGATCTTTAGTGAAAAATCCTTTGGTATTCCTCGGTGTCCCTTAGTGTTGGGTATGATCCTTTAGTTGAAATAAGCCAACAGAAAGTGTTACGATTCTTGTGGCCATTCTTCGGCTGCAGGTGAGAGAACTTTACAGTGGAGATCCCTTGTGATAAGCAGGGTTGATCTTTAGTGAAGAAACCTTTGGTTTTCCTTGGTGTCCCTTAGTGTTGGGTATGATCCTTTGGTTGAAATAAGCCAATTTTAGGCTGCAGATTAGAGCAGTTTACAGTGGAGATCCACTCTGTTCGTTAGTGTTAGATAGAATCCTTGTATTCCTTAGTGTTAGGCAGTATCCCTGTATTCCTTGGTATTATACAGAATCCTTGGTTGTTCACTATTGTTAAGCAGATTCCTTGATCGTTGATCCGTTCGTCGGTGTTAATTACGAGGCAACTGAACGGCTTTGTAGATCGGACATTAAAGAGTTAAATAATCACGTATTCGAGCGTGTTGATTGGCTGATTAAATCCACGCTGCCACGCAGAGTCTATAAGTTTAAGTGGTGGGCTCAAGCGCACTTATATAGCCAAAATCTTCCAACAGAAAGTCACAGAAAATTGTATGCGACCCATTTCCCCGTGAAGATTCTGCTTTGTGCAAACACCATATCAGGTGGTATTTGTGGTATAATGGTTATCGTCCTTGGAACTGGACAAAGTTATTCGAGTTCAAATCCTGGATAAATCTCTTTGCATTTCAAATAGGGTTAATACACTTGTGAAAGGTATGAAACCAACTATTTTCCCTCCAGCTATGGACAAATATTAAGGTAGACTGGGCTCTTTAATCTTGGTTAGGCAACTATTTTTGCAGAAGGAAAACTCTGTATTGAAATCTGTTATATTCCACTTAAGAAATTGATCATGGCTCGCATCTTACTTGTGACGAAGATTTAGTAAATACATATACCATTTGTCAGTATGGTCAAGTTTTAATGACTTGAAGAATTCCCAGAGGATGTCCTTTCCCACCCTGTCATGCCTAGTCTCTCTGGCACGCCATAACCTAAACTCGAATTCCTCTGAGAAAATGTGTATAAACATGTATTCTTAATTAGAATTTCCTAATTTTTTCTTTCACTTGGACAAAATTGTAAAAATTCCTTCCAAATGTTTACTCAATTCTGGTATGTGGTATCTTCCAAAATCTTTAGCTGCAGATTAAATCCCAAGAAAATATAAATTAGTTCAATGGAATAATATAAAATCTGTTTTGGAAATTTATCTGTGTAAAGATAAAATCGCTATAAAATTATTTGTAAAAAAAACATCTGGTACAAATATGAAAATTTCATACAAGTGTAAAAAGAAACGAAAGGAAATTGTGCAAAAAATCTGCTGTTTTCCTTAAAATTAACATTAAAGAAAAATACATTTTTACTACGCACACTTGTACAAACATGAAATGTTTATTTAAAAACATACACACCATAGGCATTAACTGTACTCATAAAAAATACTCAAAGTTGAATACATACTTTTGAAAAACAACAAAAACAACAACAACAACAACAACAATAATAAAAATAATAATAATAATATGTATTTACAATATGTTTCAACTCGAGTGATCATATATATATGTTTATATGAATGTGTGTATGTGTGTGTGTTTTGTGTGTGTGTGTGTGTGTGTGTGTGTGCACGCGCTCTACGTCAGATTTTTATGCAAGTCAGTTTTTTTGGAATAGAATTGATATCAACCTGTCTAGAAAAATCGTTTCATTAAGTGCACACTTATATTTACAGTAATAATAAATGTTGTGAATATCACACTGAAATATCAAGACATATTAAAATAATAACGATGAATATGGGTCGCAGGTCTTATTTTCCAACTTAATTTATTATTCCTTAAAAAATCTAAAAGACAGGCCACTAAAACATGTACTGTATTAGTTTAATGCAATATCCCATAAAACCGAACATTCCAATTATGTTACATTTTAATATAATCTCCTTGACAATGCTATAACTGTCATTACTTCGATGATATTCTTAACTTTTTTTCACCCCGTTAGCTGGGGCTGAAGACTATGCCGACTGTATATCTGCAGAGGGACAAGAATCTCGTGTAGCAACCTGTTGGCCCTGGGTTGGTGCTTAAGGATGGAAGCCTTGTGCTTGAGTAGTCCATGACATGCAACACACTACTTTGACCCTTACGTGGTCTAGACGTGGGTCAGAGAGACACCCTCTGATCAATCGGCTGTTCTCGGTAAGCCCTTGCCCCTATATGATTGTCCCAACCATATTGCCACCTCCCCAGCTCCTTTTTATCATATATGTGCTAGAAGGCAGGAGATGAGAGATTAGCGTCTTGATTATGGTGTCAAACTGCATCTAGTGACGAGAGTTCTGGAGCTCTGTAGAATGTAGTGTGTTCCTCCATTGCCGTTAACTCACAGCTCCACTCTGACCCGGAGATGTAGCACCACAAATATGTGTTTAAAAATATATTTTCTTAATTGAATACCCAACAGGAATGATTAAAAATAAAAACAGCTTCGGTATAAAATAACTAATGGGTTGTCATGCCATATAATCCAAGCAACTAACCGACTAACCACCAAAACAAAATTAGCTTTTCTTCTGCTTCGACTTTAACGTTACTTGGGAGGTGCCCGTGGTGTAATGGTTGTCGTCGAAATGGAAACGACGACACGAGTTCAAATCCTGGACGAAGCTGTTTGCATTTCATATGGCATTAATACCATTGGAAGCGATATAATCCAATTATTCTTTCTCTAACTATGATTAGTAGTAGTGTGGACTAGGCTCTTCAACCTTGGTACGGCTATTGGTCTAGGAGAAGGAAAATTCTGAATTCAAACCTGGTAAAAATTGACCGTGTGTCACATCCTGCTCGTGCTCAGGGGTTGATAAATAAATACTTGTAGGAGCTTTTATTGTTTCATCGATATACTTTGTGTAATTTTGTATTACAATTCGCATATGCGCATCTTTTAATGATGGAACATTCGTTTTCTATTGAATTAGTATCAGGAAATATTGAACCAATTCAATTTATCTTGTGTCTGTGAAATCTCCTGGGTGGGTGGGGGGATTGGCAATAATTAGCTTTGTCCCATGCGAAGATAAATTTTCTTTCTTGAATATACAATTTAGTTTAAACCCCAGTCGGTGTGGTCTGTATCATTCAATAAACATCTAGTTACTCCCAGTTCCACTCGGTACCTTTTAGAGTCAGAGCTATGAGTTAAATATATAAAATATATGTTTAAAAAATTGACATTGATGTAATTAAATATCCAACAATAAGGATTAAGATAAAAACGTCTTCGGTATAAAATAACCAATGGGTTATTCATAATCCAAGCAACTACCCAACTAAACAACGAAACAAAATTAACTTTCCTTCTTCTTCAACTTTAACGTTACTTGTATGAGCTTTATTTTCGTCCATATTCTTTTTATCAATTTATGTTTATTCAATTTCTCTTTTTGTTTTTGAAATCTTCTTGGGGGCAAATTGGCAATAATTAACTTTGTCAAATGCTGAATTAAAATTTTCTTTCATGAATAAATACTTTAACTTAAACCCCCGTCGGTTTGACCTGTTCCACTCAATAAACATCAAGGTAAAGAACACACTAATTATCTGCATTCATCTCGACACTATCAACTTTGAATGGGATTATAAATAATGTTTACTGTTATACAGTCGTAGACAAAAACATTACTTACCCTCTCTGTTGGTGTTCTAATTTGTTTCTAATGAAAGGCTGAGCACCTAGACTAGCCAGCGGGCCACTCCAGTATACCAGACACACATCAATAAAACTAATGCCGATAAATCAGTTTTCATTTACTGATTTGATTTCTAATGTTTATCAAATTTGCTGCTTTTATGCGTAATGAAACGTTTCTAGGAATTCTACTACAGTCGCATATATATATTTACCAACCCCTCCGCACGAGCAGGATGTGACACAAGGTCAATTTCTTAAGCGGAGCTCAACAGGTTTGAAATCAGAATTTTCCTTCTCCTAGACCGGTCGCCTAACCAAGGTTAAAGACCCCAGTCTGCCCTACTATTTATCCATAGCTAGAGGGAGAGTAGGATTCATACCTTTCCCAATGGTATTAGAGCAAAGTGAAATGCAATTACCATATCCAGGAATTGAACACGGGGCGACGAGTCAATCTCCCACAGTCGCATATAGCACGTTACCGGGAATTTTACTATAGACGCAATAGTACCTATATTGGAATTCGACAATAGTCGCACATAGTCTGTGTCTTAGAATTCTACTATAGTCTCACGTAGCATCTTTCTAGGAATTGTACTATACTTACATATAGCCATTTCTATCTGTTGTATCACGAGTTGGAAATATACACAGAAGAATTGTGTGCTGAATACATTTATTAAGCACGAGCACCCGGTGCCAAACGATACATAAAAAAAAACAGAACAAATAAGTACAAACAATTAAGAAGACACAACTTAACTAAAAGAAAAGGGTCAGTTCGGTATAGCCAATGCAGCAAAGTCAGTCTGAATATTACTCAGTTAGTTAATCTACTTTGATCGTAGGCTATTTTATGGCTATGAGCCAGTCCATCTGGTAGAGTGCTGAAGGGGTGTTAGCTACTCTACAACGCTATAAATTCGACAATAGTCACATATGGCACGATTCTAGGAGTTGATTGTCTAAATTGATTTTAATGAAAGGATCAGTATCTACACTAGGCATCTCTATAGGGGCCAATATCTCTGCACCCATCAATTAAATTACGACCCATAAATCAGTTTTATCTACTGATTCAGTTTGTGATGTTTAACAAAGTTGCTACTCATCTGTACAATGCAACATTTCTAGGAATTCTACTTTCTAGTAATACACGGCACATTTTTAAGAATTTGACTATAGTCATACATAACACGTTTCTAGGGATTCCAATACAGTCGCATATAGTATGTATCTGGCAATCTGACAATCTTTGCTCATAGCACATTTCTGTAAATACAATTATAGTCGGACACGGCACATTTTAAAGAATTTAACTATAGTTGTACATAACACGTTTCTAGAGATTCCAATATAGCCGCATATAGTATGTTTCTGGCAATTTGACAATCTTTGCTCATAGCACATTTCTGTAAATACAATTATAGTCGTACACGGCACACTTTTAAGAATTGGACTATAGTTGCATATAACACGTTTCGAGGAATTCGACAATAGTCACTCAACATTCTTCTAGGAATTCGACTATAGTAGCAATTGGTGAACTCACTATATTGTAACGGAATAACTCGGGTCAAGGTTTGTTAAATACAAACACGTTGATGATAAGGAGAAATAGCTCAAGGAAGGTGTTAAGATATGTATGAAGGGACATATTTGTTCATCCAGACACAAATAGATTGAACGCATGATTTGAATTTGAAGATATCTCATGGGTATGGAGGGAGAATACGGAAAGAGCGGATATATTTTGAAAACAAAAACAAAAGAGTCCGTTTAGAATAATGCCATATCCCCAGACTCGAGATATAAGATAACACGAGAAAAAATTTTCTCCATTGTATATAGATTTGTTGCTTTCCCTGTCTTAATTTCCGTCCCTACAGATTATGTCGGCACAACAAAAGGGACATATATGGATTATCACTTCACCGATCTTAACTGATAATATCTCGCTTTCATAGGGTGATGCGCCTATGGAATGTATTTAATGTCACTAGAACTATATATATATATATATATATATATATATATATATATATATATCAACCATTCCACACGAGTAAAAATATATAAACAACCCTATGTATTTAATAGTTTAAAAACACCAGTCCCACTAGAGCTCTCAGTGGCCGAGGGGATAAGATATCAGGCTGGCAAATATTCAGTCTGTGTTCGACCTTAGCCAACGATATTTGTGTCTAGTCACACTGAAGAGGTGGGAAACGCCGAAACACCTGTCTGTGGATGACTTATTATTATATATATATATATATGTGCACACAAAATACATTCCACAAACTACTACTCTTTGATACTTCCAGGTTAAACCTTTCGTGTGATGGAACTAGAAACTTTCGACCGCCCCCCGCACGGTTCGTAATTTCTAATTTCTCTTTCTTGATGAAAAAAATCAACATTTTTTTTTCAACAACAATCCTGATCTTAAGTCCAAACATCTATCAATGAATTTTTCTGATGAGATTGGTCGAAAAAAGAATAAATATCAACTTAGATTAAATATCTAATTATAAGGTTCC
Source organism: Doryteuthis pealeii (assembly GCA_023376005.1). Lineage (NCBI taxonomy): Eukaryota > Metazoa > Mollusca > Cephalopoda > Myopsida > Loliginidae > Doryteuthis > Doryteuthis pealeii. The sequence goes on from CM042140.1 coordinate 106,496,317, forward strand.
CTAATTTTATTTTTAGAAATTTTCCTCTCTTAAGATGTATACGCTTTACGCAGTCTTATTAAATTTTGTACCCATAAAAAACTCTTTATATATATATATATATATATATATATATATATATATATATATATATATATATATATATACTAGCTGTAGAATCCCACATATGCGGGTTCAATAAAATGCTGGTATCGCTAATAATAGAAAGCAGGCAGCGAATAATATTTTATTAGCAACAAGAGCTGGTATATAGATATTTCCGCAAATTGGTTGACTTTGGTTCAATTGATTAATTATATCCCTTAATCAGTAAAAATCAATAAACAAAATTGTCATGTTTCTTAGTTAAATGTGTATGCAAGATTTCGAATCTGAGTGACATTCCATTTTGGAGTTATACGTCGACACGTCCCTACCAAACTTATATATATATATATATATATATATATATATATATATATATATATATATATATATACTAAAAGCGTTGAATTACGTCGCTTTCAACAATAGTTTTGGCAAAGTTTTCTAGAACAAGTAAATAACGGCAGTTTTCACCAGATAATTCTCAGATGTCATATCTACAAAGAATAGTCATGATTTATCAGCCGGACCTTGTTATAGTTCATGCTCATTTTGATCCTTAACATACTCGACTTATCGCCTGGCATTTGCTCAGTCAGTTGACCTTTACGAATAGGAGAAGAGAGCATTGATTCAACCTTAAAACAGTTTTCTTTACGCACGACCTTTACGCCGAGAAAAGTTGAAAGAGGCAACTTCTCGGATAATACAACATTACTTTCATTGGTTTCAGAGATTAATTTATTGAACATTGTTCATCCGGAAGAAAGTTATATTAGAAATCGTAGTCAAAACATTTACCCACCTATGTTTGATTAGTGCTGTTGGGTTGTCTTCCCTTTGCCTGGAAGAGTTATCTTCCCTCTGGGTTCCCGTTTTTGACCACCAGGTTTTTTTTTTTGTATTTAAGCGCCTGTTTTGAACTCTCTTCCTTCTCTTGCTTCTCGGGACTTGACAGCATGGGTTAGACACTTGTCTACATCCTCCCTGTGTTGGGGTCTTACCCCCACACATGCATTAATAAGAGACTCTCTTATGGACTCTCCATAACCCTTCATTGCTGCTATATTCTAGATATATCTACTTTGTACCCTTCTTTTTATGTGTCATTCCCATGTACATTATGTATCTTTGTCATGTATATGTATTTCATGTCTTATATGTTTCTCCATGTGCTGTCCAATTTATTAAAGTCCATTATGTTATGTTTATGTGTAACACTCATGTCGGAGTTGTTTTGTTCAACTTATAATAACCGTGAACCCAACAGTGCCGCTATTGCTCTCCTAAAATGGATAATTTGGAATTAAATAACCCACCGAGCTTGATATATCATTAAACAGAGAAACCAAATGAAACCAATCAAAACATACAGATTATAATTTATTTTGATCAGTTGGATGGTTGGTGGATTTTACGGTATGTCAACCCATTGGGTCATTTTATAGCGAAGACATTTTTGTTTCATTCATTCTTGATGGGTACTCAGTTTGTTTTAAACACATGTTTTCTATTTAACCCATAGATGAGACCGTAACAAGTACTTCCAATCCAAGTCAGAGTAGAAGGGGTGCTCCACATTCCCCAGACCTCCAGAACTGAAACCTCACCATCAGATAGAGTTTAACGTCATACACAGGACAATAAGATCCTCAGCTATTGCCTTCTAGCACCCATATGATAAAAAGGTTTGTAGCTTGCCATGAGGGCAATATGGTTGGGACAATTATATAGGAGCTTAACGTGACCAGCTGATTGATCGGAAGGGACCTCTACAACCGTGCGTCTAGTACGGGCCGAAAGTGGAGTGTTGCATGTCATGGACTGCTCAGCCACCAGGGTACTGTCTTTAAGCATCACGGGTCGCCACTCACGGTCAACAGGTGGCCCCATCAGAAGGGCTTACCCCTCTGCAGAGTGCCGTCAGTGTATTCTAAAGCTGCGGTCGACAGCGATAGATCGCTATCCTTTACGTAAGTGCTGTGCTTGCGGAATTAAAATATGCTAGCTGTATTCCTTGCAGATTAATAAGCTTCTTCATTAAAGAAATGTCCTAAGTATGAGACAAACCAGCATCTGGTGACGATGCTTCAGCTCTGGATAACTGGGGAATTTGGATTACTCCTTCATTGTCATTACGCTCAGGTCCTCTGAGATCCGGAGTTGTAGGACCTGTCTCGGTCCCATCTATGGATAAAACAGATATGCTTAAAAATCATGTTCATTCATTAGGAATACCTGATGCCATATTACTATGAATTATTTGTATTATGAATACTTACTTGAAGCTATAATTATTAATATCTACAATGGTGACGCTGCTACAAGTTGAGAATTATCCATAATTGAAGCAGACAGGACTTACTATTTCCGAATTGTTAGTTACTTGAAACCATATAACTGCAGGAAAACAAATGACTTATATAAAATGGAAATAATTACCTGAAACAAAATAGTTATTAATATTAGATAAAATACTTAAATCTATACAAAAATATGTAAATTTTGGTACTATATAGAACAATCTATATCATACTGCAACCGGGTAATTAACAACAAAGTTAACAAGAGTATCAAATTAACATTTTACGATAAATTGTTTGATTATTATATTTCATATTGTAAAAGTATTAAAAGAATTAGATTAAGCGTTCGTGAGTTAGTGAAGTACTCTCGCTGTTACTTGATTTCAATGCTAATACTACTCCCCGGCCCTCGGGCTCGGTGTTCAGTGACTTTGGTCTCTGGGCCGGTAATATATATAATAAATCAGTGTTAATCCAAGGACGTCATTCCCCTGGCAAAATTTCTTCTAAAGAAGCCAGGGATAGGTTTATTGCTTGGTGCCCGAGTCGCCTAAAAAAAGGAATACCGAATGTATTTATGCAAATGTTACACTGGCCACTGCATGAGCTGTGGATTGTGCGTAACTCTCCGTGTTTGTATTTTCCCGGTACCCCACTCGTACCAGGTCAGGCACAAAGGCCCTATTAACGTGGGATCCACCCACAAACCGAAGTTCATGGGATGGCGGGTGAAAAATTACGTGTATCCCGTCGGCATTCCCCTTCAAGGGAGGCGCCTCAGGCACCGGGCAATAAACCCAGCCCTGCCCCTTTAAATCGAGGGGGCAGGTGTGTCCTGCGGGATGGCCCCCTGGGATCGACGCTATTATTATAACTCAATCAGTCCAGCGGCCGAAATTCACCGGACCCGGGTCGAAACCGGGTGGGTCGAAACCGGGTGGGTAACTCTCCGTGTTAATCGGACTTAATGTTCATCTGATATGGTGGGAGGTTTAAAAATATCTACTCCTCACCCCTTCTCTCCTGGAAACGTCTTTTCTTTCTTCCTCAATTGAAAAAAATGTCTCCAGGGGCTTCATTGATTTTCATTGAAATTCAATAAGCCGGTCCTTTTTTCTACTTTATTATCAGTGAATAACGGTGTTGAAAATCTTCTCATATTAGGTTTCCGAAAAAACAGATTACTTAAGAAACCGTGTGACCTTTTTATTCAGAAGTTGATCTCTCTCGTTGTTTAAATAATAAAACTCGACAGGTATAAAGATTTATAGATAAAAGTATCTAACCATAACTACAACATGGGAAATAAAGAAACGGCTATTTACAAAAGCTACCAAATTTCATTGTGAGAGGAACAAGAAACACAAACATGAAAAGAAAAACAGAAAAGATTTTTAAAAAGAAACTTCATTCTTTTCTTCCCGCTTGTGTAGTTATTAAATGGAGCACCGATCTTTAGAAATCAGTACACATTTCATTCTGCGCGTTAACCTATGTTTTGTTAGATAACCGGAGATAATGTAACTAAAAATCCTCTTCTTTTGTGTCGTTGATGTCAAACAAGTTTAACACTGAATTGAATGTGCGCTAACACCTACGTCAGTTCCTTCATTGTGCTAAAAGCCCCGCGAGGATTAAGCGTTGATTTTTGTTTCAAAAACAATGTTGTGCGTTTGTTTATGGCTTACCGAAAATATATTCTGTATTCTTCGACTGATCTACAATGGCGACGCTGCTACAAATTAAGAATTAAACATAATTGAAGCAGGTAGGACTTGCTATTTCCTAATACAGTGGTACCTTGGGTTTTATGAGAATACCAACTTACGATTGTTGCTGTCTTAAATGTCGTTTTTATTTTTACTCTGTGAGTTAAAAATGTAAGGTACGAGCGAGCTTAAGATAAACTTATGTTTACTAAAATATCCAGGCTTCCGAATTTATTACGACAAAGAAAAAATGTTTTTTATTAAAAAAAATGATATTTAGAAATAGAGTGCTGTTTTAGCTCAAGGTTCCTGGTTTGATACTAGCCCTCGCCCACTCAGCGTATGAGTACCACAAGGATCCGTGTGGTAAAGTGAGGAGCTGATGGTAGATATGGCCCTCTGCCTCAGAAGCTAAAATAATATCCTTGGTCTAGCGTTAATGAAAAGTGAATATACTCCCTCGCTGTCTGGCTGATACCGACTTTAAGCCACCCCGACAACTTTACTTTACTTACAGCACATAATTAATTATACACTACTAGCAAATATATGCACCCTCCGGGTACAAGTATTTAAGTTTTAGTGTAATAGAATATCATATTAAATTAGAAAGGCTAATGAAACTAAATAAGAGCGTAGATAAAAAGATTTGAAACAGAGGCGATATAATCGAAACATAGAACAAATGAAACTTACTCTTCCAACACTCCCGTCTTTCATTGCTAAATTTTTCTAATTTAACTATTTAGTTAAAATAGGAAGTAAAGAATAAGATTACACTTAATTGTTCTTGTTAATTGATTTCTTTTATGATTTATCCCCGATATTTTTGACTAAACCAAACAATTAGAAATCAATAATACCAAGCATACATTTATTAAAATCAATTTTTTAATATCAATATGCAACTTACCTTTCCCTTCACATTATAAACTGCTATTTTGCTGTACATATAAATATACTTGCAAGTTATTTGTATGTAGATATAGTCAACAGTATTGATAATGTAAAACAATTTTATTAATAATTGAGGTTCAAATAAAAATTAAATCATCGAGAATGTGACGTAAATAACAAAGGGGATTGTGACTTGAGTGGTCATCTAGTTTCGGTTACAGACAGACAAACACACAGTCTCCATTATAATAAGAGATGTTATTATGTTTTTATATAATCCATGGCTATTTTCTTCAATGCAGAAAATTAATTTGATATATGAGGAAATTCTGTTATGGGCAGAACAGATTGATATCATAAGTCGAAATACTATATTTGTTGAACTTTGAAAGACCAAGGTGATATACTTGAATCTTGTTTTGATTTTAATTAATATATAACGAGGATTATTACAATTAAATTTTGTTCTATTTTTATACATAAATGAACTGAAAATATTATATTTGTGTTGGATGATTAGTTAATTGTTCAGTTTCCGGTCTATCTGGACTTGTTGGGCTATTTAATCGTGAGGTCGGTTTAACAATTATGTTCTCCGATTGATCATCGAAGTTAAGAAGCGACGAGCCAGTTCAATTCTTGCTTATGTGACCACTTAAGAAACTGCAGGTACTATTAGCAACTTGAGTACTTTGTTTATCAAAAATGACTTATTAGTCATTAAATGACTCAAAAGGTTATTATACTGTAAAATATAACAGCCAAAGCACAACTAAATCTCCTATCATGTATGGTACAATTGATCTATCCACACAATCATTTAAATAGTAAAATATCAATTTCTTCAGTGCAGACCTGTTGTTGTAGTTCAATATCGTTTAAAGATTATCTCAAATAGAGCTGTTTAATTCATAGATAGTAACTTAACGGGTAATTGCATGTTTTTATAGAGTAGTTCTGGGAGTAATGTTAACAAATAGGTGATATCAAACTTCACACATCTTCAAAACTAGTGTCAGGAAGTAATTTTCCTGGCCTTGATAAAAATATGTTTAATTGAGCAACACTCTTATCTGATATCAAACAGCAACAATTTGGTTTAAGGTGACTATTATTTCAAAATGCAAATATATAATGTAGGTCTTTTTTTTTTACAAATAATTGCAAAATACTATTTTTCATAAAGCAAGATAATTTTTGATAAAATGAAATATGCTTCATACTACCATGGGAGACATTAATTGTAACTTCACCGTTTGGCATTAGCCGTGACCCGTCTGTAAACATACCGCTGTAAAGTATGTAGCAATTAATTATTCACCTTAGACTGACGGCCGCTGATAGCCGCAAGGGTAAGGAACTTGGCAGACAAAAATTCTGTCGGGTTTCTATCCCGGCTAGAGGTAGATTTTCAAAAGTCAAGCCACACTGATGAGAAGTAAACTTCGAAACACCTGTCTGTGGATGACTGATATATATATATATATATATATATATATATATAGAGAGAGAGAGAGAGAGAGAGAGAGAGAGTGAGAGAGGGAGAGAATTAATGGAAAAATGAATGAATGAATGGAATAAAAAAAGTGAATAAAATGAATGGAATAAATGAAAAATCTTATCCAAAGGACCTCTATCAAAAGAAAAATAAATAAGAGAGGTACCTGATGGAAAAGCCTTCTTCATTCTTAATGGACTCTTTTTTGAAGAGTTAAATTAATATAATTATCATATAAGATATTGGAGAGGATAGAATAGGTGCCTTACCTTGGTGAGGTTCTGTAGAGAAATAATTTGAATTTTTTATTGTATCTAATGGTGTCTGTTCTACATCTGGTATAAATTGCAACAACGGATACTTTTGAATTTAAGATAACAACTGGAAGATTTTTAATTACTTTTACAAATGTAAAATAAATAAATTAAAAAAACAAATAAAAAGAACTATCTTTAATTATTTATTACAGAAATGTATGGGTAATTTACTCAAACTCAAATTGATGAATGATTTAAGAATACTCTATTTTACATCCTTTGGAAGACTGTCTTTTTCTTATTTACATTTCTACATACAATAGAAGTTATTTCCATATTTTCACACTCATATATATATGTGTGTGTGTGTGTGTGTGTGTGTGTGTGAGTGGGGAAATATCGAAATACATTCTATTGTATGTAGAAATGTAAATAAGAAAAAGACAGTCTTACAAAGGATAAATTTATATATAGAGGGTAAAGTTAGTCGACAGTAAAACCTTTCAAGTTTTGCATAAAGCCTTCATTACTATAATTGGATTGGTAGGATATTGTTGAACTTGAGTTAGATTTCTGTTAAAATTGAGAAAGTATTTAAAAATACTTTCTCTTTTTTCGGTTTCATATATATATATATATATATATATATATATATATATATATATATTTGTTGAATCTTGTAAATATAAAACTTTTTCATAATCAACTACCCAGGTTTCAGGTTATTTCACCATCGTCAGGCTGCTAAATCTTCTGGTGTTTATTTGAAGACATTTCTTGCTGTTATGTTTATGGACCGCAAATTACGTCGGTAGTTGATTATGAAAAAGTTTTATATTTAAAAGATTCAACAAATAAATAAAGCTCCTACAAATTTGTGGTTAACCACTGTGATTTTTTGTTTCACCCCAAAACAATTTTTTAAATAAATAATATATATATATATATATATATATTTATATATATATATATATATATATTATATATATATATATATACATATATATATATATATATATATATATATATATATATATATATATATATATATAGGTTTTAACTGTGTATCTGAACTTTCGAACACTAGATCCAGATGCAATAACTTCACAGAACGAGCCGCTTGAGGATCTGAATGCCCTTTGACCACTTGGTTTTATTCGTGTTATTCTCTAGTGGACACCTACTTATGGACATACAAGAGTTAGGAGAGTAGAAAAACAATTTTTAATTTTTTATGAGTCGAAATTGAAGAGTCTTCTGATGATATGCCAGAAGCGATGACCAATAGCGTCAGGTGTCGAGAGATCTTCATCATGATCCGACTTGATTATATATTAAAAAAATATTTGCACAGTGTGTAGAAAAATAGAAATACACAAAGTGTTCTAAAGAATTGACTCCCACTACTGCTCAGTCTTACCAATCCAATCAACAATATATATATATATATATATATATATATATATATATATATATATATGAGTGTATGTGAACCTATATTACTCTCTAGATCTTGTATATATCTATATAAATAACTACATTCAAATAGTTTCCACGCCTATTAGATCATCAGACTGGTGGTATATATGCCTTATCTCATGTGTAACTTCAAATCATTCACTGGCACGTTTTTCCCTATAGAATAAATAATTGTAATTCGCCCAGAAACTTTCACTTGAATATTTGGCGGTCTCTTTGATTGCTGAACCATCTTTCGTTTTGAAGATCAAGTCAGCCACGATCATCGTTATCGCGATGATATGGGACTACTAAAGAGAGTTGCATAGCAACGTTTCGTTTTGAGTCTTCTTAGTAACCGTATAACGAAACCAGCATCTTAAATTCTGAAATAATAGTGTCGTAAAGACATAGGTTTCTCTTTCTTTTCAAATTGCATTCATTCAAAAAGCAGTTACATCCAAGTTAACTTGTGAAATAACAGAGGGTCGTAAGGACGTAGGTTTCTCTTTTCTTTTTCTGTGTAGCATGTCTTTTTCTACCCTTTCTTTGTTTATCATAAAAACGGAATTGTCCATTATTTAGCTGGGTAACAACACCCACAAGAATTAAGAATCATGTTGATAAGCAACCACAGATAATCAGGATTGTATTTTTGCATTTCATCTCGAACAATTTGGTCGGTCTCTCTTTTAACCAGAGGGTGTTGTAAGATGAAAACGGTCGGAAGATTAAGGAAGAATAGTAATAATATAAAGTTATGTTCTAAGATTCGCTTAGATGTGACACAAGGCCGAATGTAAGGGGTAGCCAAAGAGGATATATATATATATATATATATATATATATATATACTAGCAGCCGTTACCCGGCGTCGCCAGGGTGGTGGGGGATTTTTAAAGTTAATCCCGCAGATCCATTATTACTGAGTCGTGAGTTGAATCCTCGTGGGATGCCCCATTTGAATCCCTATGTAAAAAATAGACCTTGCATTGATCCAGCTACTCTGAAATTATCTTCACGAATATAAATCAAATCTGTCTATTATTTTTGCTCAAAAACCAAACCTTAGTGCTATTTAATGTGTTTATTTACTTTGTCGTTAATTGTTTTATTTCGAAGTTTACTCCGGACATACATATAGACACAACTGCTGTTCTCCTCTCTCTCTCTCTCTCTCTCTCTCTCTATATATATATATATATATATATATATATATATATGAAATATTTAGAAAAAACAAACACATGTTAAATTCGCTGACAGAATTCTGTTTCGACCCTCTTCCTCAAGAGCGAGTTGTGTATGATAGAGAGAACGGCGAAAAGTGGACCGTTATGAGATGAAAGTGGTGCAGATGAAACGTTCAATATTATAGCCGGAATTTTTTTTTTTTTTTTTTTTTTTTAATTTAAATTTAGGAAAATGCGCATTCTGTTTTTAAAATAAAATAAAATAATTTTATTTTATTTTATTAAATCAGAAGCATTATAGTCCACAAAGAAAACTCAAAAGTTTGATGTAAATGTGTATAAAAATGTAAAAGAAAGTATCAAAAAGTTCAAAAATCCCAGCACTGTAGACCACGATGTTCACCGGATAAGATGTAGAAATCCTGGTATTTTGTTATATATATATATATATATATATATATATATATATATAGATATTTGATAATTGAATCATATTACCACGACCAGACAACTCGGCAAACACCATTTGCGACATCCAGAGCACTGGACAGCTGTTTCGACCTCCTTTGGTCTCATCAGCAGCGCATACCACAATCTCCACGACTAGAGATTGAACCAGTGGACACAGCGTGAAGAACGGGGACTCAACACAGTGGGCCACCAGCCCATGTCACAAACGGAGAATGCCAAATCATCTAGTCAATGGAATATTAATTCAAACTGCGCAGCCACCTAACCTGTATTTGCCGTGTATCCCATCACATGATTACAGAGGGCAAGGTCACCCCCAGGACAACGACTTCCTAATTCGGGGCCCGAATCCTCAGAACACAATCTAATGGGTAAAGGGTATATATTAGTTTTCATAGAGGAATTATATATAATTGATAATTGAATCATATTACCACGACCAGACAACTCGGCAAACACCATTTGCGACATCCGGACACACACACACACACACACACACACACACACACACACACACACACATATATATATATATATATATATATATATATATATATATATATATATTTCAGATTACAATGTGTGTCAAAAAGTAAAAATAAAATCTCCATACTTTTTGACACACCTATATATATATATATATATATATATATATATATATATATTTTTATATATATTATATAATATATATATATATATATATATACAGAATTTCGATAGATTTCACTGAGGAAATTCTAGATGTTATTTGCTGCAATATTTGCTGCGTATGCAATTTATTTCTTGCAAGGTCAACTTGATTTCCATTTTTCAGAGAATCAATTAATAAATAGGAATAGATAATATTAATTTGATAAACTAATAACAGAAAAGATGCCAAACAATTTTCTTTGAACACCGAACATTCTGGATTCATAAAACCTACCTTAAACAAACTAGATTAAATCATTTGAATTAATGGTATATTTTCCCCAAGCCATGCTGAGCAAATTTATATAGAATAAGTCAATGCTAAGCAAAAATATGGAATGATCTTGTTATTTGCATTCCTTTTACAAGTACCGACAGAATCCTAGATATACAAATCAGTTTACTGTTAATAACCAGTTTTTGCTGACGTTAATAAGATCTTGTTATTTGCATTCCTTCTACAAGTACCAGCAGAAGCCCAGATATGCAAATCAGTTTACTGTTGATAATTAGTTCTTGTTGACGTTAATAAGATTTTGGGCATACTTAATTGCAAGGAAACAAATCCGCCAAAATATCTATTAAGTCAAAAAATGGAAAGCAGAACGTATAGGATTAACTCCTATATTTTTACTTGCATTTGGAATAGAATAAGAATAATTAAGTTTTCTTAAACAATTAGTTTTACAATTGTATGTTATGAGTTAAGTTTTTGAATTATGTAAACAAAAGAGAATCGAATGAAAAATATTTTGGGAAATATTTATAGCGACAATTAGACATAGAGACACTTGTTTAAATTCCGATGACAATATCTACGTCAATAGAAAACTGCATTGTCATTGGAATGCTACGGGTAACAAAATCATCCGATATTAATTTTAACTTAATGTTCAAGTAGGCATTACAAAAGAAAATTATGTAAAAGGCCCATGAGTTGAAAAGCTTCAGTTGGAGAGGATGCTCTCACAACTCGACACAGTTGGAGAGAGGACCCTGTCCGGAGACACAAAAAGTGATTCCTCAGGTCTGTCTCTTTTTCGTTTCATTTTTTCTCTCACGCCCTCAATCATAGATTTAGTTTTAACAAAACTGCTACAATGTTGACACATCAAAAAGAACATTAGCAGTGACAAACATAAAAAATACATACGCACTTTGCACACACAACTACCTACAGGCACATACGGTCCGCAACGCCGATGAAAGAACCATTGACTATACCAATTGTAAAGTAAGTAAGTAAAGTCGACGGGGCGGCCTAATGTCAGTATCAGCCAGTCAGCGAGGGACTCTATCCCCTTTTCAATAGCGCTAGACCAAGGAGATTGTTTTAGCGTCTGAGGTGAAGCGCCACACCTACCATCAGCTCCTTACTTTACCGCACAGATCTCTGTGCTACTCATACGCTGAGTTGGCGAGGACCAGTATCGAACTAGGAACCTTGTGGTTTCTAGCCGAACGCTCTACCGACTGAGCTAACCCGGCCTTTTGAACTATTATGTATATAAAGTTGTTTCTTGTATCAATTTTGTTTTCTTCTTTTGTTTTCTATGGAAACTACATTTCCGTAGTCTTGTGTGTTTAAATTACGACACTCGGAATTTCTTCTTCCACCTAAACGCCGAGTATAGGGTCCCCACAAAGGTCATAGATAGACTAAGAAGAGTACAATTTTATCCCCTTCCCATAGTCATGCACAAATTATTTTGCTATATGCATCAGGAGCAGGAAAATCAGGGATTGAACTCTTTCTTAGTACAACGGCTTTCCCGATTACAATATTGATATCTCAACCATCCACTCTTCACCATGGTCTCTTGATTTTGCTGAAATACTACATCAGTGTTGGGTTCAAAGTTATAATATCACTTAGAATTGTTTGTTGAACAAAACAACTCCAACCAAGGGTGTTACATACACAAACGACTTTAATACAAGCACATGGAGAAGCATTTAAGACGTGAAATATGCGTATACAAGATACATAAGAAAAGTTACATAGTAGATATACACGTACATAGAAAAGGTATAAGATACAATAAAAACGTATACAATGGTTATCTAAATGTACATACAAAAGATAGGGATAGTTATGGAGAGTCCATAGGTTAAAGTCACTTACTAGTGGCTGTGTGTTGGGGGGTGGAACCCCTGCACAAGAAGGGTGTAGACATAAATGTCTAACCCATGTGTGTGAGGTCCCGGACAAGAAACAGAGTTCGAATCTGGCGCTTGCCTGCTTAAAAAGCAAAACACCTGGAGGTGAAAACTAGAAACAAGAGGGAAGATAACTCTTCCAGACAAAGGGAATACAATCCAACAACAGTATTTGAAATTAGAGTTACCAATTGTTTCTATTTTTGAAAATTCTATCAGATTTAACTGTGCTATTAAAATAGATGCATGGCATAAAGTTTACTATCAAAGGAAATTGACTTGACGGAGTTTGAATTCTGTATATGATTTGGTTGGTTGTTTTGGTTATTTTGTTATCCGGTATATCAATCATCTACCTATTTCCAAAAATCCACTGTGAAGTCGACAACATGATACCTATCATTTATTTTTATTGAAAAACAAGAAAAAAAGAAAATAAGAAATAAGTCTTAAATACAGTTATATAAAAAAAAAGCATCAATATTACTGTTAAAGATAAGGTTTCGTAATATTGGCTTTATTCTAATCACTTATTTTTATCACTTATAGAAGGGAACAGGGGACCGGGACAAGATTTTTACGAAAGATAGGTTCTTCCCCTCTGTGCACTGAAGGCGAGTTAGAAAGATAAGGAAATCATAATTTGTTGGGTATTGGGGTGGGTGGGGTGGCCATAGTATTTTTGTTTTGTTTATGAATGCAGACAAACAACATTCCAGAATAATTCAACTGCTGTGATGTCGCAGACCGAGATGCTTCTTTTATTTCTTTAAATATTCCGCAATTTGTTTAAATCTCTGTGTGTGTGGGTGTGTGTGTGTGTGCGTGTGTGTGTGTGTGTTTTAATGCAGCATCAAATCAATTTGATAAACAAAGTACTTAGGTTGCTTACAGTACCTGTTGTTTCTTTAGTGGCCCATGGAGTATGGAGAAAGATAAATTCTGGTGGGATATAATAGACGTAGAGGGTTGAAAAAGGAAACAATACTGGTAGATCCCGAAATATCAAAACCATACGAAGGAAAGTATTATGGAATAACACAATATTGAGGCAATAATGATTGTATTCATTCCGATAACCAGGATTTATTTGAATCTTGTCTTGCCAAGATCTGCTCAAAACACAAGAAGGCGCCTCCCCGAGGCGCCTCACTCCAACTCACTCCAACACTTAGCCCGAAGGCAGGGAGAGTCCTAAAACATTTAAGAGGCTGAAAGTCTGGCTACAATCACGATCACAAATATTGATTTTCTTTGATATCTTATGTTCAATCAGAATGCATTTTACTTTTTTTTATTTTAGCACCAATAAAACTTTTTTTTATCTGTTCGAAAAAGTAATATTGAAATTTTCATTGGATTTTGGCAGCTATTCTTAGTTATAACAATATTTGGTCATCTGATTTATGAGCATAAAGAACTAAATAACTTCTGTTGAATTATTCACAGGAATAAAAAAAAGAAGAAAACATATAACAATTTAATTTACGGGACAATAATGTATCTAGAAAAGTGATAAAGTTATAATGACGTTTTGTTGATAATTTTGAGAGACAAAACTTTAGAAATTAAAGAAAATTGACTGAAAGAGATTTCGATCAATTGAATGGTTTGTTTCTGGATGGAATTGAGAGAAAGAAAAAAATATAAAGAAGCTGGATTTGTAATTAATAAAAAGAAGAACATAAATGTAGGCATAACTAACGTTAACGATTAAAAATGTAATTGGAATTAATTGGGATATTAAGTGGAAAATTTTTAATTATTTCGTTCGTTTTTCTATGATTCTTTTAGGAAAAGTCTGTCGAATTTTAATTGCTTAGATCAATTGAGAATGTTAATTACAGAGAATCAAATAACTTTTGATATTTTCTATATTTAGATTAGTGCAGTATGAACTATAGTAAGAGAAACGGATTTAAGTCGGGTCTATGAGTAGGTCATCGTAGGAATTCAGTGTTGTCTTCTTTAAACGAACATCACATTGTTGTACTAGAGATTAGAATTTGATCATACTTTGCTGGGGCGCGGTTTCAATTTATGGAACGATGTCCCGGCAAAGTATCACAGTCGTTTTATCGGGGTGTATGGTGATGCGGGTAATTTAAAAGATGCTCGAACCTGCCCGTTTGGACCTCCCGTTCTTTCGTTGTTTGCTGATCAAAAAGAAAGCTGAAAGAGAGCTGGTTTCGTGGTTTCTCAACTCGGTTGTTTTGGATGATGACCAAATTATCTAAATGCTGTCAACGCGTCTACAAAACAAATAACCAGGAACGCTTATTAATGTTTTATGTACAAAAATATATACATTTATTAATTATACAATGATTAATATCTTATATAACGGAAAAGAGCGTGAATGTTGGAGGAGGTTTCTTTTGTTAGTTGACTGGCGATCTACAGCTAGATTTCTATGTCGGGGTGCAGCGGCAACTGGTGACAAGGGCCCCGAGCTGTGGCGAGCTCTCGATCTCTGTGTGCCTGACTCCGGCTGATTGTCTGTTGTTCCAGCTTCGGGTCTTCTTTTTATGGGACCCGACCCCCCCCCCACCGGAACATACATCTCTAATTGGCCAGCCAATAGAAACACCAGACTAATGGAGCTTAAACATCGGGGTGGAGTAAAAAAAAAACCTCACCACTTCTCTTTGATTGGTAAGCCACTCGATAATATTGATTATTTGCATAAATGGCCTTATGCCAGTCTTAGTTGTAATTTTCACTTAGTTTTTCCAAGTGCCAATTATTAAAAATGTTGGAATAATTGAGCAAATTTCAAAGTTTTCAGGAATTTATTTATTTTTGTCAACCCGAGGTCAATTATTATTATTTTTTTAAAAATTGAAACCCAAAGTGAACAATTGTTTCACTTATTTAAATCAAGAATTGGAATTCCTGATCAAATCCATTGTTTCAGGAATTTGCCTTTTGTATTTTCTTCTTTTGTATTGACCTGACAACCCAAAATAAACTGTTTTATTTATTTAAATCAAAAATTTGAATTCTTTTCAAATTCCGTTGTTTTGAGAATTTGCTTTTTATGACACAAATGTTTGTTTTTGTCTATTGAAAGAATCCAGTGTCGCTGTATGTAAACAAATTGTGATTTCTAATATTAGTATTATCATTTCAGTTTTTCTTGTTTTTATACTTCCTTACAAAAGTCAACTTAAACTTTTAACAAACTATCCTAATTATTATCAAGTAATTAACTTAATATCGCCAGTCAACCTATAACACTATCATAGTGTTATAATACTGACAATTGGTAAGACCAGAATGTGTCCTAGTAAATTAGACCAATAAAATTCTATAGTATTTGAGATACAAGACCAGAAGACCAGGCCAATTAATAATTAACACAAAGTAAGTAACTTAGTAATCAGTGGGTTTTGCTGTTTCAGCGGACCACAAACTAAAAGTAAAAGAAAACGAAAAGAAGGAAAAATATTTCGAAATTGTTCAAGGGCTAAAAAAGTGTATGATATATGAGAGTGACGGTGTGCTTGGTACAGTTTCCAAGTTTTTGAAAAGGAGAAAGAAAAGAAGCTTTCAAATTAGTTTTGACTAACGAGATGAAATCCCTTTTTGGATTAATATCAGAGTGTTCCTTCTCCTAGGGCCGATGCCATATTAAATTTAAAGAGCGCTGTCTTCTATTTAGCTGGGTAGAATAGTTGGATTCGTATTTTCCCAATGATGTTAGAAATATGTGAAATCCAAACATTGATTTGAACTCATCTCTCGGCGTCTATTTTCTACAACGGCAAACATTACACAACGCCTCCAAAGCACAGAAATAAAACATCAAATGAGGAATGGACACCATCCAGTTCGCAACAGTGTTAAAATCAGCTAGAATATTCAGAACAGTCTCGGAGAGCTGGGATACTTGATTTAATACGTAGGAAAATAAAACAATAATAGGATCAATAACACGAAGTAATTATTTATTAAACCCGGTTTTGTTAACACCAGTATACGAATTAAACACACCATATATTATGTAAACTCTATCTCTTAGTGATATATAGGACACAGAGAATGATTTAAACCCACAAATATCGTGGACTGTTTTGAGGCAAATATAACTAAAATCTTCATAGAGATCTCGTTAACAAATAAGATTTATTCACTGTATTAATGGCTTTTACTATAGATTACCTCATTGATAAACGCTAACAGTGACGTAGTTTCGGTTATAACCAGACAAACACCGATTCTCCATTATAATAAGATTTTGCAAAATAAAAAAGGTATAAAAATGTTCAATATAAGTTTTAAAGCCATTCACTGGTGCTTCTATTCGATGCGCTCTTCTTTCTAGCTAATTCCACCTCAAAAAAAAAAAAAAAACATGATAAAAACAGATTTTAGTTCTCCGTTGGATTCTGAGAGAAACCTACGGACTATTGGAAAGAAAAGAATTAAATAATTGATATCTCTTTGAGAGTTATCTTTTTTATTTTTTCGGTTTTCTTACTTTGTCACATTACCATTCTTTTGTTGATGTTGTTGTTATTGTTGTGGTGTTGTGGTTGTTGTCGTTAAAATCCTTATCATTATTGTAGGGGTTCAGTTGTACTGTTATTCACAGAATCCAGTTGGTAATCCTAGTCTGTAGATTTCCTCCGTAAAATCTGTCCAAGCCTGTAGTGTTCATCGTAATATATAAATCAGATGTCTGTGGTTTGCATCTGGTGTTAATCCAAAGACAAGTCTTCCTGGAAAAAGTTCGACGAGTTCGACCGACAAGTGAATGAGAGCAAACGATCTTAAATGATTTTTGTCCTCACATGTCATTGACAATTTAAACCGGAAGTTGCTGCTGCTGTTGTTCCCCTCGCGACTCAATTTCCTCAAATATCAAATCAATGTTCCCCATTGAAATAGACGTTAATGCCATTAACCCGGACCAGCCCCACACAAAACAACCAATTTTTGTTCCTTTTTACGAAAAGAAAAAATAGTACTGCATTGTATAAAAACATAATAAAATATTATGTAATGAATTATGGGCTCCAATATGGTTTAATGTTTATTTTTTTATAAGTAATATTTTTTATTGTAATACATTTGGAAACTTAAATGCTTTTGTAAACCAATTAACTTAAGTGTATCTGAACCTCACTCGTATCAAAATGTCAGCTCTAAACACAGAGCAAAAAATCGGCCAAGTCACAGCTCGTAAATAGGAAAACTTGTAAGTTGGTTAATTTGTAAGTCAAGGTACCACTATATATATATATATATATATATATATATATATATATATATATATATATATATATATATATAAAGGAATTTGAAAAAACAAGTGTTCCAAAAATAAGATGAATTTATTTATCGACGCGTAAACGTTTCGGTTTCTTTAAACCTTCATCAGGATGTATTATGGGGTGAAGAAATTGATGGATGTTTTATAGATGACAGGAGATAAAAAAAATCTTTATAATTTTTTTTTGTTATAAAAATCTTATTTTTGGAACACTTGTTCTTTTTTCAAATTTCTTAATATTGTCTGATTTATTTCCATATTTACTCCCATATTATATATATAATATATATATATATATATATATATATATATTATATAGAAAAATAATAAACCTGCCAAATTTGTTGGTATTTACTGGGCAAGGTGTGTCACAACGTAGAACATATGGGCGCTCCAGCGAGTATCAAACTCTCTTTTCTGTAGTTATGGACTTGCGAGACTAGCTTACTAACCTTTGAATCATGATCAGGCGTCTAACCTGCTTTGTACATTTATATGTTAAATGAGTGCGGAGTCAAGTCGATTTAATTAGAGTTTTATAAGCAACACCAGTTTCCTTTGATTTAAGCAACTCATGTATTTTGTGGGGGTCTTCAGAAATGTACAAAAACTAATGAGAAATTATCTCTTTCCCACATCTGTGAAGACACCTTTTTATTTCATGTTTACGTTTACATTTTAAGATTAAACGCTTTAAATACCATTTGATCTCCGTTTGCAAAGCAGGTGACATTAATTCGGTGGCAAAAAAATTATCACTCGTTTTTGCAACAGTTTTAACGTTGCTGTTTTATTTCACAAGGCTTATTCATCTTATGATAATGGAGATTGTGTGTTTGCATGTCTGTAAACAAAACTATACCACTACCCGAGTGACATTTCCCTTAGTCTTTACGTCACATTCTCCATGATTTTATTTTTTATTTAAACCTCAATTAATAGAAATTATTTTACATTATTAATACTATTACCAACATACTATTAACATGTTTATCGAGTTGATATAAAAATCATTACAAAATCACCAAAAAGTGTGTTGAAAGACATTTGTTTGAATGAAAAAATGCTGCCAAAATACAACTATTTCAAGTCGATAACCATGTTATTAGTATGTTTCAATTTTGTCAAGTTAGAAATGTGTGACGAAATTGAAAGGCAGCCCTACGAACAAGCTGATTCCCAGAAACAAAGCTCGTCAGGATATGTTTGGCCTGTGCGAAGGGGAAGGGTATGGCGAGTGGCTACGGATATTCGAACTCGCTACCTCCTTGTAGCTGAAATGCTCTCCGAACCCTGATGAAGTATATCGGAATTTGCATAAGCGCAGCCGAACGAGCAGAAATAAGACGGACTCTCGCTGACACAGGGAGTGAGGAAGAAACTGTTTGGACCGCAAGTGAAATCTGATGACTGCTGTTTGAACTGAGAGTGGCGTGTTCAGTTGGGAAAGGAATTGCATTTCGTTTGCTGGAGAGACTTGCAAAGGATTGATTTTACCTTGAATTTTTGGACCTTTCAAAAGAGAAAGTTAGGAATTTGAAATTGGTTGGAATCTGAGAGGTACCAAGACAGATATTAGAATTTTAAAATTGGTCTGCATCTGAAAGATACAAAACCAAAAATTAAGTTTGTTCTTTTGTTTTATGGGGTGTCAACCAACTTTAATGCCGAATCAAGTCATTTAGGACTCAGATACTGACAGTGTCTGCTGTTGCTTAAGGGGTCACCCAATAAAGTATTAGAACACGCTGGTCGCTGCTTAACTTCAGTAATTTACCGGGAACCTAGGAAGCTAGGATTTTCAGATGGGTTGGAATTTTAAACTTTGTTGGCATTTGATAGATACCACACCAAATGTTGTGATTTTAAAATTGGTTGGCATTTGGAAGTAAATCTGGAATTTATTTCAATAATTCTCCAACTTTAGATAAAACGTTATATATTATATTTTATCTTCTTGTAAATCATTATTAATTGAATGGTTGTTTTACGGCAAAGCAACCCTTTTCGGGTGTCGGATTGTTATAGGATATAAGTCATGCTGAATTCCACCACTTAAACTTATAGACTCGGTGTGGCTGCGTGAATTAAACGCTAGCCCATCAACATCTCGAATACGTGGTTTGTTAACTATTTAATCACCAACCTTGTAAACCGTTCATTTACACGTGTTCGACATTGCAGAACGGACCTGCAACCAAGGACTTTGTTCAACTAATCAACACTAAGTGACACCAAGGAAGAACCAAAAGGATACTTCAATAAAGATCAGCCTCTGCTTGAAACGAGGGATCAACATTGTAAAGTGTTCTCACTTGTGTTAAGCAGAAAAATGGCAACAAAAATCAAAACAATTAATGCCGAATTAAGCCATTTTGATATCGGGTTGCTTACAGTACCTGATATTTCTGAAGGAGTTACCTATTTAATTATTGAACAGACTCATCGCTGCTTAACTTCGGTGGTCTAGCGGGAACCGGTGTTTTCAACGTGACTTGACAGCAAGCTGTAAATTATGAGGTTCCTATCGTAATTTCTCTGACTATTTTCTTACTTAAAGCAGTGAATATAATCATCTTCTTTCTCTAATTGCGTTTTTAAAAAAATATTAAAAGGAAATGCAGAAACGGATAAAACAAGACTCGTTAGTAAACTTCCTTTTAGTTGCAGTTTGGTACAATTCCCAAGACTTCCAAGAAATCAATACTCTATTTCTGGCAATTCCCCAAGAAGGTGACACTCTTTGAAATGGCGTAGTCATTTAATGAGATTGAATTTTCTTCAGTGGTTAATAATGATAATAATAAACATAAAGGAATTTTGGCAGAAAACTAAATTGTTCTTTATTGTTAAAAAAAGAATGGTACTCTAATAACAATCCTAATGAGGGGCTTCTAGAGCTGCGTTGTTATAGTCATTATATTGTAAGTGCGCTTGATAAAAACTGAAAAAAGCGAGATTTTTAATTGAATTGTGAGAAATACTTGCTTTTCATTTTTCTTTTCGTAAAGAATAGAATGTCACTGAATATGGATACAAAGAATAAAAAATGTAAAACCGGCACATGACTTGTTGCACATAAGGTGTAATGTTTACTGATTCGAAAATAACTTCGTTCGGAAAATATAATGGTTAATTCATAATTCAATATATTTCCGATTTTAAACCGTAGCCACACTGAGGAGACTTGATACGTCGAAACGGTGACAAAATATATATGCTTCCAGCTCCTTGTTGGTTTGAGCTTTCTCGGGTGAAGATCTGATTGTCGCTTATAAAATAAGCTTAAAATGGCAAAGCTCTCCTATAAACATGATGTGAGGTCTCAAGTGGCTGTAACATATATACATATGTATGTATTTAGCAGTTAAAATTTACCCTTTCTTTGCAGGTAGCTGATGGTCAATTGGTTAAATCAGTTTCTATCCCGGCCGGAGGTAGCTTACAATGTCTATCAACACCGGGAGAACGTGATACGTTGAAACACGGTGTCTGTCTATGAATATATATATATATAATATATATAATATATATATATATATATGAATAAGATATAATGAAAAAACAAACGATGTTTACAACTGAAATAGGCTCATCAGAAGAGAAAGTGTGCAAACCGTTTCGGGGCCAATTGCACACTTTCTCTTCTGATGAGCCTATTTCAGTTGTAAACATCGTTTGTTTTTTCATTATATCTTATTCATACTGTCGGATTAATTTCCATTTTATTTTCACACACATATATATATATATATATATATATATAGTATTGAAGTGGATATAGAAATAACCTACTCGGGTTTCACCATAACTGGGTTAATTCCAGTGAATTAATCAAGATATCGATTAATTACAGTTAATTGCGGAAGTTTAAATTGCAATCATTACCGTTGAAAACAGTTTCGCAGTTAATGAAACGCTGTTGCGTTATTTTGAAAGTTGAATGCCAAAAGCGATGTTGGTGTATTATAAATATGAATGTTTACGTGGAATATTTTAAAATATATATATTTAAAAAAGATATATTTTAAAAATTTAGATTTAAACATTTTTCAAAAATCTTCTTTAAAAGATTTTAAAAAAAGGTTCTTTTTTTTTCAAATTTCAGATGAGGAGTTGCCATATGCGTCTATGCATGCATTTCTCCAAAAAGTCTGATCTTTGGTTTAATAGTTCTTTGGTGTTATCATAGCAGCCTATTGCCAATTTTTCCTCGGAACATAAGTAGGAGAATGTATCACTTGGTTGATAGCGGCAAGTTTTTTTTATATGATTTCCCATATTATGATAGGTTATATTTATATATTATATATATATATATATATATATATATATATATATAAAAGTACGCAAACTGTTTGCGTACTCTCATACTGTCGTGTAGTCAGTCTCCAAAAATGTAGGATATATCAGTTTAAAAACAAACGAGAAATCTGGGAAAAACCAGCTAGTGTTATGGTTAGAATCCCCGCCTGTCAGCCTGGCAGTTAGTGTTCGAATCACACACAAAAGCGTTTTCCTGTCTATAACTGCTGATGAGGCATAATAGGCTGAAATGTACATACAGAGATTGACTTTTTGTCGATTTGTTTATGCCATACATTTGAACAGATATATTCGCCTAACTCATTAATTATCAACTAATTAATTTTCAAATTCGGTATGACTTCAAGTAAGCACATATCCCAAATATATACATATATATATATATATATATATATATATATATATATATAGTATATGTATATATATATATATATATATATATATATATATATATATATATATATATATATATATATATAATCCAAAAGTCCAGAGAGGAAATCTTCCTTACGACACAAGAGTTTTCTTTAAAAAACCTGTCGCAGTGCGCTCTTAAAATTAGAGTCACAGAGCAAATATATAAGTAAATAAATAACAAAATACTTAGAGATTTAGCATTATAGTCTATAAGGCTAAATCTCTAAGTCTTTTGTTATTTCTTTACTTATATATATATATATATATATATATATATATATATATATATATATATATATATATATATGAAATAAATATTTTTACAAAAAACAAACAAATGATGTTTAGCGAATTATAACATCATTTGTTTGTTTTTCTAAAAAATATTTATTTCATACTGTCGGATTCACTCCCATTCATTTTTCATATATAATATATATATATAATATTATATTATATATATATATATATATAATATATATATATATCACAAATACTTCAACTAAACACTAACTTATTATTATCCGAAACATAACCTAATTAAACATCAATAATTGCCACTATTTGGAATTCCCTGATTTATTTGGCGATTCTGATGGTCAAGCATGCGAGTAGATTGATGTAACTTGTAATAATGAGCATTGTATGGTCATTTAATTATATTCTTCATACCGTCACATTGTCCACTCAGTTACTCAACTTAGAGTTCCTCGTAGAATTAATGGAATCGAAGAATGAGCATCTACTTTGTTCCAATGCGTGACACCCTCTGATCTTTTTGATTAACTGAAGCTAATCCTGAAGACGACATTTAAAGAAATATATTGAATAACAATTTGTGGTATTCAAAAGATTACATGAAGAAAAAAAATATATATTAAGGTCAATACAAATAGAATATCCCATTATTTATAGGGCCGGGTTAGCTCAGTCGGTAGAGCGTTCGGCTAGAAACCACAAGGTTCCTACTTCGATACCGTCCCTCGCCAACTCAGCGTATGAGTAGCGTAGGGAACTGTGCGGTAAAGTAAAGAGCTGATGTTAGGTGTGGCGCTCCACTTCAGATGCAAAAACAATCCCTTGGTCTAGCGCCAGTGAAAAGGGGATATACTCCCTAGCTGATTGGCTGATACCGACTTTAGGCAACCCCAACGACTTTACTTACTTACTTTATAGGGTGTGTCAAAAATTATCGAGATTTTTCGTACTTTTTGACACACCTTGTATTCTGAAAACATTAACGTTCCATTCATTATTCATTTCTGTCGTCGAAATACAGTTTTAATCTCGATACTTTTATGACACACCTTGTATTGCGATAAAATGAACGGTCAATTCATTGTTCAGTTCTATCTTGGTAAATACAGCTTTAAACTCGGCACTTTTTGACACACCTTGTATTCTGAAAAAAATTAACGTTCCATTATTGTTGATTTCTATTTTGGTAAATACAGCTACAATCTCGACAATTATGACATACCTTGTATATATAGGAACAGTCAATCATAGAATGATCAAATGCCACACATTGAAAGGGTAGGACATTTGATCCACTAGTAATCGTTCAAATGCCAACCAATATCATGGTGTATTCTGTTATGCTGAGAGATTTTTGATTTAGTGCATCCTCGGACGTACATTTTTGCTTTGAAAGAGTCCCCGGGAAAAATGATGGGCCCCAACTAAAAATGTATTAATAGATTGTAAGGTTTTTATTTATGATCTGGGGAAACAACTAAAACCATCTAACTCCTACCATGTAACCTATCCTGTGTGATTCGTTTCTAAGAAACTATTGAAATGTATTTACATTTAGCTTGAAATGATGAGGGAGGAAAAAACGAAAGACTCTGCATACGATTACGCATAGATACGATTTTACTGCGTCCTTTTAGATTTTTGTGCGTCATGAACGCAGAACGCATATTTATCAGTACATGCGGAAAACGTACATGCTGAAAAGCTCAAGAATTGACATGTCGTGTAATCCAACCAATACTTGATAAATAAAATACTTAACAAACTATTTGCTTACAAGTCATAGATGCCTCCCAAAATAATTTTGGCATTAAATAACACGCAAGAGTTGATATGCCATAAAACGAAAGAACCAACCAACCAACCAAATGATTTTCAACTTTTCAACCATAAAACCCAGAAAAATAGCGGTAATTCTCTGTTTGCATACTAATTAGAAGCATTCCTTGCGATTTCATGAGATTATACTTCTCCCCCCCCATCCGTCTCCTCTATTAGAAAATCGCCCTGTCCTGAACTGGTAGTACATGTTCGGGCCCCATCTATGGGTTAAACACATAAAAATGTGTTTAAAATTGAATACATAACAATAATGGATAAAACAAAAAAATATTCCGCATAAATAAGTTGATATGCCATAAAACCCAACCAACCAAACAGCCAACTAGACCGTGACTCTAGGATGTCTTAATATATATATATATATATATATATATATATATATATATATATATATATAATTTATCACTGATATTAATAAATCTTTATACACGCACACGCACGCACACGCACACGCACACGCACACACACACCTAATATATATATATATATATATATATATATATATATATATATATATATATATATATATAATTGTATTTATTCTCCTCATCTCATTAATCTCTACGAGAGACTGTGGAAGTCTCCTCAGGTTAGATTACATTTGAAGGCAAACAGTAAGTATTCACCTAGATTATTAATGATATCAGACACAAAATAAATATTTTATCTAAAGAAGAAAACAACAGAGAATGTTTGCTGAATCAGCTTTCTGACTTGAAATATTCATGTGAGTAGCAATGAAATAGAATTTATAAATCAATTTTACATTCTTACAATTCTAATTTTTCTTTATTTCATTTCGTTTCTTAACTAATCTGTTCATCGGTTTTCAAATTAAATTCCAACAATTTGAGATTAAATGAACTGCTTAAAAGCAAACTCACACAGATAGCATCGAAACTTTATGTAGTTTATCGCACTAATGTGAACATTAAAGAAAATATTAAAAACATTAAAGGAATAATATCATCATCCTCATGTCGCACAATTATCACTGATATCCATGACAATGTCTCGCCACACTTTTCTATCATTCATTGAACCCGGTAAGTCATAGTTTTGGTTGGGTCGATGTCATAATACCTTTCTGTGGCTGTTTTGTTTGTTAACTATATATGCCAGACTTGGAGATGAGGAGCAGTAGTTTTCGAACTGAACTATTTGATACTATTCGTTGTTCTACTTTTGGGTCCATCCGCCCAGCCTCTTGAGACAGACGTCGTTGAACCATGTTTGGTTCACACGCCGTGTCCCATATCTACCACACTACTCCCATGGTTTCAAGTATTATACGCCCGTATGGCATGTAGGGCACTCTGCCTTGAACTGTTGTCCGAGAAGAGAATAAAAACAATGATTCGAGATTTAAGTTTTAACTTAGTATAAGTCCACTTTTTCTCTCCCATTTTAGTAAAAAGAAAGCCCCTTCTGAGTCTAGGGTCTTTTTAGAGAAAGGAAAGGCATGATATAATTTCCTAAATTTGATATTTGTTAGATTTTTTATCATTGTATCATAATTTTATAATTTTATCATAATTTCATGTGTAATCTGCTGAACAGTTTGTCATGGGTAATATGTAACACAAGGTCCCAGAATAGGCCATCATCGAGGATTCAATTCGTTATTCAGTAATATTCTGTGTACAGTGCGAAGGTCGGTTACCTAATATCTTAAGCGGAGTTGCTTAGCAACAATATTTTTATCCTCGACGGAACGAATATATAATGCTTTTATATGTAAACTGCAGAGTAGGTATTTAGCCAACCCGTTCGTCAAGAGTAATATGTGACAGAAGGTCGCAATAAATTGTAGGGTCCAGCAAGGATCGAGGTAGAAGTGTAGATTCCTACAGAGATGCTAATAGCGTCACTGACGTTGAAAAATATAAAAGGACGCGGAAAAATTTGCAGTTGTCTCAAAAAAGCTGTATTTACCAAGATAGAAATGAAGAATGAATTGAACTTTTTTTTTCAAAGTACAAGATGTGTCAAAAAGTACAAAAGTCTTGATACTTTTTGAGACACCTCGTACATTGAAACTATGGTAGATACTCAATGTAAAATAAGATAGAAACTGTTAAAATATTGACTTAATCTGTTATGGGGAAAATGATCAAATAAATATTCTAGTAATCAACTAATATCTCTTTGAAGATTAAAAGAAAATCAATTTTGTTATTGAAAAGACTGTCAAAACAGGATGCAAAATGAAAATGAAAAGTTTTGGTTTGTTTAAGTTTATTAAAGCAAAGTAATAACATGATATCGGCACAGAAGAAAATAACGGTAATCTTAATAATATTATCGCATTAAATCCACGAACACATGCAATTAGGCAGCGCGGGAAAATTAATTGGCTCGATCAAAGAAAACATTGGTTTTCTAGGGGAAAATTAAATAAAGGAATAAATCCTTATAAAATACAAATTATAATGAGAAAATATTCAAAATATCCCACAAGTACCACAATCCAAAAATATTGGTTCTCTCTCTCCCTCTCTCCCCTCTCTCTCTTTCTCTCCTCCCTCTCTCCCCGTCTCTCCCCCTCTCTCTCTTTCTCTCATACACACGCAAACACGCGTATATATATATATATATATATATATATATATATATATATAATTAAGCATGGGAAACTGTTCAATGAAATGACGGTGTTATCATCTTGTCACACCAAAGGTTTTGCAATATTTTGTTACCAACTGTTTTGGGGTGTATATATTCAGTAAAAGAAGTAGTCCAAATGCAATGCAAGATGCGACACAAGCGGAGTATAACAGGTTTGTAATAAGAATTTCCCTTTTTCTAGAGAGTTGACCATACTTAGGACAAATACTTGTATTCATACCTTTTCTAAGTATATTAGCACAATGTGAAATGCAAAGAACATCGTCCAAGATTTGATCTTGAGTTAACGTGTCCATTTCCAACAACGATAACGATTATACGGTGCGTGTATGAACTGTCGTCCAAGAAGAGAATAAAAACAAAGATTCAAGATTTAAGTTTTAACTTAGTATAAGTCCACTTGTCCTCTCCCATTCTAGTACAAAGAAAGCTCCCCTCAGTCTAGGGTCTTTTTAGAGAAAGGAAAGGCATAATATAATTACATATTCATGTATGTTATATGATTATAATTTCGCGTTATGTGTTTTACATGCAAAATCTTAGGTTTTCAGCCTACTTTAAAGAAATAACAGCCTGAGTATTTTAGTTCCTTTTTCTTACACATGTTTATATATATATATATATATATATATATATATATATATATATATATATATATATAAGGAGGTGTTTATGTGACTGATATCTTTGTGTGTGTTCTTCTCCATTGAAATGTCCTTCTCTCTCTTTTTCCACTTCTTTTCTTCTATACGTTACTTCTTTTCGTTTTTACGTTACTTCTTTCTTTCTTATTACTTGCTTTCTCCTCTACTATACTTCTGTTCATCTGTGCATTACTTATCTTCTTTCAATGCATCCATTTTTATATCACCATGTTTTTCTTTTACTTTTCAGTGTTTTCTTATTTGTTTCTCACTTGAGTTATTTCTGTCACAAAAAAGGAAAAAAAGAGAACTGGAAACACTTGTACAAACCATAGGAATATACAGCAAGGAATGGAATTGCTATAGGCTCGTGATGAAAAAAGAGAAAAAGAAACAGCAAAGGGAAGATAACTACCGAATGCATTTTTGTGGCTGCCTCTCTTGTAAGATACTCTGGATCCTTCTTAAAATGAACAAAGGAGGAACACTGGCTCAGGGATCAGAGGACAAGCAACCTAAGGACAACTCCCAAGGCCTTACACTCGGGAGACGACATATGTGTCAAGAAAAAGTGAGGGAAGAAGACTCGCCAACGTTGAATCCTTTGACAAACGTAGCACTCGTGTAATACACTAAAAAGATCAAAGAAACACTATTTACAGCATCCAGTAACAACGATTGTAACATATGGACAAGCAGAAAAACAACAAAAACTAAAACACAGAAATGGGAAGAAAGAAAATATATGTATAATCCAAGAAACAAAATGGATAGATTGCTCATTAGAAGACCTGGACATGATTAAGAATAAAAAACCTGACTAGAGAAACTGAAGCTCTCATAATTGCTGCACAATTTCATGAAAATAAACTATATCAAAACTAAAATAGATAAGACGCAGTAGAATGTAGGATGTCTGGAGGGGAACGGTTAATCAGATAATAAGCGAATGCAGTAAACTAGCACTAAAGGGAGTAAAAGTCTAGACATGACTGGGGATGTTCCATTGAGAATTGTACAAGAAATTACATTTTCACCATGGTAGTAAGTGGTATGGTACGCATTTTTTGCACCCGGAATCCCATGAGCCTCGGTTCGTGTTTGGTACCAATAGGGCCTTGTGGGATGCGAGATAAATACAACATGTGGTAAAATACAACTAAGCAACTATCAAACCAACCCATTAGATATCATTATGAGAAAGTGTATCAAATTATATAAATATGATCACAGCAGTCATACATAAAATTTTGATTTGAAGAACAGCAATAAAACATGATCTTATTGAAATGGCTTTAATTGCTAAAGCCCTCAAGCTATCGAGAAATAATTGGCAGTTAGTTATTAGATTAGGTATATAGTTAGATCGGAAAATAAACTAAAATTACGTTTAATTTGTTAAACATAAAATATATGAAATTGATTAATCAATAGACAAAAAATGAGAGGACAATTTCTCTTAATGCATGGTTCACAACAGTAATAATATACTATTTATAAAAATAAAGATATTTCTTTCTATCACTTAGTCTATCTTTCTTTCTCTGTATATATATATATATATATATATATATATATATATATATATATATTAACTTAAAGGTACACGATAATAACCTACTCGAGTTTTACCATAAGGATCTTTTGGCGAGAGAAACCACGAACGTAGTAGTTCGAAGCGTGCACGACTATGTTTGGCATGCAGAATGAGATCAGAGGCGAGTGGGGGAGATTGAACTCGCATTCTCCTGATCGTGAGTCGTGGGCCGACGCATGGGAATGGCTAAACTATCCAAAGTGGCCAGGATGTGGAGGATTGACGCGTGCTGATTAGTGTCGCACGTGCTGGTCAGAGTAAGGAGCCCGGATGAACACTGTAATTGTGTATTTATTTGACCAGCCCTCACAAACCGGGGAGAAAGCTTGCAGTAGCATTTTGCCTGTGGTGACGAGTGGACGAGAGACAAGACCTTTTGATAGTATTGGTTAGAAGAGTGCAGCATTGCTGGGAGAGTAAAATCGTCGTACATAACTGTGCCCCCCCAGAGAACATTCTTAGTACAGATCTTCAGGGTTAAAACCACTGGATTAATCAAGATATTGATTAATTGCAGTCGATTTCAATAAATTTGCTCTACTAACGTATTGAGCACTTTATATTTGTTATATCGCTTCCTTATCATTGTGAAATTTGAATCAACTAACCACTGTGACCATTTTTACTGGTAAGTCACTTTTTCCACTATATATATATATATATATATATATATATTGGCCGAAACAAGATAGCATTACTTTTTGACTCAACTATATATATATATATATATATATATATATATATATATATATATATAGAGAGAGAGAGAGAGAGAGAGAGAGAGAGATTGATTGATTGATTGCAAAAACGTTTTTTCTATTTTCATCAGAGGCTTCTTTTTCAAGAATTCTTTCAATTTCTATTCTTTCATTAATACTGGTAATTCTATGGTAAATGTGCACACTCAGTTCTTAAAAATATTTCTTAATTCGTGTTTTTTATTCAGCGATTGTATCGGCAAGTCCAGAATTGGACTAACTAGCCACCAGAGGGTCCACGTCTGTTGAAGACATGGAGTGATGTCATCATCGTCTGCGACGGACTTGTAAAAGGAAAAGGAAAATGTATCTATATTTACAATTTTGTAGTAAATGATTTTAACACTATGTTAGCATCATTAAGTTATTAAATTAGGAACATTTAGCAATGAAAGACGAGAGCGATAGAAGAGTAAGTTTCAGTTGTTCTATTTTTCGATTATACACCCCTCTGTTTCAAATCATTTTATCTGCATTCTTATTTAGTTTCATTAGCTTTTCTAATTTAATATATTCTATTACATTAAAACTTAAATACTTGCACCCGGAGGGTGCATATATTTGCTAGTATATATAAGATTCTTTTTTAGATCTGACGAAACAAGCTTAAAGGCAAAACAGAAAAAGACTTGACGTAATCTTAAACATTGTAAACATTGTAAACATTACCGACACTGATATTTGCGTCACAAATATTCAGAGATATTTCAGAAGAACCACTCACAGTGGGGGGACACATCATCTGCCACGTAAGATTGTCATCATGGTTATTTTGATTAGGTTCATGTCTATATTCTATGGTATAATTTCATTTACTTAAAAAAGGACAGAATGTCTTCTGTGTTGACTTTTTCAAATAAGGCTTTCATATTGTTTGCATTAAAATAATTCGTAATATTCAAGAAATCAGACATCGTATCATTAGCATTAATTTGTAATTCCTGGAAGAAGGTATTTCTACACCAGCGTCAATCTTTAGATACGCCAAACTCCCGAGGGGTTAAAATTAATCGATAATTCGATAATATTCTTTCGTAACGAGATAATGAAGGTCCTGACTTTTGTGAGCTAGAACTACTATATTGGAAAAGGAGGAAGAAGAGGTGGGAGATGATAAGGGTTTGAAGAATAGTGATGAGCACAAAAAGGATGAACGATGATTTGACCAGTGCGTGACCCCCGAATGGAGAATTGAGTGTCAACTGGAAGTTTCGGGTGTTGACCGGAACCGGGGGTCACGTGGTGACGTGGAACATCGAAGAAAGGTCCCGGTCTCTTTTTGCTTTCCGCCGTCGTAGGGGGCAGTATGGGGTAATTTAACAGTGTCGTCTCTCTCTCTCTCTTTCTCTCTGCCTTTCCTCCTCACCGATACAGCCCACGAGACGAGCCTACCCTGGAAATAAAGGCTAGCAGTTGTGACTACATATTTCTCGCGTTGTAATTTTTATCAACAAGATGACCGCCACGTGCAGAATGCATTTTTAGTTCGGTGAATTATATATTCTTTGGGTACTGTGACCATATACTACAACGTTACACTTTTAGTGACGCAGGAACAAATATATAATATAAGATAAAATTTATCTCGCCGTTGCTATTAATTATTTGCATTAAAACTACAATTTAAATTTCTCAGACTTGGTTATTTTTAGGGCTTCACCTATTGCTTGAGAGGAACGGAATGGTTCATCATTTAGCAGTGGTGTCGACCTTAAAAAAAGAATTCGGGGGATAAACAACACCAGATAATCAGGATTTACCTTTTTCATTTCATCTTGGACGATTTTTACGGTCTCATTTTTAACTCGAGCGTGTTGAAAAATGATAACGTCCTACACATGAGTCTTATTAATTATTACTGTATAGCGAGTTAGATCCTTGCTGGATGCCCAATACTGGCGACCATGTGTCCCATCGTACCCATTGGGAACGCAGTAAGTACATACATACATACATACATACAAAATAAATATTGAAATATTTACTTAGTTATTTATCTCTGTGCAAAATTCTCTTATCTAAAGATTTGTATTAAAACCTCCGCTCTTTTATACAATAAATGTTGGAATATTTTCGCTACATAAGGTATGCTGGAGCCCACCATTGAAACGTATAGACTCTGCCTGGACCCGTGGATTCAATCAACCAATTAACATGCTTGAATACGTGGTTAGTTAACTATTTAATCGCCGATCTTCAAAAGCGTTCAGTTGTTCGTAGTTAACACGGACGAACGGATCAACAATCAAGGATTCTGCTTAACACGAAGGAACAGTCAAGGATTCTTTACTAAGGAACAAGTAAGGATTTTTCCTCACACTAACGAACACAAGGATTCTGCCTAACACTAAGGAACACAAGGATTCTACCTAACACTAAGGAACACAGGGATTCTATCTAACACTAAGGAACACCAGGATACAGCTTAACACTAAGGAACCCAAGGATTCTACCTATGTAAGGAACAAAGGGATTCTGCCTAACACTAAGGAAATAAGGATTCTACCTAACACTAAGGAACACAAGGATTCTGCCTGACACGAAGGAAAATAAGGATTCTAACAAACACTAAGTTACACAGGGTATCTCCACTGTAAAATGCTCTCAACTGCAGTCTCAAAATGACCAAACAAATCTGGTGGCTCTTTTATGTAATAAAACATTCTCCTGTTATGTTAAACATATTTCACATGTACTTTCCTTTGATTTTATATATAGGTAAACATAAACCGAGTAAAATACCCGAGGCGACATCTGGAATTGAAATATAAAAGTAATTCTCTTTCTGGTTGAACTACTAACCTATGTGAATACAAGCGTAGCTGTTACTAATGGTGAGCTTGTCGTGTTTATACGAGCCTTTTAGCCATTTTCTGTACAGGACAATACTCTAATGTAATGCCCGTTTTAGTTACATGTTGCTCGATTGAACAGAGCTACTCGATTTTCAGTTCCATCAACAGAAGTGTATTGTGAAATGACAAGCATGAAAAATTGCGTTTTTCCACGTGGGCATTTCTAATGACCAACGAAATGCATCAACCCTTAAAAGCCAAAGATTAAAGAACAAGAGAGGAAAAAAAGAAGAAAATACAAAAGTTCTCAAATTTCCCATATATCACCGTGGTCATCGCAGATATTATAAAACAAATCTGATGGATAAAAAAATGAACAGGATTCTTTATTCAAGTTGAACACATTTTCCCTCTCTCGCATTAAGCAATATCAATTCTATATACAGTGGTAATAGTAACACAAAGTCTTCTGTCCGTGATTTTAAAAAATGAGACCATTTTTTCTGGTGGGACCGGAACGGATTAATGAAATTTTAATTTATTGCAATAGGCACATCTGCTTTAATGTGCCTTAACTTTTGTTCCGTTCGTAAGTCAATTTCCTCGTACATTAAAGCAGTTGTACCCATTGCAATAAATTAAAATGCCATTAATCCGTTCCGGTCCCCCACCAAAAAAAATTGGTTTCATTTTTTAAAATCAAAGGGAGGAGGCTTTTGTTTTACTATTCCTGCGAAAGAGAATGCTTTTTTATCTCATACTATTTAGTAACCATGTTAAAAGGATTTTACAAACACGTTCATAGACATTCATGTGAGGAGACTGCTTTCGACATTCGAAAAGGAATTTATGTCAAAAAATCCTTTTCACTCATTCCCGTTCTTTTGAATAAATGTAATTTTTTTTCTCTCACGGACGAAATAACATTATACCAAGAACGTGTTTCTTTTTCGTCACAATCATTGATACTGATGACAACAAAGTGTTTTTTTTCAGGCAGATTAATATTCACATATGTTTAAACGGGTCATAACAGAAAGGATTTCTAGCAGCAGAGGCAGAAACGCAGTGACCAGCGAATGGACCATTCACGAATACCAGTCCACTTAGAACCGGTTGAACTGAAATGTAGTAAACTTTAACACTAATAAAACTTTGTAAAAAGGAAAATTCATTAACCAAACCACATATTTGTAACGTGTTCATTTGATACAATTTATAATACACACATAAAGGACAATTTTTGTTACCACGCACACTTCTTTGTACATGTACTATTTTACTTGTTTATTTGATGTTACATTCCACATAAAAATTACCTCCAATCAACATACATCAGTCTGAGTACAAAATAACTGAGAAAATCCAGAATCGATCAGGTAGAGCACCACACTACCGTTAAGACTAACATCGAAACGGAACCCTGCGTTTTCTAGGCGGATGCCCTATCGACTGAGCTAAACTAGACACTTTACTAACGTTCTGTAAAAAAAAAAAAGTAAAATACTGTTTGTACATAATCCTACTCACAAGTCTTTGAATAAAATTAAACCACTAGTGTAGATGTGCGTACGCGAAGGAAAGTCTCCAGCGTTTATTTAAACAAACCAATAAAATTTTCACCCCGAGACATGATTCATGAATTTTAAATACATTTTAAAGGTAAATATGTAGATTAATAATTATCTTTTAGCAGCTCCATATGTTGTTTCTAGCTGTCGCGAAGATTCCCAGGGCCATTTTTCAATTGAAAAATTCATTGAAATAATAACGTAAGTTTCTTGAAAAATGTCTTTGGCAATAGAGTAAAATATCTTAAGGACATTTTCTCGCGATCTGATTCTTGATAGAAATACGTTGATGAATAGGCGATGCGATTTGGGCAGTTATTTTCGAAGCTGCTGGCAAATTGCATTTATTTCGAATGCTTCTGTGTAGCAATTTCTTTTCTTAGAACAATATGTTTTTAAAAGTGTGAATTTCTTTTTTTTAAAATAGGTACTTCTGCTTTCGTATTCATTGCTGTATAACAATACTGCTGATTCAAGAAATGCTAGAATGTAACAACAAATTATAAATTGTTAATACGCAGCTTGATTGACTGGTTTTTACGGCACGTCAACCCGTCTATGGTTATTTCATACGAGGGTGAGTAAAAAATTAATGCCATTTTGTTTAGGACATGTATAATTACCAACAGAGGAATATGTATCATTTATCAAAATGAAGCTGGTCCTCTGTAGACCACATCCCTACTTCTCCACTTAGTCACCGTTTTTCTCAATAGCAATGTTCCACCTTCAAATATATCATAAGCATGTATCCCTACCCCGTAAGATACTATTGGCTGTTTTTGAGCCACTTCTTCACTAGAGATTTCCCTTCCTCGTCACGGGAATAACGTTTGCCTCTTTTCGGCCCCATGAAAAAGGGTTTGAGATTTGCTATTGAAAGGGTGTAGAGAAGTAGGAATGTGATCCACAGAGGAGCAACTTTATTTTGATGTCTGTTATATGTTCCTGTGTTGGTAATTATACATGTCCTAAACAAAATGGCATTAATTTTTGACTCACCTTCATACATAGAGTCTAAAGAATCGACTTCTTTGTACGTTTATATTTACATCTTTTACGTGTTTATTTCTTAAGAGTGTGATTTCTTTTTTTGCATACGGTTTCCAATAAAGCCAACTACTTGTAATTTTATTTTCTTCAAAACTTCTGATGCTATTTCTCTGAATGTTTGAGATGAGGCTTGATGATTAGTATTATCTGCGTTATTCGGGCTATTGCCCTCATCTTTATTGTTATTTGTACAACCTTTCTGTTAAAATAGGTTAGGGCAGGATTGATTTCCCTTCCTATGAGTTAAAGTGTTTCAACTAGCCTGCTATGTACATGTAGTCATTTTAACGAAAGAATCTTAACTCTTTTCATGAAGTATTGTGATTTTAAGAAAATATGTCTTAAGTCTTTTTATAAAGTGGTTGTCATTGTAAGTAAATAATTCTTAACTTTTTATAAACTATCTGTCATTTCAAGAAATTCATTCTTAACTCTGTCCATAATGTATTTGTCACTGTAATAAAATAGTTCGTAACTGTTTTATAAAGTATCTGTATCTTAAGAAAATGAATTCTTAAATCATTTTTTCAATAGTGCTAAATTGATACACATAACAAAAGGGCCGGTTTTTCCTTAGTCGGTAGAACCTCCGACTAGGAACCACAAGGTTCCTGGTTCGATACCGGCACTCGCCAACTCAGCGTATGATTAGTACAGGGATCTCAGTGGTAAAGTGAGGAGCTGATGTTAGGTGTGGTGCTCCAACTCAGATGCGAAAACAATCTCCTTAGTCCTGTGCTAGTGAAAAGGGGATAGACTCCCTCGCGGTTTTTTTTTTTTTTTTTACTTATAATCAATAAAAAAGTAGTTTTTCGTAGTATCACACACTATTCCCTTTCTCTCGTCTGAGAATATATATTCACATATATATTAATTTGCAATTTCCTCATCTTTAAGTAGATTCTTTAAAAAGAGTAAAATTCTCTGTTATTCAGCCAGTGTTTGAATTTGACAGTTAACAATATAGTTTCTTGCACAGACATGAATTACATTGCAAGTTAATTAGCGTTCATTTAGAAAGCAACTAATTAATAAACACATGTGGAATTGGTAACGTCGTTACTTGGAATGCTGTTCCACTGAGAAATGTTCAGACGTCATTTGGTCTTTTAGTCAATCGAGCAGTTTGTTTATTCAATGTTAGTGAATATCACAGAATCAAATTCCAATGTTGTTTAGGTTAGCCTAAATAAGTTAATTTTTAAAATTTCCTTTGATGGTGACAGATTTAAATAACTTTCCTTTTTTAGTTTTTTCAATTCTTACTTGCTGAATTCGGTTAATTTAATACAAAACCCTAAGCGGCTAAGATCAATGACATTTCTATAATCTATTTATATGTTACTTATGTTCAAATTACTAGCAAATATCTGCACCCCCAAGGTGAAAGTATTTAAGTTTAATGTAATAAAATATTATATATAAATTAGAAAGGCTGATGGAACTAAATAAAAATGTAACTAAAAAGATTTGAAACATAGGGAGATATAATCGAAAAATAGAACGACTGAAACTTACTCTTCCATCACTCCCGTCTTTCATTGCTAAGTTTTTCTAATTTAATCATTTAGTTAAAATAGGAAGTAAAGTATAAAATTACAGTTATTTTTCTTATTAATAGATTTATTTTCAGATTTTTGTTCATAATTCTTAATTTAAAACCAAACAATTAGAAATCAGTTATACTAAGCACATATTCATCAAAATCATTTTTTAATATCAATATGAAAATTAGCTTTCCCTTTCACACTGTAACCCGTTAGTTTGTTGGATATATAAATAAAAGTTCATGTTATTAGTATGTGGATAAAGCCAACAGTATTAATAATGTAACCCAATATTATTAATAATTGAGGTTTAAATAAAAATACAATTATGGAGAATGTGACGTAAATACTTAAGGGAACTGTGACTTGAATAGAAATATAGTTTCGATTACAGACAGAAAAAATTTCCATTTTAAGGTATATACAATATCCATTTACATATACAGTGATATGCATAAGTATTGTACACATGGGAATTTTAATTTTTTTAAAGGAAATATTAATTTCTACCTTTGTTGCTAACTTCAAACTGCACCAGGTTGATATATTGATTAATTTATAGATTTTAACGGCATGTCAAATTGTCTAGTGTTATCTTATGCCTAGAGGTTAGAGAATCACGTTCATATCTACATTTTGTGTTATTCTTTTTTTGTGTTAATGGTGGGTTACACGGTACCTATCCAATACGCAGGCTATAGCTTGAGAATATATCGACTGCACCTTTCTAGAAGGGTAAGAAACCCCCAATGGGCCAACTGTTGGCCGTGGGTGGTGAACCGTGATGCTTAAGGATGGAATCCTAGTGGCTGAGCTGACCATAGCATGCAACTGTCCATTTGGCTCCTATTTAGGCTAGACGGACAGTAGGAGAGTTCTCCTACAATCAATCGGCTGGTCACGCCAAGCCTAATATCTATGTGATTGTCCCACCACTGTTGCCCTTATGGCAACACCTAACTCGTTTTAGCATATATATACTAGAAGGCGGTGGCTGAAGATCTTATTGCATTGGGTATGACGTTAAACTCTGATGATGAAATTCCAGTTCTGGTGCTTCCAGGTCCACTCTTACCAGGAGTGTTGGCACACAGAATACATCACGCAGAAAGAGAGACAATTTTAATGGTTTCCGTTTGCTTTGAATCAGCATTAGACCCAGCAGGTTTTTGGTTTTTGAATATTACAGTTCTGTACCTACGGAATTTGCTCTAGTTAGCACTTGCCCACTCGTCTAAAAGAGAGTAAGTGTTTTGCCACCAGGAAGGGGCATGCCAACGTCACATAAGCACATTTTGCGGTCGCCCCTCAGAACGCATTCTTCCTACGTTACACCTCACGTTTATCCGAACTTATGTCAAATCCCAACATCATATAATTCCCTTGAATTTCTTGAATGTGTACCGGCTGGTAGGTTACGAAAATAACATCTTTGTTCTACGAACGCTTCCCACCAATTCAGTACTTATTCTCTTGTCTATTGATTTTCCGACATACGAAACGCCTCTGAAGAATAAATTTTTCATTCACCCCCATTGGAAGAACTCCACGTTAATCCGACCATGCGTCAAATCCCAACACCGTGGGGTTTGGATAACCACATTGAATTTCTGGTTGGCACATGCTAAGGTAAAAGAGCTCTCTTAAGAAATGTGTAGAATCATAAATGACCATCATACTGGATTATAGAATGATCTCAGTATTATCACGAGAACGACTAGTTCCATTATTCAATAAACAGAAGCAACATGGTCAGTCTACAGATCTAGGAAAAATGTAAAAATAAAGCAGGTGTTGTGGTCTATTGTCGATATCAGCCGAACAGCGATCGATTCTATCCCCATTTAATTAGCGCTAGACCAGAATATTTTTTTGTTTTGGTTTTTGCATCTGAGGTAAAAAAAAAAAAACCACACCTACCAGCAGCTCACCCTTGTTTTATGCACTAATTATGGTGAGGGATGGTATAGAAGCCGGAAACTTCCAAGATTCCTAGGCGGGTGTTATACCGACTGAGCTGAACTAAAAATTGCTTATGAATATTGACCTGTTTATCAGTTTGTGTCCGCAATTTGTGCATCATACTTATATGACGAATTTGTCAATAAATTAAGCATATACTTCTTTGTTCCTTATTCGAGAGTTATGTAATAAATAAGTTGAATGTGGCCTAAAGAGTCGGCAATATAGACCACTGTTTATTGCTGCACATTTTTCAAGAACATTCACAGTGATGGGCCATTTTCTGCCACAGAAGATGGTCAGTATGATTTACTGTGCTCGAAAATTTTTATTGACTAAAAATGCTTCTCCATGCACGTACTTATAATATAGATAAATAAACATGATAAATGTAATTCTGAGTGACATCACGCTCTGTCGGCTGTCGCTGTAGAATAGAAAGGACCTCAACCTTATCTATACATATATAAAGGACAGTTGATGTATATTTATGTATGTGTGTAAGTACGGAGTTACGTACAAAGTGAATATATATATACGCATTAAATATCACCGGATCCTGCTTTTTGAGCAAAAATAAGATTTCACGAAGATAATTAAAAAATGAAATTTAAATAGTAACAGCATGTATTTTTTTGCATTTAATATTTTAAATAGGAGACATTATTTTTTTCTTTCATTGTGTCTGTGCACTTTTTCTTCTGACGCCTCACCTGGTCGGATTAACGCAAGTTCTTTTTACGTAGGGATTTTAATGGGGCATCCTGCGAGAATCCAAGTAGTGATTCAGTAATTTTGCCATATTTTGTACTTATCATTCACCTGAAATTTTAATAACAAACCTCTGTTCCAGCTTGGTTTATTCTGTGTAATTAGCCACCATTTTGAATATCCCTAAAACATTTTTGCGAGATTAAAATGATTTCATGTAAAAGATATTACGTAAAAAATTTCTGAAAAATATAATTGTTTTTTTTTTCAAAAAAATTATCTTATTTATTAAATGACGCCTGTACATTATATATCTTAAGTAGTTACAATATTCAAGAGAAATTTGAAGTTAGTAATAATAATATAAATTAGTTTTCTTTTTAGTGTTTTATCTTTTTTAAATCGAATACTTTTGCGTGTCACTGTATGCAATAGTTTAACTATCTATAGATTCATAACAACATTTAATTACTTCCTCATTTAGTATCATAGCTTTCTTCGTTATTTGCGAGGGTACCCCGTGGTGTAGTGACTAGTGTACCCGTGTGAGAAATCGTAATAGGCGAGTTGGACCTCCTGAACCTTTACTTGGGAAATCTATGAACACCCACATTGCTCCAGCTATGGATTCAATGGCATCACTATTCTGCAAGGATGGATTTAACACTGAATAACATAGGAATGTTGATGTGCCATTAAACAAAGAAACCAAACAAAACCAAACCAAACCTGTATTGTTTAGTGTACGACTTTGATTTGAAAATTGTACCCTACCGGGCCCTTTTAGTTTGAAGGCAATATTTGGAAAAGTTACAATTTGATTATATCTATTAATAATGGAGATTCGCTTCCGGTTTTTGTCTGTAACAAAAACTACGTCACTGCTTACGTCACATTACCCAAAATCGTCATAACAGAATAAATACATTCAAAATGTGAACATGCAACATTAG
Source organism: Doryteuthis pealeii (assembly GCA_023376005.1). Taxonomy (NCBI): domain Eukaryota; kingdom Metazoa; phylum Mollusca; class Cephalopoda; order Myopsida; family Loliginidae; genus Doryteuthis; species Doryteuthis pealeii. Next base: position 106,537,380 of record CM042140.1, read on the forward strand.
ACAGTCTTCATTGTTTTTTAAAACAAGTTTTAATAAATACATGACTGGTATTATATATCTATATGTAGTTTGTTTTATTTTAATACATATTTAAAGTTTACATCTCAAATTGTTTTATTTTTTAATCCTTAAATGAATTTGATGGTTTTACTTACTTAGGGTATAAACTTGCTGACATTGAATTTTTTACTCCCACCCCTCAGGCAATATGTTTCAAAAATATATTTTTACATTGCCAGGAGGGTGTTTCTTATTTTGTACTAGTGAATATAAAGTATAAGATTCGGGGATAATTTAAATACACTCATCACGCATTACACTGACTGTTACTCTATAATTCAAATTTAAAAAAATAAATCAAACTTACTGCGAGTAATATATTTGTATCCTATGATGCACATTGAACTGTATTGTTAACGTATCATTTTTCTCTGTCAATATTAGTATTATAACATAATAATATTTCACATAGACTAACATAGATTGTGTTGTATACACTCTTCATTACTTACTTCTTACTTCTATTCTTCTTCTGGCCGTCTTTGGAATCTTATAACAACTTGTCTTGGTCTGGAATCTTCTAAGGTCTAGACTTTCCTGGGGACTTCGGGTCTGGTCTTCTATTGGGGATTTCTCTTTATCAGAAGCCCTGTGTCATTGTTAGTTTTTAGAGGTAATAACACAAGACTCCGATTTGCTTTGATCTTACTTTATTTTAAAATCCCCAACCAGACATCTGCGCAGAGTGAGTTGGAGCGTGTATAACACGACTCACCACCGTCGTGGTTTCTCGCCGACTAAAATCTATTTCTAATCTAAACCGGAAGAGGGTCTTCGCTACCGGTTCTCACGGCTATCCCTGGAAGATAAGGTGAGGACTGAAGTCAACGCTGTCACTCATCCCTCAATGCCATCAGCTGCACTTAAAACGCCATCTTGTTTCTACACTATTGCACATAAATATTAGGTATTTAATAATTATGTAACAATTGAAACGGTTAGTATAAAAATGTACACTAATTTTAAATTATCATCTACTTACAATGCATAACTAACAATTCTTCACTTCAAACAAAACAATAGATGAGATTAAGGTAACTTGCTTTAGAAACATTGTTGAGTAAAGTATATTATTATTTATATTTTTTGCGTGAAGGCAGTTACAATGCGTATATCGCATAAAATTCGATAATTAATGAAAAATAACCATGACAAGCGAACTCGGCAAATATTGCCTCCTACGTAGAACATCGTACAGCAGTCGTTTCAACTTTATTAAGTCTCATCAGGAGATGTATACTTACGATTTCCCTCCGATAGAAATCGAAACCAGGAACTCAACACGCAGAGTCAGAGACTTTACCACTGGGCCACCGATACGCAGCAAACGATGTATGCAAAATTAGCTTGTCATGGGTTAATACTTCACTATTACTATTTTCAAATTATTTTATTCATAGATTAAATAAGCAACATTTTTAAACGATTATCGTTTCATAATTATCGACATTTATAATTACGTTGCTATGACCACTTTATACGTAGTTCTATTCTGATATTGCAGTCCGAATCTAATTTTTCATCACGTCATTCCGTTAAATTCCATTTCATTACTTATCCACCTCTGTCTATTTGTCTATCACGCTCTGGAGCTAATACCTGACTGGAGTATTGTGTCAAATTCAATAATAACTTTAGCGAGCATTTGTGATAGAGGTATAGACTAATCTCTTCAGATCTTGCTGAACACAATGAAATTCTGGTAATATATCATATAAAGTTTACTAAATATCATTAAGTGTGTTTGGTTCACAGTATATCCAGGTAACATCAGATTTTTGAATGTGGATTTTCCAAAAATGGAGCAGACTTCATTTACTTGGACGATTACAATCTTATCTCTTCTGCCTTAGTGAATGAATACCCAACCTTCCACAGGTTGCAAGATTTTCTTTTCAGCGGGATAATGCTCATTGTGTTCCGAGTTTTCCTTTTCCAATAACGGATGCCGTATGGAGATTAAATAGCTCAGTCTGCTCAACTATTCACCCTTATATATATTTACCAACCCCTCCGCACGAGCAGGATGCGACACAAGGTCAATTTCTTAAGCGGATTTTAACAGGTTTGAATTCAGAGTTTTCCTTCTCCTAGACCGGTTGCCAAACCAAGGTTAAAGAGCCCAGTCTGCTCTACTATTTACCCATAGCTGGAGGGAGACTATTCACCCTTATATGGAATCGGGAAAGAGAGCTGCATGATTTGTTTTACGGCTATATCAGCCCTTCTGGGGTTATTCAATGCCGAATCAAGCCATTTTGATAAACGAAGAACTAAGGTTGCTCAAAGTACCTGCTGTTGCTTAAGTGGTCACCCACTTAAATATTGAACAAGCTCATCATTGCTTAACTTTTGTGATCTAGCGAGAACCGGTGCTTTCAGCGTCACTTTGCCGTAATTATTATTAGAGAAAGAGATGGATCACTTCCCCTTTTTTAAGAGCATAAACGCGAAGAGAATCACAAACAGCTTCGTGTAGAATTTGAACCGAGGTGCCCGTCTCTATTTCAGAAGACGATAACCGTTACGCAACCATTTCATACAAATGTAAATGAAATAAATACACGAAGAAGTGATGTTTATCTTGTCTGCGGTAACAAAATGTCCCCGTAATAGAAAATAGTGTTATGTCCTCTTAAAGCGAATATAAATATTTGTACGTATTTGTGAGGGGGCAAATAATTAATAGTGTCATTCAATCTTAAGAATACGGATGATGTTAAAGCACATAATGAAGTGAGATTAGTTTTGTTTACATTGGGAGTAGACAGTTTGGGCAACGATTATTATAAATGATAAAATAAATAAAACTATGGTTGAAATATTCATCTCACGATATTCAAGTGGAATTTGCTTGCCTTGTCGTGTATTTCAGTGTTGACATCATAGATAAAATCACAACCGCTGCATATGAACTGCGATATCGTTATTGTTCTGTCTTTCTAATAATAATAATAATAATAATAATAATAATAATAATAATAATAATGATAATTATATATATATATATATATATATATAATGTGAGATAGGGGAGGGCGATAGAGACATAGGCAAACAGAGTGACTCACACAAACGCACACACACAGAGGCTCGCAGACGTGCACACACGCACATACATACACACGCAACACAACACACACAAGTCAGATTTACTTTGGATAATTATATATGTATATATATATATATATATATATATATATATATATATATAATATGTGTGTGTGTTGTGTGTGTGTGTGTGTGTGTGTGCGTGTGTGTGATTTCACTCTGTAGTAGCTTTGAATGAGACAAAAATGTCACTACATCTGTTTCTATGGCAAATGCTTGCTCACATGCAAACTCAGATACACACACACACACACACACAATATATATATATATATATATATACATATATATATATATATATATTATATATATTACATATATATATAATATATATATATATGTAGAATTAAACAAAAGACACATCCCCTGTTTAACAATTTTATTTTTGATCTTTTTCAAGTTTTCTGGCCAACTTTTAATGTTTGGGTAGAGTTCGTGGATAAGTCAACCAAAGTTCAGGCCTCGAGTACTTTCGGCACATCGAAGTGCCATCATCAGGGGGTATGCGTTCCAGTTTTTAAAAATTAAATTAATGTGGAAGCTGGAAATATAATAATATATATATATATATACCACGCATATATATATACATATATATATATATATATATATATATATATATATTATATATATATATATATATATATATATATATATATATATATAATATATATATATATAGGTATCTGTGATAAACGCTCCTTCAGACCGTTTTAGAATAGCATCCTAAGATGAGGTGTCATGAGTGGAATAACAAACGAGATTCGGTGGTAAGACTACAAATGTTATTACTTATCGAACCACTTTGGAGGTGCTCTGTAATAATTATAGTTGTAGAAAATGGAATGCATGACCTGAGATCAAATCCTGGAGGAGGCTGAGTTTCACTTCGTGCAAATGCTTATCAGAAAGGCATGAAACCATCTGTTCTCTTCCAAAATCTGGGTAGATAGTAGACCAGATGGGGTTAGTTAGCTTGGGTTTGACAAACAGTCTAGGGGAAATAAAAGAATGAATTCCAGCCAACTGTAAACTGCTTAAAGAATAACCTCATGGCACATATTGCTCTTCTTTGAGGATTGGCTAAATACACCCACGTCCAATATGATGAATCGGATTGGTAGTATATGTTAGAGACCTACGTAAAAGTCAAATTAATATTTTTGAAAAGTATTAGTATTACATGTTCAGTTATTTTAGTATGTAAGGTGTGTGCTAGATCACCGCCTATACTTATAGACTGGCCAAGGTCACGTGATTGACTCTTTTAACCAATCACTGGCAGTACTACTGGCCTGATAAGATACTTAACCCCCCCATAATGATCACACATCAAATACACTCTTTGACGACGGACGCATATAGGATTGCCGGATCATTACCAATACTCACGAATGACTTATACGATTACCAGTAACTCAGGACACTTTAGTAACCAAAGGATTCACATTGTCGACGGACTCTTTATCAAGGATTCCACCAGATAAGCGCTTCTGCTATAAGGCCAAGGAATGGCCCTGAAAAACTTAACATTAAATGCTTGAATCGACATAACTGTATGAAAACAAATGATTTAAAAACAAAATGATCTAAAAAAATGAGCTAAAATTGTTTATTAATGATTTTCAGTAGTTATTACACATTACTAATGGTAATAATTAGTTAGTAAAAATAAGGTGGTCGGAGTCGGCTATTGTCAGCCGGAAAGCAAGAGAGTTTCACTTTCGTAAGACCAGGGAGATTATTCTGCGTCTGAGGTGGGGTGCTACACAAAACATTAGCCACCGACATTATTATAAGCATCCATGCTGTGCTACTCATGTGCTGAGATGGCAAGAGACAGTATCGAACCCGAAATCTGGTGGTTCCTTGGTGGATGCCATACCGACTGAGCTTAAAACGTAACTTGAGTAAATGAAATAATTTAGTGAAGGGGATCATATAAAAAAGTCGTCGGGGCGGCCTAATGTCGATATCAGCCAATTAGTGAGTCTATCCCCTTTTCATTAGCGTTAGACAAAGGAGATTATATATTTATTAACCCCACCGCACGAGCAGGATTTGACTTAAGGTCAATTTCTTAAGCGGATTTTAACAGGTTTGAATTCAGATTTTTCTTTCTCCTAGACTGGTTACCTAGCCATGTTTAAAGAGCCCAGCCTGCCCTGATATGTAACCATAGCTGTAGAGAATTGTATTCATACCTTTTTCAAGGGTATTAGTCCCATGTGACATGCAAACAGATTCGTCCAGGAATTGAACTCGGGTCGACGACCCTATCCATTACAACATGCGCCTCGATATGAGTATCATAATATAATCGCCTTTTATTGCGTTATACTAACTCAATGCCTATATAATTTATACACTATAATTGCTTGCAAAAATGATACTGTATTCGGCATTTAATAATAAAACAAGGATTGACGTGAAGTAAAATCTAGCAACAAACCAACAAATCAATCGAAAGAACAAAAAGTGACTGGGATAAAAATGCTTGAAATCATATAAAAAAAAGTCGGCGGGGCGGCCAATCAGCAAGGGAATCTATCCCCTTTTCACTAGCGCTAGACCAAGAAGATTATCGTAGCGTCTGAGGTGGAGCGCCACACCTACCATCAGCTACTTACTTTACCGCACAGATCCCTGTGCTAATCATACGCTGAGTCGGCGAGGACCAGTATCGATCCAGGAACCTTGTGGTTTCTAGTCAAACGCTCTACCGACTGAGCTAACCCGGCCCTTTTGAAATCATATAACTTTTTGTTATTTAAGATAAAATTGTTTACAAATGATTAACAATAGATATTTCAAAGCATTATTTTTCTTGCAAAAAAAAATTAAAGACAGACTTCGGCTATTATTAGCCCAACAAAGGTTGATACGCCATAAAAAAACGGCCAAACAACCAATCAACCAACAAGTGAGATATCCCGAACGTTGAGGTGAATATAATAATAAATTAAAGGCAGACGGGGATAATGGTAAATAACGATACTGGATAGCAAAGTTACATTCTACTGATGGCGACGACGACCATGAAGATGATGAAAAATGAGAGATGTAAAAACTAGAAAACAATAGTAAATGGACAGGTACTGCTCTGCTGATTACACAATATGGCGTCCATCAGTAATGCCGGTTACTTCGTCCCACCATTTCCGTTTCCGCTTTCGTTTCATATTCCATTTCTGTTTCCATGGAGACAGGATTTCATTTTACAGTCGTCGTTTAGTTCTCACACCAGGGGAGGAGAATAAAGGGTGTGTTGTTAAAGGATGATGGATATGTCGGGTAAGATTGGAAATGTGCGAAGTGAGGAAGGGGAACTGTTGACGAAAGAATACAATAAGGACCGATATAACTTTTTTTTAAAATCTAAAAGCTATGGGTCTCTAAAACAATTCTAAAAAGAGTCATGAACAATATATACACATATACACATATACAGAGAGTCGAGAAAAAAAGAAATAGTTTAAAAAATGAATTCTTTTAGATATTTTTACACGTTCTCTTTCGTTAGAATGTCAAAACATTTAGGGTTATTTTATGCCTAGATGTTGGGTTTGTTGCGTTTGTATTTGTATCTTTGTGTCATTGTTCGTAATATTTTTTCACAGTCATATATCTAGTATTCCTATCAAATAGAAATACTTTTCACACATTTATTTTGTTCAGGTATTCCTATCTAATATTAATAATTATATTGTTTCCTGCAATTATTCATATTTAATAATAGTAATTTTTAGCACACAGTTACATGGTTTCATGTAACTAATAATAATCCCAAGTAAACTTTTATAACTTAAAGTAACTTTTCTTAATACGTTACAGTTATATGCCAATGGTCATTCCTATTGAATACGAATAATTTTGATACATGTATATTTTGCCAGTATATGTGACTCTACAGGGTTGTATCACACCGAATCAGTGTGTACCTGAACTTATGAAAATGAAAGGATACTGGACAATATGCAGACCTCCAATAACTTGTGTCCATCAGATGCAGTTTAGTGTCATAAACATGACACTCCCTTTTTTAGGGGTGCTTTCCTCTCTATCAGGTACACATTCAGCGCATTATAAAAGTTAGGGTGGTGTGGACATGAAAAGGTTTCTTGGTAACTGAATGGTTTCTAGCCTATGTGATTTTCAAACCAAATTGTTTATAAATGAACTCTTATGAATATAGCGTACTATATATTCTAAGAAGGCAGGAGGGCATATCGGCCGAAACGTTGTAAAGATATCAATAAAGATGAGGACAATAGTGCGAATAATCCAAATAATACAGATGTTTACATCATTTTAATGTTTGAACATGTTTCTATTCTTCTACATAATTACATTTCGGCGATGCAATTTTGTCGGGGATGTGGCAGTTTTTGCATGCCCATGTCATACCAGCTCACCCCCATGTCGCTGAGGAAGCGTTAAAGCTTGTCGTCTTTGCAATTTCCCTACACAACTTGCGGACGTTTTGACATACATTCACGACTCACCATACACTACCGTTGATTGGTGATGAATACCAAACCATTTAATGCCTTTGGCGTTCAAAAACCGAATAACCGCGTGAATATCACTCGTGCGCATGCACAAAAAAAAATGGTGCAGATAGCCACAGAAGTAGTTTTTGTACGTTCTCAATGCCTCTGAGACCTTACTTCTGGCATTACCAACGAATATATGTATAGTACAAATTTGACGTTGTGAAGTACACATATGCTTCTCTGTTGGTATATCTTATGAGTCTAGTTCTCAGTGTGAATATATTATATTTGTGTGTGTGTATATATATATATATATATATATATATATATATATATATAATATATTGGGAGTATTTTTTGGGAAGCCTGGGATATGAAGTAGATAAGAAAGTCAGTTTGATGTTAAGTGTTAATTTTCATTTTATTTCTTTCGATATTTCGGAAGTATGGCATTCCTTTATCAAGATAATCTAGACTGACTATTCTATGTAGCTTTTGGTGCCTTTATAGCTGGAACTCCGGCCGTCTCTGGGCTATACTAAAAACATATATACAATCATATGTTAACAATTATTCTTTATCAGCATGATGTGTTATAATATCATTTACTTCTTAATTCCAGGAACAACGCATGACATAAGGAAAGTAAATACCATACAAATCATACAAGGTTACGAACAAATAGAATATGAGGGTGGAATAAAATCAACACTTGGGAAACTGAGCTGAGCCTCTTCAATAAATTAGTTACCGGTTTCAATAGTGAGTTAATCTTGTGCTGAGGTTGTAAATAGATTGCCTTTCCATTCAAGTGGTCGATTGTCAAGAGTTTCCTCACTGTAAACAATATTCCTTTGTTTATCAGTATGCGTAACCAGTTTAAATATTGCCATTTGAACTTGAATGCAAACCTCCAATAACTGGAGTCCATCAGATGCAGTTTAGTGTCATAAACATGACACTCCTTTTTTTTTTGGGGGGGTTCCTCTCTACCAGGTATACATTCACGCATTATAAAAGTTAGGGTGGTGTGGACATGAAAAGGTTCCTTGGTAACTGAACGCTTTCAAGCCTATGTGATTTTCAAATAAAATTGTCTATAAATTATATTAGACACTCTATGAATATAGCGTACTATATATCTCAGCAGAACAATATTAATAAAGTGTAAACTTCTCTGCATTGTCAGATAATCGTACTCTATACAATGTAAATGCTGTATCAAAATTCAAATATCTTATTATAATGGAGATTGTGGGTTTGTATGTCTGTAACCGAAACTATATTACTATTCAAGTCACAATTCCCTTTGTTATTTACATCACATTCTCCATGATTTTATTTATATTTGAACCTCAATTATTAATAAAATTGTTTTACATTATTAATACAGTTGACCACATCTACATACTAATAACATGCAATTGTATTTATATATACAACAAAATAGAGGTTTACAGTGTGAACGGGAAGGCTAATCTGCATATTGATATTTAAAATTTGATTTTAATAAATATGTGTTCAGTATTATTGATTTCTAATTGTTTGGTTTTATCTTATTGAATATGAACAAAAATCTCGGGGATAAATCTTAAAAGAAATCCATTAACAAGAAGAAACAACTGTAATTTTATTCTTTACTCCCTATTTTAACTAAATAGTTAAATTAGGAAAATTTACCAATGAAAGACGGGAGTAAGGGAAAATGATGGAAGAGTTAGTTTCAAAGCTGTTCTATTTTTCAATCATACCCCCTCTGTTCCAAATATTTTTATCTGAATTCTTATTCAGTTTCATTAGCCTTTCTAATTTAACATGATATTTTATTATATTAAAACTTAAATACTTGCACCCGGAGGGTGCATATATTTGCTAGTTTCATATAAATATTGACAAATTTTCGTGAACAAGTTACCAGCTTGTTGCTTTTATAATAAAATGGTACGCAGAGTGGCTTACGATTGTCTTTCCATTCAAGTGGTCGATTGTCAGGAGTTCTCTCACTGTAAACAGTATTCCTTTGTTTATCAGTTACCAGTTTAAATATTGCCATTTGAACTGGAATCTTGTGTCGTCATTCTTATGAATTCGGCCTTATCATATAGTCATTCAATTTACATTAATATTATTGAAGTAACATTGTCTTGCACGAAGGTAGTAAATACAAAAAGAAAAAAAAAGGATTATACAACTATGCTGCATCTTAATGGTTATTATGTTGTTTGGTTGCTTGAATGGATTTTACGGCATGACAATCCTTGGGTTATTTTATGTCGAAAACATATTTGTTTTATTCATTCTTTTTGGATGTTTAAAATAAAATGTTAAACTTTTTTAAAAACACATTTAACTCATTTTTTAAATATATTTCACTCACTGATGGAACCCTAACAGATACTACTAGTCCAATCAAAGTGAGCCTGGTAAAAATGGCAAAGCAGAGCTCCAGAATTGGAACCTCGAAACAAGATGTAGTTTAGCGTTATACCCAGGATACGCCACAGTTTGATTCGATATTATTACGATGTGATGGAAAGCCAAAGAAATTACTGTTGATTTTCTCGGGTTTGGTAATAATAATATTGAAAAAAAAAAGGTAAAAGTCCTACCAATCGTAATTAATGTCATTGGAACGGTCCGCGGGGGTTCGGAAAAGAGTCTGGAGAAATTGGAAACGTGAGGAAGAATCGAGACCATCCAAACAACAGTATTGCTTGGATCGTATAGAATAGTCATAATCTTCCTGGAGACCGGAGTAGACTTGCTGTCTCCCTGCGTCTAGTGAAAGAACACTATCTAAGACGAGTGTGAAAAACTCTCAAAGAGTGAAAAAAAAATAATAATAGATATAAAAACCAATTTAAAAATTTGAAATATAAAAAATCAGTTAAAAATTTGGAATATTAAAATCAGTTTAAAGATTTCAAATATAAAATTCAATCTTTAAGATTTCAAATTAAAAAAACCCCAGCTTAACGATTCCAAATATAGAAAAATACATCTTATATATTCTAAATATAAGAATCATTTTAAAGATTTTGAATATAACAAAAAAACAGCTTAATTAAAATATTTTGCATTTTTTCACCAACAAATGCCTTGTCTTTTAGAGTAAATGATCCCGAACTATAATGATAGTTTGATGGAATTATGTGTCATATGGTCATTAAAATCTACTTTTGCCTTCGAATATTATACAAACTGATATCTTGATGATTATACTATTTTGACGTTTCGTTGAAATATCTTCCGACTTTGTTATGATATGTTATTATCTATTCTAGTAGATAATGCAATAAATAACAAACCAAATGAAATTTTGATGAGAAATTGATGAGACACATTATAACAATCGTTTTATTATACATTTTCTAACGTTCAACTAAAAAAAAATATTTCATGTTCTGCGTTTAAAGACCATAAATTCTAACATAGTGGAAAATGTGATATCCGATGAGAAGATGAATATAAAAAGTGACTACAGAGCAACAGCTTTGACAGGCTGTGAATAGATGAGACTACATCATAGTATCATTTACTGGGATTACTAATGTCATTTACTATATATATATATATATATATATATATATATATATAAGTAAGTAAAGTCGTCGGAGCGGCCTAATGTCGGTATCGGCCATGCAGACAGGGAGTCTATCCCCTTTTCACTAGCGCTAGACAAGGAGATTTTTAGCATCTGAGGTGGAGCGCCACACCTACCATCGGCTCCTTACTTTACCGCACATATCCCTGTGTTACTCATACGCTGAGTTGGCGAGGGCGGGTATCGAACTAGGAACCTTGTGTTTTCTAGCCAAACGCTCTACCGACTGAGCTAATATCTATATATATATATATATATATATATATATATATATATATATATATATATATATATATATATATATATATATATATATATATATATATATATATATATATATATATATATATATATATATATATATATATAAAGAGATATAGATAGATAGATAGATAGACAGATAGATAGATAGATAGATAGATCGGAAAATAACGGGGATATAGAATTAACGTCCGATGGTCTTATGATCACATAGGCGAGAAATTCACAGTAATCAAATGTCGTTTTCTCTGTCTACGCTATCCTACCTGCCTGGTCTAACACTAATATTGAGCAATGTGTATGTATAAATATAGCAAAATACAATACACACACATATGTATATATATGTGTGTGTGCATTTGTGTGTGTATGTGTTGAAACATAGAGAGAGAGAGAGAGAGAGAGAGAGAGAGAGAGAGAGAGAGAGAGAGAGAGAGAGGGGGAACCAAGAGAGGAAATGAAACAAAAATATGCTAATAATTATATATGCATTATAACACACACACGCACACATTATATATATATATATATATATATATATATATATATATATATAAGTTAAGGCAGAGTGAACATGGAGTCAGCGGCATCAATTTACTGACATATTTTGCCTATGTGATATTCAGATTAAAACTTGGTCTGAAGATCACATCGACTATCAGTAACCATGCACCTTTGACTCCATATTCACGTGGTCCTAACTTAGATATAATTGCGCTATCAATGATATTGAACGCTGTTTACTTATAAATACAGCATTCATATATATATATATATATATATATATATATATAATATATATACATATATATGTATATATATATTATCTAAATCTAAAATGTTATAATGTTCACAATTTTCATACTGTTATTGTCTTTACACACATTGGCCTGCATGGTCGTTATATAGTCACATCTGACGATTCTAACGCCAAATATTTGATGAATATTTATGTGTCTATGCGTCTCTCTTAAGTGTGCTACACAAAATCGCAGGGTATAGGAAATAAATAGAAACAGTCTGAGAGAAATGAAAATTGACTTGTCAAAGAAATACCTCCATTCAAGTTAATGTATGAAATAAAAAAATAAAGAAAAAAAACAACAACAAATAAATGAAATCAGAAAGAATGAATGCCAGAACGAAATATATCAAAACGTAGGGAGAGGGTAATCAAATAATAAGCATGGCAGATACAAAAATGGAAACAGTGATGAAGAAAATAATAGAAAGAAAAGGGAAAGATCCAGAAAAAAGAAAGAAAGAAACAAAAAGAAAGAAAAGAGAAAAAAATGGGGAAAAAGTGTAAAAGGCTACGAAGGATTAGTATTATTGGGAATATACGGACTTTTTTCTCATCTTTATTGTTATCTGTACAATGTTTCGGCCGATGTGCTCTCCGGCCTTCATATTTCTTGTCGGACTCACGATTACGACAAGAAGGTTCCCGAGTTCGAAAAGAAGGTTCTCGAGTTTGAGAAGGCTCCCGAGTCCGACGAGAAGTACCTGAAGAAGGTTGGAGGGCACATCGGCCAAAACGTTGTACAGATAACAATAAAGATGAGGACAATAGTCCGAATAATTCAAATAATACTAATTATCAAGCTTCATATACAAAATTTCAGACAAATAGACTACGAACGAGTCTTGACAAAGAAAACAGAAAGAAAATTGAGTGATGAATTAATTAAATATAAATAAATAAAACCATAAAAATATAGAAATAAAAGAAAGAAAGAAAAATAGGAAGAGGGCAGAATAAAAACAAAATGGAGAAATCCATGAAACAAATGAAAATATATTTAGAAAGGAGGAATTATGATTTGGTTTGATTTATAACAGTATATCAACCTTCGTTGGAATCCCTTACAAAAAGAAAATGATCCCTGATGTTGTTAAGAGATTGTTAAACTTAATTACAACCGTGTAAACATATGCATACAACATATATTATTATCTAACCTCTAGGCATAAAATAACCCCGTACTGTAGTAAGCAACCTGATATCAAAATGACTTGATTCGGCATATATATATATATATATATATATATATATATATATATATATATATATATATATATATATTATCTAAATCTGAAATGTTATAATGTTCCCAATTTTCATACTTTTATTGTCTTTACACACATTGGCCTGCGTGGTCGTTATATAGTCACATCTGAGGATTCTAACGCCAAAACAACCACCAAAGTTTTAAATTCTCTTCAATTGGCCATAACACTTTCAAAACCAAGATTAATTTAGCTAAACAAAACTGAGGGATGTAAGTTACAGTTTATATAGCCTGAATTGGTGAGTTTATTGTTCGTACAACACAAACACAGTATATTAAAAATCAGCGAGTAAAATTTCCTTAAAAAAGGGTCTAAAATCTCAGGCACTAAATTATGTGTTCCTCAGGCATTGCACCAAGTTTTCAAGTTCAATACTTAGATGGGTGACCAGTTAAGCAACAACAGGTACTGTAAGTAACATGAAATCAAAATAAGGTGAATGAATAGGAAATTAATAGAGAATGTCATAAAGAGAAACAAATAAAGAAACAAAATTAAAAAGCAGGGGGAAATAATACAAAACAATATAGAAATCAATAAAAATAATTAAATTCATACGAAAGAAAGAAAGAATGAATGAAAGAAAGAAAGAAGGTTTACAAAAGCAATCTTTGGAAGTCCTTTTTTTTCCTAGACATCACAGTGCCATTTACTAAGTTTAGTTAAATACAAAATAAGATCTAAGAGGTTACTTGTGTGAAATGAACTCACTAACAATGGACTAATTGCCAATCATTCTATCACGTGAGGTAACCTAAATAAATCATGCGAGTGGGTCTGAACGAAAACAAAATCATTGGAAAATATCCGATGAATTGAAAAAAAGTAGAATTATGAAGCTTCGTTGATATTTGCAAAGAGGTTGGACCAAGCGGAAATCCGACAAAGAATCGAGGCCAACCATAACGGAAATCAGCGTGATTACTAAGAACAGTGCGTGAATTTTGAAAAAAATCTGCTGACACGTAATCCCCAGTGAGAAACCAGTGTAAACTAATAGTGTGTAAATGTATTGATAATAATAATATAGGAGGGTGAGTAAAAAAAAGTAATGCCATTTTGTTTCAATGCAATGTTCATCCTTCGAATGAGAGCATATATCCCTGCTCGGTAAAATTATGTTGACTGTTCAATGAGCCACTTCACCGATTTCACTTTTCATACTCACCATATCTAGCGCATTTAGACTATCCTCTCATCAGCCCCGTAAAAGAGGGTTTGAGAGGCAAACATTATTCTAGTGACGAATAAGTGAAATCCGTAGTGAAAAAGTGGCTCAAAGAATAGTCAACAGAATTTTATGAGGCAGGGATACATGCTCTCATTCGAAGGTGAAACATTCCAATTGAGAGAAACGGTGAACATGTGGAGAAGTAGGAATGTGATCCACATAGGACCAGCTTCATTTTGATGTATGATACATATTCCTCTGTTAGTAATTATACATGTCCTAAACAAAACGGCATTACTTTTTAAATCGCCCTGATTTCAAGGAATATACCTGAAACAAGCAAGGGATCTATGTCCTAACGGTTATCGTCGTAGAAAATCCTGGACGAGGTTGTTTGCTTTTCACCTCACGCTGATGTCGTTTGGAAAGGCATCAGTGCATCTCCTTTTTCTCTCAGCTTTGGATAAATAGTTGGGAATACTTGATTCTATAGCCTTGGTAACGAAACCGGTCTAGGAGATGGCAGACGCAAATTGAAACATCTTGTGTTGTGGCCGCACTCACCCGGGTAGGGTTGAGCCGGTCTCATCCATTTATGTCAAACTTGGAGTATCACGGAAATAGGAAGAACGCAAACGGTTCCCAAAACCCCGCATGTAGACACTCTTGTTTGCCGCAGAGTATCCAGTAGACACAGGGACGAGTGGACTAAAAGTAACCGCCGGTTTCCGGTGCAGATGCCTCTTGGAATTTTCACAGAACACTTTTGACCGGGTTGTAACCCTAAAATCACTGGCTGCCAGACCTATTCGCCTTGAGAAATTCTATCAGGAAGTTAAGTTCCCGACGGCATAGCTATTACACTAGCACGTTTACACCACCTTGCCACGATGGACTGTCACGATGAGGCTAGTAAATTCAAACTAGTTTTACTCCGCTTAATAAATTGACCTTGTGACACAGAAAATAATTGTTCGTATAACCAGGACATGATCCAAACGATAACATTAGACTAATCATAGACTCATAATATAGATTACTTATGAATAAACATTTCTTACAGAAACAGTGATTGTATTTAACAGGGAAAGAAACACAAAACCCTCGCATATGGTTAAAAAATGAAAAGCACTTGGACAATAGAGTAGGTCAATTTTTTACTTTTTTAAATATCAAATTGTCCAACTATGCTAAAGTTGTGTGTTAGTATACAAAATACTGACACTAAGAATTAGATCTTTTACTTGCACCATTGTTTGAGAAAATAACACCAAAGATCGTCTACTAAAATGCACAAAAAAACTCGTTTTCGCAATATTTTGCCTTTAGAAAACGAGTATTTTTAGTGCATTCACTCATACAAAGATTGTATCTCGCGTATGGTGCAACGCGTTAATAGTTCGCTGAAATTTAAATTCCAGCAAGTTGTATCATACTTGACTATATAAACTACGTGCTGTGCTTATAAACATTATACAAAAAATATTTATAAAAGTATTTCTACGTCGCTCAAATACTTTACAATAGTTTCCGTCGTTCGAATGCATTTCGTTATCAGTCTATATGAATGAAAGATAAACCTTTTTTGTTTCTTTCTCGTAGTCCAACAATATTTCAGTTTGAATGAAAGTTAGTGATTTCACTTAAAATTCACCAGATTAAGTTTTTATCCAGATATAATTTTTGCCTCCGGACAAGAACAGATGGCGTTACGTGTGCGTTGTCCGGATTTCAAGTGTTACATAATTTCATAAGGAGCTTATGATATATGTACGTACCTGTAGTTAGAATATCTTAATCGGGGTCCGTTAGATTTAGAATATGAGGTTGGGAAATTTCCATAGCTGTTAGGGTTATGATTGGCAAGATGATGACCCGACTTCGCCTTATGGTAGACACGATTAGGCGTGAGAGTTTTAGTTTTAGATGCGAAGGAGATTTCAGAGCGAGTGGACTCGAAATCGCCCACTCCGAGGGTCGGTAACTCCCCCGCGGCAGAATCAATATAGGCTGGGTTGTAAAATAAAGCTTTATCAGAAGACAACCAAGTCCTTTTAACTGATTATTTAAAAAGAACCAACAATTAACGGAAAGCCCCGAAGAGAAGTCAACCTGAAGAAGATGGCGACCAAGTTAGAAGCATTAGCAGCGAGTAAACAAGTAAGAACAATCATCTCCATCTCTAATCCACTAGTCTATATATTTGACTGTCTCTACGTATTGTATATACTCGATGTCTTATAAGGCGTATATAACACGAGTACCCAATAAATTGTTGATCTTATCTTTTTCCTGATTCGTACTTATTTGAATAAAAAATAATACCATAATCAATTTGCCGTACACTTGATGATTACAATAAGGTTTATTGTTTGAATTTTTATCATTCTACACACAAAATTCCCGTTGCCAGCTATTCATTTCCTTTAAAGAGATTTGGATAGAACGTTGCTTATTAACATTCATGTTTTTATGAATTTTTCTATGAATCTTTTGTGCCTAGCAAAATTAGTAATAGTAGAATAACGGATTTAATTATGTTCCGTTGAATTTATATATATATATATATATATATATATATATATATATATATATATATATATATATATATATTATATTGAATGCATGGTTCATAAGCTCAGAATGTTCAATGTTCCTCCCTCTGATATGCGTCCATTAAGAAATATAAATACATTTATTAACTTCATTAAAAAGCAACAAAAATGAATCTCAACTCCATTCATTCATTTATTAGCCAAACACGTTGTGGTAATGTGTGCATTTTAATTAACTTTTCTAAAATTATTTTTCATAAATGCATTCAAAACATGTTAAAGCAATTTGCCTATAGATTCTTATTACGTTAAAAACAAGTATTTCTAATTGACAAATTTGATTTGAACGAATGACTTTTATATTTGGATCCATCGAAGAAATAAAATTAATTTATGTGTCGTTCCTTAAGAATTGCAGCTGTGTTTGTGGAAAAATAATCATTAATTACACTGGGAAACATTATTTTTGAGTTGGATATTACACTTTTTTTTCTTTTTTACTATTTTAAAACTCTGAATCCTTTAGAGCTACTGGTTAACGTGTCCCAAGCTTTTGATTCTTTATATCACCAACCAATGTCAGTCAAACTGGTGAAGCTCATATGTATATGTATGTATATACATATGGGTAGAAATAGATCTATAAGTATTTTTATAACACACACACACACACACACACACACACACATATATATATATATATATATATATATATATATATATATATATATTAAGAAGCGCTGTTTTAACTGATAAATACATACATTTTATATATTTTACAATCACCAAATCTGTAAAAAACAGACAATCACTGCTTTATGACGCTGGCGGTAAAAGTCAATTAAAGTCGTTCCTAGAGAGCTCTAACGGGTTTTAACACGACAAGGTAATTAGACGAATACCGCCGTGCGAAACACTGGACAGCTGTCACTATATATTAGGCCTCATCAGTATTTAATACTATGATCTCCTGCCGACAGAGATCGAACCAGTGACCACAGATCGCAGAACCAGAGATTCTACCCCAAGGCCACCAGCTCACGTCACGCACGAAACTTGCCAAAAGAACTTGTCAATGATAAATGTGCAACTGCATAACCTTGTGTCATGTAGTAGCACCCATACCCGTTATTAGGTTTGCCACACACCTCTGAAATTAGTATGGACATCACTGCCACAAAAAAAAATTATGACAGAAGTAACCAGACACAAATTTAAATAATCATATATAAATCTATTTAAGCTGTTTGGCTTTTTCAAATCTGATTAGAATACAGATTACAGATATACATGGGATGACTAAAATTAACTTTCACTGCCAGCATATATATATATATATATATATATATATATATATATATATCAGTGATCGTCTGTTTACGGACTGGATCTCTCTGTTGATCGTAAAATATATAAACAAATGTGTGTATTTAATAGTTTAAACACCACCACGTTACGTCAGCTGTCAAATGGCCGGTAGATTAACGAATTGGGCTGAAGATAAGTCAGTCGGATTTCGCTCCGGGTGAGAGGCAGTTGTTGTGTCTATCAACAGGTGTGTGTGAATGGTATATATATATATATATATATATATATATATATATATATATATATATATATATGAAATGTATGTGCGCATGTTGAGAGAGAGCGAGGGAGAGACAGAGATTGATACTTAAAGCACTATGTGGAACAACATGTTGATTCAGTCTACTGACTTCTTGACTCTAACATATATATATATATATATATATATATATATATATATATATATATATATATATATATATTACCTAGCCGTAGTTAGAATTTAACACTAGGTGGCAAGTATCGGTTATCCACTATGGATCGAATTCACTTTTCAGTAGTTAGGGATCTGCGAGACTAACTTAGTAAGCATTACACCATAATGTGATACCTCTCCCTTTCTCTCTTTCTCTCTATCATCCTCTGTCTATACACACACACACACACACACACACACACATATATATATATATATATATATGTGTGTGTGTGTGTGTGTGTGTGTGTGTGTGTGTGTTATTTTGGAAAAGGTGACTTACCGGTGAAGAAAGTCACAATGGTTAGTTGATGCAAAATTCAGAAAGGTAAGCCAGCGATATAACAAATAAAAAGTGCTCAAATACATTAATAGGTTATTACTTGTACCTGTATTACAATATATATATATATATATATATATATATATATATATATATATATATATATATGTGTGTGTGTGTGTGTGTGTGTGTGTGTGTGTGTGGAGTAAGGTAGACAAACACAGGATGTTGTATTGTAGGTAGTTTATTGTAGTTATTTTTTTTCTAAATGTCTGGTATTCTTTTAAATGGATGTTAATTGTAGTAGTATTTTCTACAACATCCCGTGTTTGTCTACCTTTCTCCACATACTGTCGGATTAATTTCCTCTTATTTCTCCCTTATATATATATATATATATATATATATATATATGGTGATTGCCACTTCTTCACAGAATAAGGCCATTTCTACAAGTAGTTGGTTGCGCACAAGCAGATGGTCCAAGGATCCAGATTTGTTTTTATGTACCCTATCACATGTGAATCTCTTCTGTCGTCCTCACGTATGCGATGATACGTGACTGAGCATCACAACCTTTGATGGGCAAGCCCTGTCACACAGGTCGGTCAAATCTAGGAGTTGTATCCGTGACGTCCGTTATATGCCGTCAATGTAGAGACAAATTCAGAATGGGGTGCTCGATCCACCTTACATCAAACCCCTTACAGCTACCATCGGCCTGCCCTTTCAAAAGAAAGTGTAGCCAACCCCCACTTCTGTTAATTGGTCCTCATCGCTATAACTGTCTGCTACAAGGGCCTCAATGTCTACCCCATATCAAGAAAGTTTGTTAAAATTCCAGTTCGTCATTTGGGGTTTTCCAATCGCTCAGGATCGAGAATTGTCCAGACATTCCAGGTGGCTATTATTAGCCTGATTTATGTTGCAATATTTTCTTGTTTTCGCCTTGCTAATAGGAACAGCTGTCAAACCGCATGTTGCTGGTCAGCTTGATAGGTGAACAGGTACTTGTTTAGGCCTACTTTCTATACACTTCCCAGATGTCTGGGAGAACCGTGCTACTCAAGGGCTGCTCAGTCACTATCTACATCACCGAGGTCCGCTGTTTAATCGACAATGCAGTGCTGTTAAATGGGTCACGGGCATCTCGATGTGTATGTTCACAGTTGTGTACTTCCAGGCCGTAAGACCTGCACATATCACCATTCCTCTATCACCGAGGGTAGAATTATCTGCACATGTTGACATGTTGTGCGCTTGTGCGACACGCACCACATGCTCTCCTTCCTCAAAGTCTAATATCAGTGACAAGCCAAGGCCAGATGACTGTAAGACTTTGAAGAACGCAGGCGAATCATCTACAGGCACCACCACTCCAAAAAACAAAAATCATTTTTTTTCTCTAAGTTCTGACTTAGTATAAGTCCACAGGGACCGTTTTCTATTAAATTGGTGACTTTTAATATATGTTCCTGTGAAATGAAATGTATTATGGGAGAAAGTTAAATACATTTGGACATAATGTTAATACAATATTTACTATTTAAAATAAAAATAAGTGACTTATCTTTGAGAGCCAAATTCAGATAATGGTCTGACCGTCTTCACTTTTTATATTGACAAATTTACTTCCTATTTCAACGTGAGTGGGGCAGTGGGGGGGCATTGTTCTAATAAGTCATGTTACACGACGGGGACTAGATTAAAATAAAAATAAAAATATACTTTTTCTTTATTACAAGTTCATGTAAAATGAAATGTATTAGGGGAGAAAGTTAAATGCATTTGGACATAATGTTAATACAATATATATATATATATATATATATATATATATATATATATATATATATATATATATATGGGTCTTACCTCTCTGCAACGTATCGTCTTAGCCCCACTGAGCGGTGCTGATTTTCAATAAAAAATATCAGAAAGATGGATGGTAAAGATTTCACATGTTCGTTTTTTCTAGATCATTAGGCGCATTTCTGGGCACTTCAGTTGATCTATAAATCAAGTGGGATTACTTGTCACTGACCATCTTCTCCATTTGAAACGTGACACGAGTAGTATTACGTTACATGATAGCAGTTCTCGTAAGGAGGACGCTTTGACCCGGCTTTTAGAGAAATCAATGTATCATGTCGGTCATCATAACCATACCAAGAATAATTGCTTTTAGACAGCGTGGAACGACAGTTGGGTCAATTTATTTGCGAATTTAGAAATAACGACACGCACCGCAATTCGAATTCGTCTTCGGTGGTGATAAGTGCTGCTATGACCGCAATGGAATCAAAGATCACAATTATATGCTAACAAAGAGAATAACGACTATTAAGCAGGGGATAATCTTTTAAAATGTTTCATTCTTAGTCACTGAGTAATACGTTAGTGTAACCCCGTTGTTTTTGTTTCAAAATTTGATATTAGTTGCAAGAAGTTATTTTATCGTTAGGTTCGACAATGTTAACATATTCTCATGTGCAAATTGATTAAAACAACCACTTTAGTTTCCTTTACATCACCATACGGTCTGTATTAGAACTACTGGAGTGACATGATGTAATTGATTTGAATTTTTCCTCAGAAATTACATTAATACCCTTGTAAAAGGTTGAATCCAACTACCAATTATTCTCCCTCCAACTATGGGTAAATAGCAGCGCGGTGAAGGCTTTTCAAGTAGTCTAGGAGAAGGAAAACTCTAAATTCACACCCAGTAAACTCCGCTTAAAAATTGACCTTTTGACACATTCTGCTCGTGCGGAGGAGTTGGTAAATACTTACAGAGTACGCGATGACTTACCATATTCATAAAATAACCCCGTACGGGTTGATTCACAGTTAAAATCAATCAATCAATCTCCACAATCAGAACCTTGATTCATTATTAATTGGGTACCCGGCGTCGCCTGGGTAGAGAAGTGATTTTTTAAATGTCAGGCTCGCAGATCCATTATTATTTATCGCGAGTGAGATCCTCGCTGCTTACCCGATAAATCCCCACGGAAATATATAACAACATAGTAAGAAATGTCCATTCAATGATTTACAATTTAAAAAAAAAAGATATACATGAGGCAATTACTTCAATCAATCAATATTATATTTTAAAGCGAAAAAAAAAAAAAAAAAACACACACACAACAAAAAAAGATAAACAAAATAACATGCAAATCACTTTCCTTTCTGTTATTTTTCAAATTTGAATTTTTAAATATCTTCCCAAATATAACTCAATTTTTCATTATTTTTGCTCAAAAAACAAGCCCTGGTTATATTTAATGTCTATATATATTTACTTTGTCGTTAATTGGTTTATTTCCGAAGTTTCCTCCGGACATACACATACACACAATTGCCCTTTATGTATGAATAGATATATAGATTAGCATCTTGAACTGGTCAAGGTTAAGCTATCGGACGACCGACTTCCCTCATTTTCTATTAATGTCATTTGCTGTTCATTTCGTATTCAACACCAGCAATATTTATTCACTTATTCTTATCGTTTTCTCTTTCTCCCTTCGTTCCTTCTTTCGTTATTTCGTTCGTTTCATTCTTTATTCCTTTCTTTCTTTCTAACTTGCTTTCTTACTTCATTTATTCTTTTTTCTTACTTTCTTTCTTTCTTTTTTTCTTTCTTTATTTCTTGAACCTTTCTGGGCGCTGGTGATCCGGTTCGCATTCCTTTCTTTTTTATTTCTACAATTTCTTTCTTTCTTTCTTTCTTTCTTTCTTTCTTCGTCCATTGAACCTTTCTGAATGCTGCTGATCAGGGTCCACACTACCCTGTGTCTTAAAGCATCATAATCTAAAACTGACTGTCGTCAGATGCAGGGAATTATTACAAGGGAACATGCAATAACCCCTTAAAAGATTCAGATGATTTATACAATACCATATCTATTCTTTCACAATAATTTAACTTGCAGATTTTTGTGCGTAGCATCTGTGGTTCTAAGAGGCTTTTAAAAATAACGAGGACAGAAACTCAATACGTGTACCTGCCCATAAAAGATCTGAATACAAAGGCACAGCTGAACAATATCGATATTATGACATACGATTGGAGTGTTTGAAGAGTATCAGCCAGACCAAGAAATGATATAACAAGAGCCATAAAATATATATCCTCTTCGACGCCCAAACTGTATTTAACTGTTTGTTTTTATTTTCCCAGTTTCTTCAGAAATAATCAGATTGAAGTTTATTTTAAAAAGATGACTATTCACTTTTGGGTTGAACTGCAACATTTTCAGCAGCAACTCGTATAGACAATGTTCCATTCATTCTTCATTTCTATCCTGGTAAATACAGCTTTAAACTTGGTGCTTTGTTGATACTCCTTGTATTCTGAAAAAAATTAATAAATGAAACGTTATTTTTTCAGAATACAAGGTGTGTCCAAAAGTACAAAATAATCTCGATACTTTCTGAGACACCTTGTATATATATATATATATATATATATATATATATATATATATATATGTGGAATTTAAAAAAATATTAAACATTTATTGATATACTTTGAAAAAAAAAATGGAACACGTCCCCCTGATGATGGCACTTCGAAGTGCCGAAAGTACTCGCGATGTGAATTCCACGAAATCCATACAAATATAAAAAAGTTGGCCCAAAAGCTTGAACAGATCACCAATAAAATCGATAAACAGGAGACCTGCCTTTCGTTTAATTCCACATGTATAAATGAAAAAAAGTAAAGTAAAGTCGTCGGGGCGGCCTAAAGTCGGTATCAGCCAATCAGCAAGGGAGTCTATCCTCTTTTCACTTGCGCTTGACCAAGGAGTTTATTTTAGCGTCTGAGGTGGAGCGCCACACCTACCATCAGCTCCTTACTTTACCGCACATATCCCTGTGCTACTCATACGCTGAGTTAGCGAGGACCGGTATCGAACTAGGAACCTTGTGGTTTCTAGCCGAACGCTCTACAGACTGAGCTAAATCAAATGATCGAGGGAGGAAATCTTCCTTACGACGTAGTAGTTTTTCAGTTGTTGTAGTTTGCCTAGCCCACTGTGTGCTCTTACTTCAGAGTAACATAGCAAATATAATCAAGTCGTGCGGACAAGGTATTGTATTGTATAAAAACATAACAGAATAGAATGTAATGCATTATGTGTTTTATTAGGTTTTAATGTTTATATTTTGTAACCGATATTTTGTAAATTATATTTTCCATTGGCGTAATGTTCAATACTTAATTGGATAACCTCTTAAGCAACAGCAGGTACCTGAGTCCTTTGTTCATCAAATACGACTAAAATGGTTCATATGACGTAAAACAAACCGGTCAACCATCTTTGGCTTTGGTGAACTTATTGACCTAAGCTTGTTTGAAGCACGTTCACATCTCAAATTTTAGCTTTCAGCACGAAGTTGAAAAGAAAAAGGAAGGAAAAATCGATCAATTTTAGCTGGTAAAGCGGAAACCTCGTAAGTTGGGACAATCGTAAATCAAGGTATCACTGTATTTGAAATTAAACAAATAATATCACGATAATTTCTATGTACGAGGTGAGTCAAATGTTCTGCAATTTTGATTAGGATAGGTATAATTACCAATACAGGAACCTGTATCATTCCTCGTCACTGTAATAATGTTTGCCTCAGACTATCATCTCGTCAGCCCCATGAAAGAGAGATTGCGAGGCAAGCATTATTCCAGTGAGGAGGAGGTGAAATATGTAGTGAAGAAGGGGCTCAAAGAACAGCCAATAGCATTTTACGGAGCTGGGATACATGCTCTTATTTGAAAGTGGAACATTGCTATTGAGAGAAAACGGTGACGATGGAGAGAAGAAGGGGTGTGGTTCACAGATGACCAGCTTCATTTTAATGTATGATACGTGGCATTATTTTTTGACACACTCTCGTAATTTAATTTGAAAAAAAACTAAAGTAAATTTTGTAATGAGAAGTTCTAATACATAATAGTCAGAATATTTAAATATGTAATTGTATAGAATACTCGTCGATTCGAGTTCAATTCCTAGACGAAGCTGATGGCATTTCACATAGCGCTAATACCCTTGGGAAAGGTATGAATCCATATATTCTCCCTCCAGCTATGGTTAAATGGTAGGGTAGACTGGGCCCTTCAGTCTTGGGTAGGTAACCAGTATAGGAGAGGGATAACTCTGAATTCAAAATTCCTGAGGTCGGTCGTTCATTGGGCTTGTGGCAACTCTGATGCACCAATTCTTTCCTATCGACTGTGCCAAAAAGTGTGGATGGTCCAACACAAGCCTTCACCACTATAAACAAATCACTGTGTGGATGTTCATTATATGAACACTCATACGTCGAAATCGACGGGAGAGTCCATCATAGAATATGAGCAGTAATATGAATCTATTTTTAGCCTCGAGAAAAAGTATTATCACGCCCAGTCACTAATATCAAGAGTTGATTAGTTGTCCCAAGGCCATTTTCTGCGATGAACATTACTCCAAGGAAACTTACTCAAATGTTAATAGACACGGCGATACGAGTTCAAATCTCAGATGAGACTTGTTGCATTTTACATTAATACCCTTGGGAAAGGTATGAATCCAACTATTCTCCCTTCAACTATGGGTAAATAGCAGCGCAGTCTAGGCTTTTCAACTATGGTACGGCAAGTAGTCTAGGAGAAGGAAAACTCTGAATTCAAACCCGCTTAAAAATTGACCTTTTGTCCCATCCTGCTCGTGCGGAGGAGTTGGTAAATACACACAAGGACGCGATGCCTTAAAATAGGCATAAAATAACCCAGTACGGGTTGATGCACAGTTAAAATCAATCAATCAATCTCCACTGTCTAAACTAAAGTAAGTTTTGTAATAAGAAGTTCAAATACACAATAGTCAGAATATTCAAATATGTAATTGTATAGATGAAATATCCTAACATTTTGATATTTAGAAATCTACTACTTCCAATAAAAGGGAAAAAAATCCTATTTTGAATGAAGTTCTAAAACACTCACACTTTCGTTGAAAAAAAATTTGCATTGAAAAATATAATCAATATATTGATCGAGGAACCCCCATTTTATTGTGAATCGATCTTTGATCCTTCCATAATTTTCTTAAATAGAAATTGTTCTGCGCTGATATGGTAATTTTTTTCTTCGAGCTCATTTAGGAATAATTGCTGAAATAAAATCGAAATTGATAGTCTCAAATGAAAAGAATTGAATTAATTTCCTTCAATTAAAAAAGATGCACTTACTTACATGTATATCCATATTTCTTTCAGCATAAATATGAACGGTATATTTTCTTCTTAGAATTACCTACCTGTCCCTACATGTTGATCAGTCCTTATACAAAATAACAAATCAATAACAATTTGTATATTTGCATATCCTACTTAAATATATCCCTTTTTACCAGTCTGCCTATCTCTCTTTTTCACACACACACACACACACACACACACACACACACACACACACACACACACACACACACACACACATATATATATATATATATATATATATATATATATATATATATACATGTTGTGTGTATAAAAGTGCAAAAAATAAAGATGTTAATAATGCCCTAAAATAGAATATAAAACTCACAAAAAAAGTTCCTACTTCTTATTTCTACCCTCTCTCTCTCTCTCTCTCTTTCTCTTTGTCTCTGTCTGTCTGTCTCTATCTGTTCTCTCTGTCTCTGTCTGTCTCTCTCTCTCTCTATATATATATATATCTCTCTCTCTCTCTCTCTCTCTCTCTCTCTCTATATATATATATATATATATATATATATAGAGAGAGAGAGAGAGAGGGGGGTTAACGAATCGGGCGGACGAAAAGTCAGCCGGGTTTCGCTCCTGGTCAGGGGTAGTTGCTGTGTCTAGCCATCATGAAGAGACGTGAAACGTCGAAACACGGTGTCTGTGGATGATATTATATATATATATATATATATATATATATATATATATATATATATAGTATTTGTTACACTTAAGAAGCAGGAGTTTTATAATCGGATATTAATTACATACTGTTCTACTTATAAAGCATTGGTCACATTCTTTAATTTTATTTTGCACTTACACACACATACACACACACACACACAACACACAAACACACACACACACACACATATATATATATACACACACACACACACACACACACACACATATATATATATATATATATATATATATATATATCCGTATGTATATATAAATCGAAATATCCAAATAGAATTCTTTGATATATATATATATATATATATATATATATATACTTTGGTGCGGTACCAAATTTCTTGGTACAAGGTGATTCTAGGTGGGTCCTAATTCTCTACCAGTTGTTTGTTGTAGAGTTTAGGTTCCGTATGAGAGCTCAATGTTTAATTATTGTAAACAGAACAAAGTTATTTGGGAATAAAAGGCCTTAAATACCATGGGTATCGTGGTTATGGACCATTTCCACTCGCGAGTGGAAATGGTCCATAACCACGATACCCATGGTATTTAAGGCCTTTTATTCCCAAATATATATATATTATATATATATTGAAAGAATTCTATTTTTTGAATATTTTCCATTTATTTTTTATTATTTAAAGTTCAGGACAGTAATAGACATGATATTTTCAACGGTTGTTAGCAACTCTTGTTTACTTATTTAATTCTGGAGCTACACCTATTTCTGGTGATTATATGTGTTAAGTATTTCATGATAATCGTTGTAAACTAATTTTCCATTCTGTTTTTTAAACACTTGATAACATCCTCTTTAAATCTCAATATCACGTTACATAATTTTTAATCTCATTCTAAATTCTCACTTTCAAGTGCAATGCTTTTAACGGATGTATTTACATAGACTCTAAGGTGCTTTTTTAAAAATCCTCCTCAGTCTTTCTACATATGGTATGTTCCTAATTTATCGTAATGCCCCAAGGAAATTGACAGCTTTTTATAGGATCTGCGCGTAAAATTTCATCTATCACTTACAATTTATCAGTTAAAATATTTAATTTGCTCTGCCTATAGGGCAATGTTAGCTCAGTTGGTTGAGCGTTCGGCTAGGAATCGCAAGGTCCCTGGTTCAATACCGGCCCTAGTCAAGTCAGCGTATAAGTAACACAGAGATCTGTGCGGTAAAGTGAAGAGCTGATGGTTAGGTGTGGCGCTACACCTCAGATGCTAAAATAATCTCCTTGGTCTAGCGGTGTGAAAAGGGGATAGACTCCCTTGCTGTATGACTGATAACAACATTAGGCCACCCCGATGACTTTACTTTTTTATGGGTTTTAGAATACGCTGTATGGATACATAGGTATAATACCCAACAAAGAGTGGTTACTAGTTGTGATAGAAACCTGCATTCATTGATGAGTGTTCACTACGCCTTTCTCAGATATAGTTAGTATCTGTTAGAGACAAAACTGTGGATAAATATATCTGCAAAAAGGAGGCGCATGGAGTAATGGTTATCCCGTGGGAAATCGACACGGTGGGATGAATTCAAATCCCGACGAGGCTGTTTGCATTTAACATAGTGCTAATACTCTTGGGAAAGGTATAACTCCCACTATTCTTCCCACGGCTACGGATAATTGTTGGGCGAGACTGAGATATTTAACCTTAGTTAGGCAATCAGTCTAGGAGAAGGGAACTCTGAATTTAAACCTGTTAAACTCCGTTTAAGAATCTGACCATGTGTCACATCTTACTCGCGAGGAGGGTTATATACATCTGAAAATTATTCGTTTTAGATAGGAATATATTATACCATATAGATATTTACCAAACCCTCCGAATGAGCAGGATGCGACACAAGGTCAATTTCTTAAGCGGAGTTTAACAGGTTTGAATTCAGAGTTTTCCTTTCTAGCCTGGTGACATAGCCATGGTTAAAGAGTCCAGTCTGTCCTGCTATTTACCAATAGCTGGAGGGAGAGTTGGATTCATACCTTTCCCAATTAGTATTAGCGCCATGTGAAATGCCAACAGCTTCATCCAGGAATTGAACTCGCGTTGACGAGGCCATTTCCTACGACAGCTAACCATTAGACCACGCGCCTATATTATACCATATAAGTGTGCAAATTAATTTTTATTTAGATTAGTTTATTGAAGCTATGATTTTTTTTACAAAGGATTATTTGATTAAGTTATATAATAACATGCAGATTATTGTTGTTAGATAGGAATAGCTAAACCATATAATGCTGAATAAAATCATAGTTAACATTATATAGGATTAAGGATTGGAAATCATATAAATACTTCTGGAAATACTGACTTTGGCATCAAATGATCCAAAGAGGATAGGAAAGCCGTAAAACTGACGAATATAATCAATCCAAACAAAAACTAGATAATTATTCCATTTTTATGGAAGGCAGATAAGACCTAAGATTGTGTTTATATTCAAATTGCATGACAGAAAATACATACGGTATAAATTGTTCCCATGTTTCGAGCAATAAATGAGCCAGACATTATCGCTATTAGGTAGTTCCATGAACTGCTTGTAAGTTATGTTTTCGGGTCTAAACTCTATGAACATGTTCTTCAGTGTTTTATTGAAATCTCAGCTACCATTAGTATTAATTCCCTAAAGGTTTTCCTTCCTCTCCTAACACTAACATGTTTCCTTAATGTCACAGGTTTAATAAACAAGAACCCTTTATTTAATTTTCTTTTTTTTTTACCGAGGGGTCTAAGGGTTCGGAAACAGAAAAAAAGCCAACTTATGGTTAGCATTAAACCATGCATATTAAGTTTCTCTATGAAAATTGTGGGTTTGTGTAAAAAGTGGAATGTAAGGAAGAGCTCGGAAAATAAT
>CM042140.1:106575125-106585125 GCA_023376005.1 Doryteuthis pealeii
TGCCTTTGAAAAATCAACATATCCGAGCTAGCACAAGTGCAGGCGTGAACGAAAACGATGTATTACTTGGAGAAAATTGCTAGTAAAAAAAAAAGTAACAGGGAAAAAGGATCTTAGGAGTGATCGATAAAGGATGAAACAGTGAAGTAATATATTTGTTATAATTAAATTATTTCAAGCACGAACTAGAACTGTATTAGGTCTCATTAGACAAGGAATCAAGGGATTGATGAAAGACAAAGTATATTCGTCATAAGACTGTCACAACACACGTATAAGATTACACCATATCATTATCATTCTGATATGCGCCGTATATACAACCAAACGCTATATATATATAGTATATATATATATATATATAATATATATATATATATATATATATATATATTCGATGTAGATCCGTTACTAAAATACACAAATGCTGATCTGACTCAAACGTAACAGTTTGTTTTATTAAAGAGACTCAATCCCTAATCAATACACTTGTACAAGGGCGCGCCGCAGATATTGTAATCACACCTGTGGAAAACTCAGGTTAATCGAAATTGGAAACATGTCATTCGAGATCGTTTATTTATTAATTATCTCATAGGCGTAGATAGGAAAGATAGGAGCCGCCCGTTGCGCAATGGCAATTGTCGTAGAAAATGGGCATGAGTTCAAATACTGAACAAGGCTGATTGAATTTCACATAGTGCTAATATCCTTGGGAAAGGTATGCATCGAAATGATGTCCCTCCACTTATGGGAAAAAGTAGGACCGACTGGGTTTTTAACTCTGCTTAGGTAACCGATCTTGGAAAAGGAAACATGTTGAAGTATGAAAGATATCTTACCTTGTCTCAAATCCTGCTTGTGCACATAGGTATGCGCATTAGGGTACGTCGATTTTTTCATTTTTAAAAATATCCCTCTATGCGAAAGTTAGTATACTGAATACTGATACCAAAAATGAGATTTTTTACTTGTACCATTGTCTGAGGAAATAGCATCAAATATCGTTTGTTAAAATTTACCAAAAAATCCTTGTTTTTACAACAAAAATGCTTAAACATAGAAACCTAAATAATGAGTCACTACTGTCAAGATATAGAAAAAGCTTCATTGACAATAAATAACAGGTTTCTCTATTCAACTAACAGGTTTGCCCAAATAACGAGAGGGTTGCTAAAATCAAACTTAATGTGTCATATTTTTATAGTGTAGATTTAATACTGATATATGATTGTAAACCTGTTCATACATTAATGATCGCGTTCGATTTGGGGATTTCATTCATTCATTAAATATTTTAAAGTGTCAAAGTAATTAAGCCGAAGTGATGATCGATACAGATCGGGGAAACGATTATAGATACAGACTATAGGATTGATCAAACCATACCAATAGTGGTGTATTTTTTCGCTGTTTACAGGTGAGCGAGAGGTGGGTAATCGGTCTCTACATGCCAACATGTATCATTATTGGTGAGCTCTGTCGACGGGACTTGGGATACACTGACTATAGTATGTGCAGAATAGTAAGATGATCCCCTAAAGGGGAATCCTGGGTATGACACTAAAATGTACTTCATATTGAGGCTCAGTTCTGGAGATATGGGTATGTTTCAGTACCCATTCATTGCCATTGCTCCCAGGTCTACGCTGTTAGTGGACCATCCATATTAAACATGATGTCTTTAAAAATGATTCATATTTGATAAGAGGTCGTTAAAGAAATATCTGTACACAAAAATGTAAATATCAATGTACACTAGTGTCATTTATTAACCCATATGCATAAGATAACCTTAGGTGTGTTGACATGCCATAAAAAAATCAGTCAATTAATCAAGGTTGGTAGACACAATAGTTGATTGCTAGAGAGAGAAGTGCTGGCGAGAGTATTTGGATTACTGAAGCTTTTAGGGGTCGTGCTTAGTGTAATGGTAATAGGAAATGAAATCGGGGCTTCAAGTTCAGATTCTGGACTTGGTGCAAACGCTTTTTGGAAAGGCGTGAATCCGTCTATACTCTCCAACCCATCTTGCTAAATAGTAGGACACACTGGGTTATGTAGGCGACCCGTGAGAATAAAACGTTTAATTCCAAACCAGCTAAACTCAGTTTAAATATTGGCCTTGTACCGCATCTTCCTCGTGGTGGATAAATGGATATATATGAAGTGCATTTTAGTGTAATACCCAGGATACCGCTTTTGGGGATAAATTACAAACTGCAGATGCTATAGTCAGCGTGTCCGTCGACAGAGCTCACCAATAATGATATATATATATATATATATATATATGTGTGTGTGTGTGTGTGTGTGGTGTGTGTGTGTGTGTGTGTGTGTGTGTGTGTGTGTGTGAGAGAGAGAGAGAGAGAGGAGAGAGAGAGAGAGAGAGAGAGAGAAGAGAGAGAGCATGTGTGTGTGAGTAAATATGGAAAAAAAAACAAAGTATTAAAAAGATACATTTATTTGTAGATGTTTACCGGTACGGATGCGTGTGTGTATTTATATCCAAGAATAATGATATTGCTGTGCCTTTTTTTTTATATTGATTGACCTATGGGTCTAATTTATAAGTAATTACTAACTCTGGTCAAAACAGAATTTCGCCAAACCAGTGTTGAAGATCATAGATTTGTTTTTATCAGTAATCAATGAATGAATACACAATTTTCTCTTCCGATTACTGTAATTACCGTTCTGGGACACCATAAATGCCCAATAAAGGTGGCTTAATTTATTGAGTTCATGATTTATTGTATATGAGGGGACATTGATTTTTACAGATAGTATTTCCACATCAGTGTGCAATGTCTGGCTTTGTTCTATCTCTGATATCAGGGATTTGAAATCATATTCTTTTTTCACACAAAAGACAAAATGATTTCAGGGGTATCCAGTGCTGGAACAGTTATTATTTGAATCATAAAGCTCAATTATTTTCAAAGAATTAGAATTTGGCATTTTTATAAGTTGGAGACAAGTATATACAAATTAAATGAATATATATATATATATTATATATATATATATATATATATATATATATTCATTTTAATTTGTATATGCTTATATATATATATATATATATCATTTTATTTGTATATATATAATATATATATATATATATATATATATATATGCGTGTGTGTGTGTATGTGTGTGTACCCTCACACACAGAGAAACATATATTTATACAGTCTCTCTCATAAACACTAACACACATGCACACGTGTATGTGTGTCTGTGTCTCTGTCTGTATGTGTAATTGGACAAACCCGTCCAAAAAGGACTTAAAAAAACCCTTTAAAAATATTTTAATACAATCACTCCAAATTTTGGTAAAAATAGAATTAAATATTATTTTAAATATCTATTCATATTTAGGGGGTTTTGAGTGTATCTGAAATCCGTTCCACACGCCACGCCCGATGTAAGCAATGGTGTTAAACGTAGTAAATGAACAATGAACACAAATAAAAGGTCATCTAAATACGAATGATTACCCTAAACTATGATAAAATACGACCCATTTTTCTACGCTTTTATTAATGGCACCCTATAAAGCGGATGTAATACTGCTAGGTTATGTAATTCGTTCTTTTGTTCTAAGCAAACCGGGAATTTCTGCAAGTATGACATAAAACGGAGAGTAAATGTCAATGTTACATATTTTGTGGTAGCATAATTTGTTGACAAGACCCTGTAGTTAGTTTGAAATAGATTCGTTGGAGTTAAAAGCGTAGGAGGGTAGATTTCCGTTGGATAACCCAACTGACCCCTAGAGAGGCAGGGATCTCGCGCGCCATGAGAAAAACGTAACGTTTTAGTTTCAACCTGAGAATTGAAGCAGGGTAGATGTGCTCTGCTGAGGTTGGATCTCACCCGCGCGGCGAATAAGAATAGGTTAAATAAATCTTGATCAAGAAATAAAAGTCTTGTAAGTTAATTAAGTGCATGACTAAGAAAGTAACCCGAAAGAAGCCCTTAGAAGAGACTAGACAACATAACGACCAGAGAAGAAGAAAAGGAAACAGCCACACAACATAGCAAGAAAAATAAAGTAACAAGTAAGAATTAATTATGTATTTGTCTGTCTGTCTGTCAGTCTGTCTCTGTCTCTGTCTCTATCTCTCTATCTCTAACACCCTAGTCTCCTCTCTCATGTATATACCCAATGTAGGTATATAACATCAAAATTAACGAGTAAGGGTTAGAATGTTAAAATAAAGTGGATACAAAAAATAACCACAAATAATTCCGCACCGGCTTACGCCATTCTTTGTATAAGTGTCGAAAGAATATGAATATGTTTATTTGTGTTTTATATCAATTTACGCTCACACACCAACAAATACACACATCAATAACTCTTCGGGACGAGGGTCGGGTTGGCTTCGGCCCCTGGACATGTGTGTTAAATTAACGGCGTGATCCTACAAGGCAACACCAGCCCCCTTGATTTAAAGTGGCCGGGCTGGCTTTATTGCCCAGTGCCTGAGGTACCCCCTTGATGCCATTTTTGCACCTCCCATCCCATGAGCTTCGTTTCGTGGGTGATCCCAAATTAATCGAACTTGTGTCATATCCGCATATGTGGGATGCGAAGTAAATACACCAACAAATAAAAACCTCCTTCTCAGGTGAATAAGCTCATTGTATTCTCTGCAGAGGAGTAAGACATCCTACACGTGTTCTGCTATGAAACTAAACTGCATCTGATGGTTACACTCTAGGTCCAATTTATTGGTCAATGTTGCTGTTTCTGTTTATTGATTTTAACGGCATATCAATCCATCTGGGGTTATGTCATGCCTAACGGTTAGGAAGTTATACATATCGTGTATTTATATTTATACTTTTTAGTAATTGGTTTTATCAATGTGTTAGCATTATTGGGGATTATGTTGTATGGTATTGATTTGTTTCATATCTATATTCTATGGTATAATTTCATTTCTCTCAAAAGAAAAATACTATCCTCCATGTTGACATTTTCAAAACAGATCTTTCATATTTTTTGCTTTAAAATAACAGTTTTGATGTGAGCAAGAAACCTGCATTCCATGAATAAGTGTTTAACTGTCAAAGGTGTTTAAAAATAAAAATTATATATTGTTGATAAGTTAAACTAAATTATAATTGCTGGATGTTGATTATAGGTTGATATCAATGTGCGCAAATTATTTGTATTAGAAATACTTGAAAGTATAGAAATGTGTGCATAGTTTTTGGTATTTAGAGATACAGAGAGAGAAACAGAGAGCAGAGACAGAGAGAGAGAGAGAGAGAGAGAGAGAGAGAGAGAGAGAGAGAGAGAGAGAGACAGAGACAGACAGACAGAGAGAGAGAGCAGAGACGGAGACGGAGACAGACAGACAGACAGAGACAGAGACAGTGGGAGACTGATAGAGAGACCGAAAGACATAGAGACACAGAGACACAGAGACACAGAGAGAGAGAGAGGGGGCAGAGATAGAGACAGAAACAGAGAGAAACACGGACAGACACAGAGAGGCAGAGAGGGATAGATATAGAAAGAGAGAGAGAGAGAGAGAGAGAGAGAGAGAGAGAGAGAGAGAAAGAGAGAGTGAGAGAGAGAGAGAGAGAGAGAGATTTATTTTTGAGGATCTTCAACTGAAACATGTGAAGATAACATTGTTTTTAAATAATCATTATCATTGTTTACTTGAAACAATATAACTGTCAGCAATAGATTACTGTTATTGAATAAAAATATTTACATATATTAAACCATATAATTATACGTTTAAATCTGACAGACCTCAATTTAATTTTAGCTACAGGGTCTGTTCACAATTCATGAATTCTCATGAAATGTAACAGGTGCAATAATAACTATTAGTTATTGGAAACTTTATAGTTAGTATGCAAACAAACATTGTAATATTTGCATTTTATTCTCATTAATTTATCTCCGGCAATAAAATTGTCACTCGTTCGACATCGTTATTTGTTTGGCATTAATCCCCACACGAGGATATATCATATTATGCACAGGCATACGCTTCAAAGTGACAGAGTTTGTTCCATCTCAATAGATAATTGCTAGCGGCGAGTTGTGATACTCAAAACGCTCAATATATGAAGCCCGTCCGTTACAATTATTCTTCGGATTGAAGAGGTTTAGATTCTCCCAGGATCCGTTCAGGAAATTTCCGGGGCATTATCTGATTAGAAATCGTAGGCATCGAAATGCTTTATCACATAATCCCCCCGCCACAGTTTTATCTCGTCATAATTTCTTATATATATATATATATATATATATATATATATATATAATATATATATATATATATATATATAAGATAATCGAAATGACTGGTAAGTTAGGAATGATTCCATTTGGGATCATCAGAATCTCATGTACAACCATATATAGGCTCTTGTAGGAGCAAACACATATATTCAGTCAAGGATTTTTATAAATCCCTAAGAGAGCTCAATGTATAATGAAGAATAGATTAATTATATACAGAGCAATATCTAACTTTCAAAGACAGAAAAACATAACAAACCGTTTTTCTTTCTTTGAAAGTTACACACACACACACACACACACACACACACACACACACACACACACACACACACACACACACACACATATATATATATATATATATATATATATATATATATATATATGTATGTATGTATATGTATATATACATGTATATATATGTATGTGTGTATGTGTGTGTGTCTGTGTGTGTACATATATCAGTCAGATTCTTAAACTGATGAGCTACTAAGCGAAACTATTAGTAGGTATATATGACTAATTACGATTAACATTACTATTTGCTCTACTTAGGTATCAAGCTCTTTACATTTGAGCTTTAGACAATCATCACGCTTATTTGCCGGTTTATATATATATATATATATATATATATATATATATATATATATATACATATATATATATTATACATATATATATATGTATAAATCATAAATATATATGCCACAAGGGGGTTACTAATAGGATATATATATATATATATATATATATATATATATATATATATATACATGCGTGTGTGTGTGTATTTATATATATACGTTTCTAAAATAAACAAACATCCAAAAATCTTATTCACTTCGCCGAAGGGCATACGGTCTGTTTGTTATTATTCTCCCAATACGCCCCCTTACCTATTATGGTAGAGGCGTGTAAGTATCACTTGACAAGCTTATTTCGCTAGGATGGTCAGCTGTGTACTGTGGCCGAGGCGATAAAAGTGTTTCACTAGTGTTTCACTGTGTCTGCTGAAGTCCCGGTTTCGTTTCTGTCGGAGGGAAATCGTTAGTATATACGCTGATGAGACTTAATAAAGTCGAAACAGTCTGTACGGTATTCTACACACCGAGCCATCCTTTGCCGGGATTACACTTGTCAAGTTCATTTTCTATAAGAAAAAGTATCGAATTTTATGCGATACATGCGTTGTAAGTGCCTTCAAGTAAAAATTTAATATATATATATATATATATCCGTGTATGTGTGTGTATGTATATATATATAAAGAATTGTGTATATATTACAGTATCATAAATAAAGGAATAGATACCTTTATTTGGATATAAATTTGTTATAACATTTTCTTTGTCCTGTCAAAGAAAATGTCAAAATAAATTTATATTCAAAGGTATCTATTCTTTATCTCTCTCTCTCTCTCTCTCTCGCTCTCTCTCTCTCTCTCTCTCTCTCTCTCTTCTCTATATATATATATATATATATATATATCAACCGTGAAATAGAATAGAACAGGATAAAAAATCAGAAGTTTGACGAGGTCGATCCTAAGGTGAGTTAGTAGCGACGTATTTCAGACGTCTCGATACTGCTTCACATTAAGATCCTCACGTGAAACTCAGAGTCATGCTATTTTTCTCGGTTTTATTTTATTTTATAATTGAAATATGATGATATTTCACGGCATTTTTGTACTTGAGGGGTGTATTTTATTGATTAAACCGCTATTAGGTTTAAATTGTAATCGATTAGCTTCGTCTTTAGATACCGGAGAGAGAGAGAGAGAGAGAGAGAGAGAGAGAGAGAGAGAGAGAGAGAGGTTTCAAACTCAGAGAGTGATAAGTATTTAAATAGAAATGTAGAATTTACACAGACATAAAGACATTTAAGATGACTACATCTCCCATAACCTATTCTTTTCATGTATATATATATATATATATATATATATATATATATAAACCCATCTGCACGAGCATACAACGTCAATTTTTAGCCGGAGTTTAACAGGTTTAAATTTAGAGTTTTCCTTCTCCTAGTCTGGTTGCTTATCCAAGGTTAAAGAGTCTAGTCTGTTCTGATATTCTGTATTCATCCCTAGCTGGGGAGAGAGCAGGTGGATGCATACCTTTCCCATGGGCATTAGCACAATGTAAAATGTAGACAGCCTCGTCTAGGATTTGAACTCGATTCGACGAGTTCATTTCCTACCACTTTAGCCATTACACTACGCACTGCCCGTAACCTATTCTTCTCATCTATATATATGTATGTATGTATGTATGTATGTATGTATGTATGTATGTATGTACGCGACTGCAGCTAGTGACATTAGTTTACTGCACAATCTCAGTGCGTTTGTATTCTTTTTTTTCTCTATGAATTCGCGTAATTTAAGAAAAAAAGAGAAATCTCTTTCTTTCTCTTGTCAGACAGATGAGTGGATGGGAGAGAGAAAGCAATAGATCATGAATTACTGGCAGCCTTTGAAGTGAAAGAAGATATACGCTACACAACTTGAAAATGATGATGGTATTCTCGTTTTAACGATACTCTTGTCCTCATTTAGTTTGCTGTTTTTTCTTTGGAGAATTTATTTCGCGATTTCTCTTCGTTAAGTTCTTTTTTTATTCAAATTGTTGATTTTTGATACAAATTCAGACTGCTGCAATTCTACTTGCCAGTCAATGAACATTAAATGAAGAAACGGAATTTTCCAAATTGTTATTGAATAGTTTATTGCAGAACTGTAATTTTACATAAGTATCTGAATAATTCATTCAATCTTTATTCAACATTTTCTGTGTGTTTCTAAAAAGAATGCATTAATTAAAGTAGCGACAGAGTCTCCATAGTGCGCTGGATAAAGTGTTGAACGGCGACATTGCAATACGTTCAAACTCCAGTTGCACTATCATAAAGGTGAGTCAAAAAAGTATTGCCATTTTCTTTATTTCCTGTGAGTTAAAAAGAAAAACTAAGTCCTACATTGCGAGGCTCAGAGCAAGAATCTGACAAGTAAGACTTAACTTGCCAATCGTCACTGTCCTCCTTCTGCATGACTGTTCTCAGGGCCATTGTTTGGCCTTATAGCAAAGCGCTTATCTGATAAAAGGTCCGTCGACAATGTGAATCCTTAGGTTACTAAAGTGTCCTCAGTTACTGGTATTCATATAAGTCCTTCGTGAGTATTGGTAAAGATCCCGGCACTCCTATGTGCGTCCGTCGGCAAAGAGTGCAGTTTTAATTATGACCAATGTGTGTGGGGGGAAGTATCTTATCAGGCTACTAGTACTGCCAGTGATTCGTTAGAAGAGTCAATCACGTGACCTTGGCGAGTCTATAAGTATAAGCGGGGAACTAGCACACAGCTTATATGCAATAGAATCCAACAATGGCAATGCTCAATCACACACAAGCATCAGGTCAAGGGTGAAAATC
Organism: Doryteuthis pealeii; assembly: GCA_023376005.1. Taxonomy (NCBI): domain Eukaryota; kingdom Metazoa; phylum Mollusca; class Cephalopoda; order Myopsida; family Loliginidae; genus Doryteuthis; species Doryteuthis pealeii. The sequence continues at coordinate 106,584,850 of CM042140.1, forward strand.
GTCTCATTTGGGTTGACAACTTTACCGCATCCTTCATAGTCACCAGACTTAGCGCCTTCAGACTATAATCTCTTCGGCCCAATGAAAGAGGGTTTGAGAGGCAAACATTATTCAAGTGACGAGGAAGTGAAATCTGTAGTGAAGAAGTGGCACAAAAACAGTCAACATAATTTTACCGGGAAGGTATCCATGTTCTCATTCGAAGGTGGAATATTGCTCTTGAGAGAAACGGTGACTATGAGAAGAAGTAGGAATGTGATTAACATAAAACCAGCT
>CM042140.1:106590125-106592625 GCA_023376005.1 Doryteuthis pealeii
CGGCAGGGTAATTTGGGGACCTTGAGTATATTATATCGTAAAAAATGCTTGAAAAAAGAAGTTTATTATAGACAAAAGAGTATATATCCACAGGCATTTACTGTATGCTAAATAACTTTATGTCTAAATAAGACGTATTAAGGATTCCTTCTGCAGTAACTATTACGTTAGACCTTGTTAGATAAAAATTGATGCAACAGATGCAAAAGTTATGCATAGCCAACGGAAGCGATCTATTAGTCTTGTAATTAGTAGATCGTATTTTTAAACCTCCTGAATTCTACAGAATTTTACGCAATCTTAATGTTAGCATTAAAAAATAATAAGCCACAACATACGGGAGACGATATCAGTCGTTATCAAATTCCAGCTAGCCAGGAGAGCAACTGTGCTGATAAAAGTCCCCTCACAAAAGAAAAAAAAGAAAAAAATGAGGAATGAAATGAAAGCGATTTAATATGATATTTAAGTGAGAGACTTTGTGTTGGTAATATATTAGTGAATTGTCACATTATCATAATTATTAACCAATATAGAAAAATCTTAATCGAGGATGAATTAAATGGCCAAGCCACGCTACTTTCAGTACGTCTTTGTTGTTTATTAAAAAAAAAACAAATGAATAAATGTAAGGAAGTTAAACTACCCACTTATGTTAGATAATCATATTCTTCTTCTTATCATTATTGTCTTCTTACTTGCATATTTCTTTTATATCTTCTAGCTCGGCTGAAACCTCTTGTCTTATTATCTTTTATTCCCTTTGCTCTGGAACAAAATAGATTATCGTCCTGAAAAATGATTTAACATCACCAAACCTTTTTTCTATCGATGGAGTGATAAAATCATCGAATATTTCAATGTACATATGTGCATGATATGATTGGCATGAGACCTAAGAATAGAAAGTATTTGTCTGAACAGATAGCGAAACGGATATAGGGGTTGAATTAACACCGTTCTAAGTGACAATCATCTGTAGGCTGCAGATTCAATTTTGTCTACGGTCGAAAATAGCATAATACTTAACATAACTGTTAAAATGGAGTGCCACCATCTCCCTGTCTATCGAAGAATTTGAGTCCAACCGAATTAAACACCAAAAATTGAAGCGGACTATTAGAAAGGGTAATTTTCAAACCAGCAACATTCAAAGTGGAGAAGTTCCAACATGTCGTTTATGTGGAAGACTATGTCTCTCCAGGGCTGGCGTGGTGAGTCATCTGAGAAAACACAAGGATAGAGTGTCAAATGCTACTGGCACTTAACTATGATGATAAAAAAGAAAAACAAAAAAACAAACAGGAAATGGTCTTACTTGAACACGAGTTGACAGCCATTACTTAACATAGCTTAATACTTCTACGAGATCATGGTTAACGGAATAAGAAAAATCTACCACAATGGATTAAATAAAGGGTTCGGTTCAGAGTTCCGTGATAGCTCCCGACTACGACATGAAGAAAGTTCCCGAGTTCGACAAGAAATACGTGAGGACATCAAAAGAGCGCATCGGCCGAAACGTTGTGTATAAAAATAAAGATGGGGATAATAGTCCGAAATATGTAAATAATACGAATTATCAGGAGGCTGCAGGTTCAATCCTGACCACAGACGTAAATAACAGAAACTTAGCATCACTTAACACATTTACCCGGTCATAGTTAATGGAATGAAAACTGTGAATGAATTGTGTGATACTATTTCTGAACGACATACTTTTATTTAAGTAGGCATAAAAGTATTTTGTAAATAAAAACTGTATTTTTATTTAGATAAACATAATTGCATTTCTCCTCTGATTAAGTAAAAACTATTTTAGAGTTAAAACGTTTTTCGTCTTTTTTAAATCATCATAAGTATTGAAAAATATTCATAAATTTCTGATTACAAAGTATTTAATTAAGAAAAGGATTTTGCTAATGGATTAAAATTCCTGTTACGAAATGAAGTCTCCCGAGTTCAACAAGAAGGTTCCTACTTTCGATAAGAAACACCTGAAGAAATTCGGGGGTCAAATCGGTCAAAACCTTGTGTATATCTTCTTATTATAATGGAGATTGTGTGTTTGTCTGTCTGTAACCGAAACTATATCCCTACTCAAGTCACAATTCCCTTTGTTATTTACATCACATTCTCCATGATTTTATTTATATTTAAATTTCAATTATTAATAAAATTGTTTTACATTACTTACACTGTTGACCATATCAACATACTAATAACATGCAATTGTATTTATATATACAACGAAATAGAGGTATACAGTGTGAATAGGAAGGCTAATTTGCATATTGATCTTAAAAAATTGATTTTAATAAATATATGCTTAGTATTATTGATTTCTAATTGTTTGGTTTTATCTTATTGAATATGAGCAAAATTCTCTTCAATAAATCTTAAAAGAAATCCCTCAACAAGAAGAAATAGCTGTAATATTATTCTTTACTTCCTATTTTAACTAAACAGTTTAATTAGGAAAATTTACCAATGAAAGACG
>CM042140.1:106595125-106600125 GCA_023376005.1 Doryteuthis pealeii
ATATGAAAGGATATCTCCTTTCATTACGAGACAGTAATGTGCGTAAGTGTCATCGGCACTTGTTTAACACGGAACAGCGCAAGGGCTTATATCACATATGCGTATATATATAAACCCACATACCTTTTTACACACACACACACACACATACACACACACAAACATATTATATATATATATATATATATATATATATATATATATATATAATAAACAAGGTGTGTCAAAAAAGTATCGAGATTTTTGTACTTTTTGACACATTTTGTACTCTGAAAAAATAATGTTCCATTCATTCATCATTTCTAAATTAGTAAATACAGCTTTAAACTTTGTACTTTTCTGACACAACTTGTATTCTGAAAAAAAAAATGAATGGAGCATTTTTTTTTTTCAGTAAAGGTGTGTCAAAAAGTACAAACTATCTCGATACTTTTTTGAAACACCTTATATATATATATATATATATATAATATATATATATATATATGCGCGTGTGAGTGTGTGTGTGAGAGAGAGAGAGAGAGAGAGAGAGAGAGTGTGTGTGTGTGTGTGTGTGTGAGTAAGTTATTCAATGAAAAAGGTTAATTTGTTTGAAAAAAGTGAAATGATCAAAGCCTTTAGAATTTTTCCCGTCCGTATGTAAATGTAAATAATAAAATGTAGATAATAAAAAAAAACAAAGTTATCTAAAGGATGAATTTATAAACTGATGGGAAAATATTCAATGTTAAAACTATTCGTTTTTGTTTTCATAAACCTATGATAATATATTATCTAAATTGAGTTAAATTTACTTCAAAATTGTCCTGATGAATCTTTTGATTATAAAAGAAAAACAATAAAACAAAGCAAAAACGAAACGTTACAACGTTAAAGAACTTTACATCTATTTATAAATGTATCCTTTGTTTCTCTTATTTACATTATATGTTTATATAATTATCTAAGATTTCACAATATTTTTTCTAAAAACTCTAAGAGAAGATGCTCGCAAGAATCGTTACCAATGGCGAATGATCAAATAATGAACATTTTAGAGCCCATCCCTGAAATAAGAGAAAATTAAATTATTTTTAGAACGAAACAGTATCCAGTCACCTGACCTAAACTTTAATGTACACATTAAAACAACCTATGTTTCTAATTTCACATTATTTACGGTTTAACTCAGTCAGTAGAGCGTCTGCCAAGATTTCGCAAGGTACTGGTTTCGATGCCAATCCTCACCAACTCAGCTCAAAACATGAGTAGCACGACTGATCTGTGCTGTTAAGTGAGGAGCTTACGGTAGGCGTGGCGCTTCGAAAATCGCTATAGACTAGCACTAGAGGAAAGGAGATAGACTCTCTCACCCCCCCCCCCCAGGCTGATACTGACAATAGCGCCGACTTTACTTTTTTAGTATATGATCCAAGTATCCATAAATGTGTCACACCATGATAGATAAGATTTCATAATTATGATTTCATAATAAAGTCGTAAAATGAAATGTGTTACTCATTAATTACCCTACAGCGATTCACCTATTTATATTCATATCTCTATTAATAATGGAGATTCGCTTCCGGCTCTTGTCTGTAACAAAAATTACGTCACTGCTTACGTCAAATTATCCAATACATAACCCAACGTCATAACAGAATAAATATACTCAAAATATGAGCATGCAGCGTTAGACAATACTCATTGTTTCAATAAATAGATGCCCGGCGTTATACATTTATATATAGATTGTTTTATTCTAATATGATATTTAAATTTATCGGAACTGTTTCCATTTCAAATTGTCTTTCTTTCTTTCTTTTTTTTTACTCCTTTGATAAATTTTACGATTTTACATACCTATGGTACACTCTCTATGACATTGAATTTTCAGCTGCCATCTCCTCAGGCAATATCAGTTATTAATAAAATTGTTTTTCATTATCAACTGTTGGCCTTTTTTACATACTAATAACATATAATTGTATTTATATATGCAACAAAATAGGGGTTTACAGTGTTAACGGGATGGATAATTTGCATGTTGATCTTAAAAAACTGATTTTAATAAATATGTGTTTGGTATTATCGATTTCTAATTGTTTGATTTTATCGCAATGAATATTAAAAAAATTCTCGAGGATAAATCTTAAAAGAAATCCATTAACAAGAAGAAATAAATGTAATTTTATTCTGTACTTCCTAATTTAACTAGAATAGATAGATAAGGCCGGTTTAGCTCAGTTGGTAGAGTTTTCAACTAGGAATCACAAGGTTCTTGGTTCGATACCGGCTCTCGCCAACTCAGCGAATGAGTAGCACAGGGATATGTGCGGTAAAATGAGAAGCTGATTGTAGGTTTGGTGCTCCACTTCAGATGCTAAAATAATCTCCTTGGTCTAGCGCTAGTGAAAAGGGGGTAGACTCCTTCGCTGTATGGCTGATACCGACATTAGGCCGCCCCGACAACTTTACTAGATAGATAAGGAAAACAATGAAAAACGGGAGTGATGGAATAGTAAGTTGTTCTATCTTTCTATTATACCGCCCACAGTTTCAAATCATTTTATCTGCATTCTTGTTTAGTTTCCTTAGCCTTTCTAATTTAAAATGATATTTTATTTCATTAAAACTCAAATATATGCACGGGAGGATGCATATATCTGCTAGTTTAGTTAAACAAATAATGCTACACTCTATACTAGTAGACGAGTTCATTAAACTCGAATTTGCTATACTGTCAAATATTGGATATGATAAGCTTGCGGAGCAATGAACAAGTGATTAAATATTTCTATTCAATAACGATGTGTACACTGGCGGCCTCAATGATCTCGAACGGATATATTAATAACTTGGTTTTCCTGTCAGGATTAAATTTCAGCTTCGATTCGCTTGTTCTGACGAACGACTGATATTAATGGTTTGTATTAAAGTGCTACAGCCGGCAGGACATTTCCGATGGACTATAAACTACTGTAGATGATAATGGAATTCTGAGATAGGATCGTGTAAAAAATAGAATTAGTAGGAAACAAAACCTCAGACATAATCCCTTGTCAATGTCCTGAGAAACAGAGAAAGTTCACCAACCGCTGAATTAGTTGCTGTTCAAATAGACAACTAAGTTATTATATCGAAGAAACAATTCCCTGCAATAACTTTATATGGTTATTTCAAATATATTTTCTTATTTTACAGACCGTGGTTACAAATCTAATCTCATATATAGATTTAAAGATTACATACGTATGTTCCCACTGTATTATTATTATTATTATTATTATTATTATTATTATTATTATTATTATTATTATTATTATTTGAGCTTTTCACACCAGTGTTTGCTGATGGTCTTTCACTGGAGTCTGAGTGACAATAAGTCTCCTCGGGTCTCCAGGACTCTTCTGAGTATTCTGGCAGATTGCAGCAGTGCAGTATTCTGGATGGTCTCGATTCTGCCTCTGATTTACAGATATTATTATTATCATTATCATTTGAGCTTTTCACACCACTGTTAGCTGGTGGCCTTTCTCTGGAGTCTGAGTGACAACAAGTCTCCTTACATATCCAGGACTTTATTATTATTATTATTATTATTATTATTATTATTATTATTAGTAGTAGTAGTAGTAGTAGTAGTAGTAGTTTTCACATTTGCCGTAGTCGGTGGTTCACTGGAAACTGAGTAACAACAAGTCTCCTCAAGTTTCCAGGACTCTTCTGAGTATTCTAGCCGATCTTAACAGTGCTGTATTTCTGATTGTCTCGATTCTTCCTCTGATTTCAAATTCACCCAAATTCTTTTCCAGAGCTTTGGGGATCATTCCAAGGGCAGCAATTACAATTGATACAGCATTCGCCTTCATGTTCCACAGTTTCCTCAGTTCTCTGGAAAAGTCTAAGTATTTATCTATCTTTTCGCTTTCTTTCATTTTCCCTCGGTGGTCGGGCGGGACGGCTAAATTCACGTGGTGACAGGTTCTCTTCCTCTTGTCGATCAACACTAGGTCTGGTCTCCTGGCCGGGGTTAGGTGATCCGTCTGTACCTCGAAGTCACAGAGAATTATATGCGTCTCATTCTCTAGGACAGGTCGAGGCTTGCGCATATACTATATAGTTGTATGGTGAAAATTGAATTTTTGCACTATTCCCAGTGGATCACCTTTCCCACCGAATCGTGCCTAGTCTTGTACTCTCTTTGTGCTAGTTTGATTCATTCGCTTATTATATGATTAACCCTTTCGTCTCTGTCTCCACATTCTGCACTTCCTATTCCGCTGCGTCTTATAAATGTTTGCCTTTATATAATTTGTTCTTATGGCATTGTCTTGTGCTGCGATTATAAGAGATTCTATTTCTCTCTTGAAGTGTCCTCTTCTTGGCCATGTCCATGTCTTCTGATGTGATATCTCTTGATATTGACGCTTGAAATACCTATGTAGTTATTTTTCTTCCCATTTCTAATTTTTAGTTTTTGATGTATTTCTCCTTATACATATGTTGCAATTACTTTTCCTGGCTGCTGCAATTAATCGTTTCTAACTTGTATTCGTCAAGTGCTCGGATTTTCTCATCTATATTATCTTCAATGTTGGCGAGACCCCTTCCCCCTTCTTTTCATGGCACATATAGTCTTATAATCATTATTATTATTATTATTATTATTATTATTATTATTATTATTATTATTATATTATTATTATTATTATTATTAACTCCTTTTGAGTTTTCACATCAGCGTTAGCTGATTGTCTTTCACTGGAGTCTGAGTGACAGCAATCTCCTTAGGTCTCCAGGACTCTTCTGAGTATTCGGGCAGATTGTAGCAGTGCAGTATTCTGGATGGTCTCAATCTTTCCTCTGATGTCCAGATTTTCCAATCCCTTTTCCAATCCCTTTGGGACCGTCCCAAGTGCACCAACTACAATTGGTATCACTTTGACTTTCATATTCCATAACTTTTTCAGTTCTCTGGCAAGGTCCAGGTATTTGTCCATTTTTTCATTTCCCTGCAA
>CM042140.1:106605125-106609088 GCA_023376005.1 Doryteuthis pealeii
CAAGGTTTAAATAACCCAATCTTCCCTACCATTTACCCATAACTGGAATTTCTCAAGGGCATTAACACTATATGCAATTGAAAACAGTCTCAACCAGAACTGCAACTCATATAGCTGGTGTCCATTTTTCAATAATGAAAACCATCACACAATGAGCCCCTTTCTCTCTCTCTCTAGCCATCTATCTTATATATATAGTAATATATAATATATATATATATATATATATATATATATGGAGAGAGAGGAAAGAGAGAGAAGAGAGAGAGAGAGAGAGAGAGAGAGGGGGAGAAAAGAGAGAGAGGACACACCACATTGACTACTCTACTTGCCTCAAGTTAGGAAAAGTTAAAAGATTCAGAAAGGACCTGGACTAATGGCAATGAACAGTTATACCCACATTCCCCACAACTCAAGAATTGGGAAAGATTCACCATTAGATGCAACTTAATGACATACACACGACACTAAAAACCCTCAATGCACTTACCTCTAGCACATATATGATTTAAAGCGTTAAGGCGGTTTGCCATAAGCCGCCAAGGGGTTGGGGCAATCACCATAAGGTGCTAGGTATTGATATAACTAGCCGGTTGATGAGGGGTACTCTCTGGCCGCCCATCTAGCTAAAAAAGGGGTCTTGCATGTCATGGACTGCTTTACCACTAAGAATCCATTCATACGCATAATATATTTTATTATCCTAACATTTTGAAAACTTAATATTTTTTAATCCAGCTTATTAATAAATGTTGTATATGAAGGCTCCACTTCGCAGCTGAAATTTCAGCTCTCAACACAAAAGACAAAAATCGAATAACAACACGTAACTGGTTTTAAAAAAAAACAAACCTCGTTAATTCTGCGACACTTTTAAGTAAAAAGAAATAACACTGTAGATGGTTTTCAATAAACCTAATGATAATAAACAAATCATAGCTTTGATAAAAGTAATTTTAAATCGAATATGTTTGCGCAGTGTCTTATGGTTTTTATTACTATCAAATAGTAAATATTTCAAACATATATATATATATTATACTAGCAAATATATTGCCACCCCCAGGTGCAAGATTTATGTTTAATGCTAATAAAATATTATATTAAATTAGAAAAGGCTAATGAAACTAGATAAGAATACCGATAAAAAGATTTTGAAACAGAGGGAAGTATAATAAAAGATTTGAAACAGAGGTGAGTATAATAAAAATAGAACAACTGAAATTTTTACTTCTTTCCATCACTCTTGTCATTTCATTTGTTATTTTTTCTAATTTAAGTATTTAGTTAAAAGAGGGAAGTAAATAATAAAATGACCAGTTCTTTTTTCTTGTTAATTTTAAGATTCATTGGAGAGATTTTTGATTATAATTCATTAAAATAAAACCAAACAGTTAGAAATCAATAATACTAAGCAGATATTTTAATAAAATTCACATTTTTTAATATCAATATTGCTAATTAGCCTATCCCGTTCACACTGTAAACCACCTATTTTTGTATATATAAATATAATTTGCATGTTGTCAGTATTCAGACATATTTAAACAGTATTATAAATGTAAAAACAAATTTTATTAATAATTGAGGTTTAAATGAAAATACAAATCATAGAAAGTGTGTCAGATAACGAAGGCCGACATAGTGATATGAGTAGTAATATAGGTTCGGTTACAGGACAGAAAAGCACATAATCTCCATTATAATAGATATATATATATTAATATATATATATATATTATAAATATATAATATTTATATATATATTTCTGTTTCGATTTCTGTCGGAGCGAAATCGTTACTATCATATCGCCTAATGAGACTTAATAAAGTCAAACATCTGTACGATAATCTTTTTATACACACCGAGCGCATCCTTTGCTGCGATTACACTTGTCAAGTTCATTTTCTATGAGAAAAAAGTAATCGATACATGCGTTGTATAGTGCTTCAAGGTAAAAAATTTATATATATTATATATGTATATATATATATATATATGACCATATATAGTATCTTATCAGATCTGACATAAACATATGTTAATCGGAAACAAATGGATATTTTTTACCATCTTCCTGACATCTATTAGGCTCTCCAGAATTGGATGATCTCCACTGGATGCAACTTAGTGACATGATACAGAAAAACGTCTTTAGCGGATGTCTTTTCTCGTTATCGGAGAAGTTGCTGGCGTATTTTTTGACCCTGTTCGACAGAGTAGTATTATAATTTCGTAAGTGTTAGGCTCTTACTATAGGCAAGCCATTGTCAACTCCTATATAGATTATAAGATAATAATAGTATTATTTTTTTACAGGGAATTCTGATACTAAAATATATTATTATATATATACGATGAATCATTGTGTATTCTTTCGTGACTGTAAATCACAGAATGACAGACACAATTATAGACAGGATATATTAGATTCAAAGCGATATAACAACACATACTGCCACAATACACAGAGAGACAGGCCACATATAAATGGGCATACATAAACACACGCACCCCCATATATAGTATATATATATATATATATATATATATATATATAAAAGAAAATGAAATTTTAGTCAATATTCCCTGCACATTTAGAAGAGTTATATATATATATATATATATATTATTATATAATATATATAAATAAATTTATAAAGAAGAATACAGAGAATATCCACCTGTTAACATGGATAGTACCCCTGGACTTAAACTAAGTTAAAACTTTTTTGATTCACTTAACATGCCCCCACCTTTTTTTTTTTTTTTTACCAAGGAGCGCACATGCCACAAAATGATAGGAAGCCATGGGCAGCACGTGGTGGATGTTAAGAACAGCAGATGCATCCGAAGTGGGACAATTGCGGAGCTCATAGGATGCTGGACGGGGAACCCAAAATGGGTCAACGGCCAGGGAATCAAACAGTTTAGTTAAGGATAACTACTGCTCCTCATCTCTAAGACTTAGCGCCTATTGATTGAGTCAACAGCCACCGATAGATATTTTATACCATCGAAAACAATCCAAAATCAAAATCCCTATGCAAGAACGCCAATATGAAAAGACACACTGGGATTGCCATCCCTGTTGATACGACAAAATGTGCGCGTTCTGTTCAGGCTCGAAGCTCTGGACCCAATGTTCGAAAATAAGCTACAGGCACCCAATAACAAACACACCCGCAAAACCACATATATCTCAGCCAAAAAAACACAACTAGGCACACAACTACGAAGACCAAACAGCGCTTTGGTCACTACATCTTGAAAATACACACACAGAACCGAAGAAACAATACAAACTTACTTAGATGCAATAAACACTTAACCTAGCAACATTTAACGCTTCGAACGCTAAGAACGATAAGCCAACTACCCCAAGCTAATTTGCATCCGCGGCCGAAAAAAAATATTAACATCATATGCGTACCCCAAGAACACAAGTTTGAGCATAAGTGATCTAGAAGTAAAAATACAATGAATTTAGTAATGCTGGACATTGCCTTCGGCATCAGCATGGCAAAAACTCTGTTAATGCCACCATGGGGGCGTAGAATACTTCTCAACCCTCGAGCACTAAAAAATCAGTGAACAGGATAGATATCCAACCGAGAAATTATGAGTTTGTTACGTTTTAATGCAATCCAGCCTGACAGTAGTCTCGTGTTACTACAGCCCCACAAACATAAGCACAAAAAATGACATAGAAACGTTTTACAACGAGCTAACCTCCCTTGTTAGATTACACTCCCAAACAATTAACGTACTTATCATGGGGAGGAGACTATGAACGCTCAGATAGCAGAAACGAAAACATAAATTCTGCTTACACGACACCCAAACAGGAATGGAGAACTCCTGGCCGAGTTCTCGCTTGAGAACCGGCTTGTAATTGTCTAAACACTAAATTCCAAAAGCGAAAAGGCAAATTATGGACAATACTCATACATCTCTTCTTC
>CM042140.1:106609188-106641688 GCA_023376005.1 Doryteuthis pealeii
CCAGAGAGGAGATGGAGATTAATCTTTAGCCATCTGAGGTGGAGATATAGATTCTCATTTACGCACATTCATAGATAGAGATACATTCGCTGAGTTGGCGAGAGCGGATATCGAACCAGAACCTTGTGATTCCTAGTGAAACTCTAACCAACTGAGCTAAACCGGCCTTATCCCTATCTATTCTAGTTAAATTAGGAAGTACAGAAATACAAATTACACTTATTTCTGTCTTGTTAATGGATTTCTTTTAGAATTTATCCTCGAGATTTTGTTATATTCATTGCGATAAAATCAAAACAATAGAAATCAATAATACAAACAATATTTATTAAAACTCAGTTTTTAAGATAACATGCAAATTGCCATACCGTTAAACACTGTAAACCCTATTTGTTGGGCATATACAAATACAAATTATACTGTGTATTCGTCACCTCGCTACAAGGCCAACAGTTTTGATAATGAAAACAATTTTATTAATAAACTGAGGTTTAAATAACTATATAGAGAGATATAGAGTAATAAAAAGGTAATGTGCTTGGACTGAATAAATTTAGCAGACAGACAACAAGACATCATACCATTTAATAACTAGAAAAATAAAAGACACACCCGCCCCCACCCGGGGCGAAGAGAGAGATTGTATGGGGTTAATTTTTTTTTTTTGAAAAGAATTTGGTTTCCTTTTGGAGGAAAAAAAACAAAAAAAAAAAAAAAAAATGGCAAAAAAAAGTTTGAATTTTCAATGGGTCATAGACGAGTGTATCCATAGTATGTAAAATCGTCAATTTATCAAAGGAGTAAAAAAAAAAAAGAAGAAAGACAGACAATTGGAAATGGAAAACAGTTTCCGATAAATTTAAATATCATATAGAATATAAACACTAGTTATAAATGTATAACGCCGAGCATCTTTTATTGAACAATGAAGTATTGTCGAACGTTGCATGCTCACATTGTTGAGTATATTATATTCCTGTTATGACGTTGGGTTATGTATTGGGTTAATGTGACGTAGCAGGGACGTAAATTTTTGTTACAGACAAGAGCCGGCAATCGATTTCCATTATTAATAGAGATATGAATATAAATAGGTGAATCGCTCGTAGGTTAATTAATGAGTAACACATTTCATTTTAGCGGGACTTTATTATGAAATCTATTATGAAATCTTTCTATCATGGTGTGACACATTTATGGAGACTTGGATCATATATAAAAAAGTAAAGTCGGCGCTATTGTCAGTATCAGCCTGAGGGGGGGGGGTCTATTCTTTCCTCTAGTGCTAGTCTATTGGCGATTTCAAGCGCAACTACTCGTAAGCTCCTCACTTAACAACACAGATAGTCGTGCTACTCATGTTTTGAGCTGAGTTGTGAGAATCGGCATCGAAACCAGTACTTGCAGAATCTTGGCAGACGCTCTACTGACTAAGTTAACCGTAATAATAGAATTGAAAACATAGGTTTGTTTTAAATGTGTACATTAAAGTTTAGGTTCGGTGACTGGATACTGTTTGTTCTAAAATAATTTTAATTTTCTCTTATTTCAGGCTGGGCCTAAAATGTCATTATTTGATCATCGCCTTGGAAGATTTCTTGCCGAGCACTTCTCTTAGAGTTTTTAGAAAAAATATTTGAATTTTTTAGATAATTATATAAAATTAAATGTAATAAGAGAAACAAATGATATATTTATAACGATGTAAGTTCTTTAAAACGTATACACTTTTCGTTTTTGCTTTGTTTTAATTGTTTTTCTTTTATATGCAAAAGATTCATCAGGACAATTTTTTGAAGTAAAATTTAACTTAATTTAGACAATATATTATCATATGGTTTATCAAACAAAAACGAATAGTTTTAACTTGAATATTTCCCATCAGTTATAAATTCAATTTGGATTTACTTTGGGATTTTTTTTTTTATTATTACATTTTTATTAATTTACATTTAGCATACGGACGGGAAAATTCTAAAGGCTTTGTCATTTCACTTTTCTCAAAGAAATTAACGTTTTCATTGAATACCACTCACACCACAACACCACACGCCTCTCTCTATCTCTATCTATCAACACACACACACACACACACGCATCATATATATATATATTATATATAAATATATATAATTTAATAATTATATATATATATTATATATATATAATATATTATTATATTATGTTATAATATATTTATAAGGTGTTTCAATAAAAGTATCGGAGATACTTTTTGTACTTTTTGCACACCTTTTCTGGTAAAAAAATGTTCATTATTTTTTTTTTTCAGATACAAGTTGTGTCACGAAAAGTACAAAGTTTTAAAAGCCTGTATTTACTAATTTAGAAATGATGATGAATGGAACATTATTAATTTCAGAGTAAAGATGTGTCAAAAAGTACAAAATCTCGATACTTTTTTGACACACAGTAGTAGTATTCTTGTTTATATATATATATATACTAATATATATATATATATATATATATATGATATATATTATATATTTATATATATATATTATATATATTATCTAAAGGTATGTGTGTTTAATATATGTAGGCATCGTGATTGCGCTGTTCGCGTGTTAAGCAAGTGCCGATGACCTCACTACATTACTGTTCGTAATGAAGGAGATATCCTTCAATTTGGATGGTCGCACTACAATTTTTGTTGCTTAAAAGCAAATATGTATAATCGACTTAGTAAATGAATAATGCTGGCCTGAAAAAAAGTATTTGCATTAAGTCAAGTCAATGTCTGGACAATGCGTAGTATTCTGTCTACAATCTATTAAAAAAGATAAATATTTATCTTGACACCCATTCACTCTCGTAATATTACTCGTCTGAATTTACAGATAAAGAATTGGAAAAAAGAAGTTAATTGATAAAAGTTTGTTTTGTTTTGTGGGTTTAATTGTGTAATGACAATAGTCCAGACCAATGTCAAAATGTGTGAAAGCATGTATATTTTAATTTGAATGGAGATTACTTCTAATGAAAATGAGGTGCGGCAGGTATGATGGGATATCTATCACTTATTATAATGGAGATTGTGTGTTTTTCTGTCTGTAACCGAAACTATATTCCTACTCAAGTCACAATTCTCTTAGTTGTTGACATCACATTCTCAATGTTTATTTTATTAAACCTCAATTATTAATAAAATTGTTTACTTATTAATTAAACTGTTAAACTATGTCTACATACTGACAACATGCAATTATATTTATATATTAAAAAAATAGCGGTTTAAGTGTGAACGGGAAGGCTAATTTGCATATTAATATTAAAAAATCGAATTTATAAATATGTGCTTAGTATTATTGATTTCTAACTGTTTGGTTTTATTTTAATGAATATTAAGCAAAAATCTCTTCAATGAATTTAAATGAAATCATTAACAAAATAAATAACTGTCATTTTATTTTACTTCCTCTTTTAACTAAATACTTAAATTAGAAAATAACAAATGAAGATTAGATGGATGGAAGAGTGTTTTCAGGCTGTTCCATTTTTTATTATCTCCCTCTGTTTCTCAAATCTTTTATTATACTCCTCTGTTCAAATCTTTTTATCTGTATTCTTTTTAGTTTCATTAGCTTTCTAATTTATACAATATTTTATTACATTAAAACTTAATACTTGCACCCGAGGGTGATATATTTCTAGTATGTATAGTAGTCAGTTTTCCTCGTATGAAACCGAAGAAACAATATATTATACGATATGAAGACAGAAGAAAGAACGAAGAAAGAAAGAAAGAAAGAAAGAAATGAGTAAAATGAAAAAGGAAACCAACAGAACTCTTGAAGAATATATATATATATATATATATATATATATATATATACCAAATTGTTGGTAAACCTTGCGTAAGAAAAACCATCAGCAAATAGTTGATTGCAAAAATATACTACAAACTTACCTGGTGAGCAAAAAATTTTGAAAATAAGAAAAGAACCAAGATGCGTACCAACAGAAAATAATCGTTGATACTATAATACTTGGCCAAGAAAAACAATTCATATATATATATATATATATATATATTATATATATATATATATATATTTATTCTCTAAAATCGCTAAGAGTATACTAAACCTAATAGGTAAAGATTGCTCAATACTAAGTAGAGCAAATAATAACGATGAACCTAATGAGTCAGAATATACAATACTAAAAGTTTCACTTAGTGCTTTTCAGGACTAAGATTTGACTCGAGTCAGATCTTAGCCTTAGAGCACTAAGCGAAACTTTTAGTAGGTAATATCTGACCTTATTATTTATCTATATATATATATATTATTATATATATATATATATTATATATTCATATATAGTTTGGCACTAACGTAGAGATTTAGTATTGATGTTAAAGCATCAGTCGGAGGCATCAAATATCAACACTCTTCATTAATAAATGGCCTTTCAAGCACACATCTGCATTTAGATGTTGAATTTTCCAACATTATTGTTCGAGACCGGATCAGTAAGTCCGTAGCATGCTTTGATTATATTTATATATATATTATATTATATATATATATATTATATATATTATATATATATAATATATTCCTTGGCAAATGTAGTGCATTGGTAAGGAAGTAGATTATAAAGAAAATGAATATTTGTGCAGAAATAATTTTCTTTTCATCAATAGGTTGTGGAAATATTCATTTACCTACGTCTATGAGTTGTTTATTTAATTTGTATATATATATATATATATTATATATATATATATATATATATTTGTTTATACTCACTCACCCATATATATCACACTGTGTGTGCAGCGCTTAAATGTATGTTTACGTTTACGTATGTGTGTATGCGTGTGGCTTGTTTAGATCATTCCCTATGTCAACATGTCTTAATAAATAAAAAGACTTCTGAACGCAGATCTTTGCAAATGTGATAAGTGACCCAATTTGTAAGGAACAACAGCGGCTGATAATAATGAAAGTTCTTCCCCGACACTTGCCTACACCTTGACGACAGCCGAGGTGGGAAGAGCTGAATTTTGCACTGACTGCCAACGGGACAGGATTGTGACTGAGCCAATCTACGACTGCTATCTTTTGATAAGCTCAGAACCGAACGGGAATAAAGTTTTACATAAAGTCTATACTTTACCAAAGATATACATCTGTTATTTACATAAGGTTTTTGAGAACTGAAGGGGAGGAAGAATAGTCACAAGAGGAAAAATGTCGCATTCTGTTAAACTCAGCAAAAATTATTTTCTTTGTCAAGAGAAATACGTTGAAGACGTAAACATCTTGTGAGAAATGTTACGTAATTACTTTCATTTTATTAACTTAGATTTTTCAAACTGTTGTCCAATCTTTTATTGGTACTAGCAAATATATGCCCCTCCGAGTGCAAGTATTTTAGTAAAATTTTATGATAAATATATTAAATTAGAAAGGCTAATGAAACTGAATAAGAATGTAGATAAAAAGATTTGAACAGAGGGGGTATGATTGAAAAAAGAACAACTTTGAAACTATCTTCCATCATTTTCCGTTACTCCCGTCTTTTCATGGTAAATTTTCCTAATTAAACTGTTTTAGTTAAAAATAGGAAGTAAGATAAATATTACAGTTATTTCATCTTGTTGAGGGATTTCTTTTAAGATTTATTGAAGAGATTTTTGCTATATTCAATAAGATAAAACCAAACATTAGAAATCAATAATACTAAGCATATTTTTATTAAAATCAATTTTTTTAAGATCAATATGCAAATTAGCCTTCCCGTTCACACTGTAAACCTCTATTTCGTTGTATATATAATACAATTTGCATGTTATTAGTATGTTGATATGGTCAACAGTGTAGTAATGTAAAACAATTTTATTAATATTGAATTTAAATATAAATAAATCATGGAGAATGTGATGCAAATAACAAAGGAATTGTGACTTGAGTAGGGATATAGTTCGGTTACAGACAGACAACACACAATCTCCATTATAAATAAGAAGATATTACACAAGGTTTTGGACCGATTTGACCCCCGAATTTCTTCAGGTGTTTCTTATCGAAAGTAGGAACCTTCTTGTTGAACTCGGGCGACTTCATTTCGGTACAGGAATTTTAATCCATTAGCAAAAATCCTTTTCTAATTAAAATACGTTGTATCAGAAATTTTATGAATATTTTTCAAAATATTGAGTTTAAAAAGACGAAAAACGTTTTAACACTAAATAGTTTTTAACTTATCAGAGGAGAAATGCAATTATCTTTATCTAAATAGAAAATACAGTTTTTATTTACAAATACTTTTATGCCTACTTAAATAAAGTATGTGTTCAGAAATAGTATCACATTCATTCACAGTTTTCATTCCATTAACTTATGAGACCGGGTATGTGTTAAGTGATGCTAAGTTTCTATGTTATTTTTACGTCTGTGGTCAGGATTGAACCTGCAGCCTCCTGATTATTCGATTATTTACATATTTCGGACTATTATCCCCATTCTTTTATTTTTTTATACAATCAAAACCCGTTCGGCCGATGCGCTCTTTTGATGTCCTCACGTATTTCTTGTCGAACTCGGGAACTTTCTTTCATGTCGAGTCGGAGCCATCACGGCACTCTGAACCGAACCCTTTATTTAATCCATTGTGGTAGAATTTTTCTATTCGTTTAAACCATGATCTCCGTACAAGTAATTAAGCTATGTTAAGTAATGCTGTCAACTCGTGTTCAGTAAGACATTTCCTGTTGTTTTTTTTTGTTTTTTTCTTTTTTTATCAATCATAGTTAGTGCAGTAAGCCATTTGACACTCTACTCCTTAGTGTTTTCTCAGATGATCACCACGCCAGCTGGAGAGACATAGTCTTCCCATAACGAATGTTGGAACTTCTCCACTTTGGAATGTTGCTCGTTTGAAAATTACGCCTTTCTAATAGTCCGCTTTTCAATTTTGGTGTTTAATTCGTGGACTCAATTCTAAACGATAGACGGGAGATGGTGGCACTCCAGTTTACCGTTATGTTAAGTATTATGCTATTTCTTCGGACGCGTAGAACAAATTTAATCTGCAGCCTACAGATGATTGTACTTAGAACGGTGTTTAATTCAACCGCCCTATATGCGTTTTCGCTATCTGTTTCAGCAAATTACTTTCTATTCTTAGGTCTCATGCACATCATATCATGCATATGTACATTGAAATATTCGATGATTTTATCAAACTCCATCGATGAAAAAAGGTTTGGTTGTTAATCATTTTTCAGGACGGATAATCTATTTTGTTCCCAGAGCAAAGGGGAATAAAAGTTTAATAAGACAAGAGGTTCAGCCGAGCTAGAAATATAAAAGAAATAATGCAAGTAAGAGACAATAATGATAGAAGGAATATGATTATCTAACATAAGTGGGTAGTTTTAAAAGCTTCCTTCATTTAATTCATTTGTTTTTTTTTAATAAACACAAAGAGTACTGAAAGTAGCGTGGCTTGGCCATTAATTCATCTCGATTAAGAATTTTTCTATATTGGTTAATATTATGATATGTGACAATTCACTAATATATTAACCAACACAAAGTCTTCACTTAAACATTCATATTAAATCCTTTCATTTCATTCCTCATTTTTTTTTTTTTTTTTTGTGAGGGGATTTTAATCAGCACAGTTGCTCTCCTGGCTAGGCTGGAATTTGGTAACGACTGATATCGTCTCCCGTATGTTGGGGGCTGATTATTTTTTAATGCTAACATTAAGATTGCTAAAAATTCTGTTAAAATTCAGGAGGTTTAAAAATACGATCGTACTAATTAAGCTACATAGATCGCTTTCCCGTTGGCTATGGATAACTTTTGCCCTGTTTGCATCATTTTTATCTAAAAGGTCTAACGTAATAGTTACTGCAGAAGGATCCTTATACGTCTTATTTAGACATAAAGTTATTTAGCATACAGTAAATGCCTGTGGATAAATACCTTTTTTTCTATATATAACTTCTTTTTTCAAGCATTTTTTAGAATATACAATACTCAAGGTCCAAATTACCCTGCCGGTAGCGGTTTAGAATATGCTGACTGTATATTACTGAAAATGGTCGCCACACTGAATGGAGTGCAATGGTTATGGCACTGAAATCTGCATTGATGGCAAGATTCTAGTTGTGAAGATCTTGGATTGTGTGTAGTACCCGTTCACTTATGACACTTTACTCCAGGAACACAGAGCACCAGACGGTTACTATATGTTAGTGTCCATCTATCGGGGTCAAATATATGTTTTAAAATTTTCGACTGCAGCATCTTGTTTCGACACATGGGCCATGTTTTTCTTCAAGTTCATGTAGAGACCAGTGTTTTCTTTCTGGCTACTCCATGCTATGATTCGGATTGGGAGGTGTATGACAAGAAGTGCTAAATCATTATATAGTCCTGCCCCAAGAATTGTTCATGTGGGATATCGTCTGGTTTCTACTTTTTCGTGTCAAACTATTTATTATTAGATCTATTAAAGTTTCATAGTATGTAAGCAAGGTCGATTATGAATATAATAGGGCAAAATGTATCTCCTTGCAAAACACCGGTAAAATTAATCGAATAAATCAGGATCACCATCGTGTAAGCTAGGGTTCACCAAACTTTTTTCACGTGGGTCAGATAACTGAAAAAATAACCAGTTCGGTCCACCGTATTCATTTTGTTCAATACTTGCTACAGAAACGAAAAGCTCCGAGAAAAAAGATGTAAAACAAAATTTATCTTTCCATTTTATTCATAAGGATGAGTGGGGGAAGATGCACAAAACAAATTCAAGCTAGTATATTTTATTTTCAAACTATTATCAAAGAAGGCACATTAGCAGAAATGTTTTCGTGAGATTTGTGAACTGAAGTTTTCCCTTCAAAATATCGTCACATGTTTTGGTTTGGAATTGCTACAATCCAATCAAAAAAATTGCTTTTTCAAATGTTTATGTCAATTTCTTTCGATGGGTTGATTTTACATATTTCAATTTGTAAAGAATTCCTCGCATACCATAGTTGTTCTTTTTAAAAGAACAAATTCCGAGTTCCGGGGTGGGCCTGGTGAATGTCTTTGCGGGCATGATCCGGACCCGTCGGCTGTAGTTTGGTAAACCCCTGGTGTAAGCTAATCCATTTCTTTTGTGGTTTTGTAGGAACATTATTCTTAGCAGTAACAGTTTTCTGTGGGAAGACCATATGTTAGAAATATTATTACATCATTCTTTCAGTGCATGTCAGTGATGCTTGATAGCTTTTTTGATTTAGTGTGGTCCTGATACGCACATGTCTGATTTGTGAGTACGTGCGGGGAAATTTATGGGTCTACGGTAAAGTTTCTTAATAATTGTAGGATTTTTATTTATGATCTGTGAACACAATAAAGCTTGTCTAATCTTTGAAATCTATCCTGTGTAATTCTATTTCTAAGAAACTGTGAAATGTATTTTCAGTTTAGGCGCTGAGATGGGTGAGGGAACAAAAAAAGACACTAAAAAATGATACGTTTTTACTGCGTCTTTTAGATATTTGTGCGTCAGGGACACAGGACGCATACCTACCAGATCACTGGTATGGAATCGAACGCATCCATTTCTGTTAGTGTCTTTTTTGTCTTCCCTCACCATCTCAGGCTAACTGTAATACATTTCACCAGTTTCTTAGAAATAATTACACAGGATAGGTTTCAAAGATTAGACAGCTTTAGTTGTTTCACCAGATCATAAATAAAAATCCTACAATTTATTAAGAAACTTTACTTAGGACCCATAAATTTTCCCCGGTACTCATTCAAATCAGACATGTGCGTATCAGGACACACTAAATCAAAAAGCTATCAGCATCACTGACATGCACTGAAGAATGATGTAGATAATATTTCTAACATATGGTCTTCCCACAGAAACTGTTACTGCTAAAATAATGTTCTACAAAACCACAAAAGAAATGATTAGCTTACACCAGGGGGTTACCAAACTACAGCCGACGGTCCGGATCATGCCCGCAAAGACATTTCACCAGGCCCACCGCCGGAACTCGAATTTGTTTCTTTAAAAAGAACAACTTATGTATGCGAGGAAGTCTTTACAAAATTGAAATATGTGAAATCAACCCATCGAAAGAAATTGACTGATAAACATTTGAAAGCAATTTTTTTGATTGGATGTAGCAATTCCAAACCAAACATTGACGATATTTTGAAGGGAAAACTTCAGTTTCACAAATCTCACGAAACATTTCTGCTAATGTTGCCTTCTTTGATAATAGTTTGAAAATAAATATACTAGTTGAATTTGTTTTTGTGCATCTTCCCCCACTCATCCATGAATATAAAATGGAAAGATAAATTTTGTTTTACATCTTTTTCTCGGAGCTTTCGTTCTAGCAAGTATTGAACAAAATGATAACGTGGACCGAACTGGTTATTTTTTCAGTTATCTGACCCACCGTGAAAAAAGTTTGGTGAACCCTAGCTTACACGATGGTGATCCTGATTTATTCGATATTTTACCGGTGTTTTGCAAGGAGATACATTTGCCCTATGTATATTCATAATCGACCTAGCTTACATACTATGAACTTTAATAGATCTAATAAAATAAATAGTTTGACACGAAAAAGGCTAGAAACAGACGATATCCCACATGAACAATTACTGGGGCAGACTATATAGATGATTTAGCACTTCTTGTCAGTACACCTTCCCAATCCGAATCTATAGCATGGAGTAGGCAGAAATAAACACTGGTCTCTACATGAACTTGAATAAAACATGGCCCATGTGTTTCGAACAAGATGCTGCATCGAATAATTTTAAAACATATATTTGACCCATAGATGGGACACTAACATATAGTACCGCTCTGGTTCTCTGTGGTCCTGGGAGTAGTGTCAGTGAACGGGTACTACACACATCCAAGATCTTCACAACTAGAATCTGCCATCAGATGCAGTTTAGTGCCATAACCATTGCACTCCATTTCAGTGTGGCCGTACCCCATTTTCAGTATATACAGTCAGCATATTCTAAACCGCTACCGGCAGGGTAATTTGGGGACCTTGAGTATATTATATCGTAAAAAAATGCTTGAAAAAAGAAGTTTTTATTATAAGAAAAAGTGTATATATCCACAGGCATTTACTGTATGCTAAATAACTTTATGTCTAAATAAGACGTATTAAGGATTCCTTCTGCAGTAACTATTACGTTAGACCTTGTTAGATAAAAAATTGATGCAACAGAGGCAAAAGTTATGCATAGCCAACGGAAGCGATCTATTAGTCTTGTAATTAGTAGATCGTATTTTAAACCTCCTGAATTCTACAGAATTTTACGCAATCTTAATGTTAGCATTAAAAAATAATAAGCCCCAACATACGGGAGACGATATCAGTCGTTACCAAATTCCAGCTAGCCAGGAGAGCAACTGTGCTGATAAAAGTCCCCTCACAAAGAAAAAAAAAGAAAAAAATGAGGAATGAAATGAAAGCGATTTAATATGATATTTAAGTGAGAGACTTTGTGTTGGTAATATATTAGTGAATTGTCACATTATCATAATTATTAACCAATATAGAAAAATCTTAATCGAGGATGAATTAAATGGCCAAGCCACGCTACTTTCAGTACGTCTTTGTTGTTTATTAAAAAAAAACAAATGATTAAATGTAAGGAAGTTAAACTACCACTTATGTTAGATAATCATATTCTTCTTATCATTATTGTCTTCTTACTTGCATATTTCTTTTATATCTTCTAGCTCGGCTGAAACCTCTTGTCTTATTAACTTTTATTCCCTTTGCTCTGGAACAAAATAGATTATCGTCCTGAAAAATGATTTAACATCACCAAACCTTTTTTCTATCGATGGAGTGATAAAATCATCGAATATTTCAATGTACATATGTGCATGATATGATTGGCATGAGACCTAAGAATAGAAAGTATTTGTCTGAACAGATAGCGAAACGGATATAGGGGTTGAATTAACACCGTTCTAAGTGACAATCATCTGTAGGCTGCAGATTAAATTTTGTCTACGGTCGAAAATAGCATAATACTTAACATAACTGTTAAACTGGAGTGCCACCATCTCCCTGTCTATCGTAGAATTTGAGTCCAACCGAATTAAACACCAAAAAATTGAAGCGGACTATTAGAAAGGGTAATTTTCAAACGAGCAACATTCAAAGTGGAGAAGTTCCAACATGTCGTTTATGTGGAAGACTATGTCTCTCCAGGGCTGGCGTGGTGAGTCATCTGAGAAAACACAAGGATAGAGTGTCAAATGCTACTGGCACTTAACTATGATGATAAAAAGAAAAACAAAAAAACACAACAGGAAATGGTCTTAACTTGAACACGAGTTGACAGCCATTACTTAACATAGCTTAATACTTGTACGAGATCATGGTTAACGGAATAAGAAAAATCTACCACAATGGATTAAATAAAGGGTTCGGTTCAGAGTTCCGTGATGGCTCCCGACTACGACATGAAGAAAGTTCCCGAGTTCGACAAGAAATACGTGAGGACATCAAAAGAGCGCATCGGCCGAAACGTTGTGTATAAAAAAAAGATGGGGATAATAGTCCGATATGTAAATAATACGAATAATCAGGAGGCTGCAGGTTCAATCCTGACCACAGACGTAAATAACATAGAAACTTAGCATCACTTAACACATTTACCCGGTCATAGTTAATGGAATGAAAACTGTGAATGAATTGTGTGATACTATTTCTGAACGACATACTTTTATTTAAGTAGGCATAAAAGTATTTTGTAAATAAAAACTGTATTTTTATTTAGATAAAGATAATTGCATTTCTCCTCTGATTAAGTAAAAACTATTTTAGTGTTAAAACGTTTTTCGTCTTTTTTAAATCATCATAAGTATTGAAAAATATTCATAAATTTCTGATTACAACGTATTTAATTAAGAAAAGGATTTTGCTAATGGATTAAAATTCCTGTTACGAAATGAAGTCTCCCGAGTTCAACAAGAAGGTTCCTACTTTCGATAAGAAACACCTGAAGAAATTCGGGGGTCAAATCGGTCAAAACCTTGTGTATATCTTCTTATTATAATGGAGATTGTGTGTTTGTCTGTCTGTAACCGAAACTATATCCCTACTCAAGTCACAATTCCCTTTGTTATTTGCATCACATTCTCCATGATTTTATTTATATTTAAATTTCAATTATTAATAAAATTGTTTTACATTACTTACACTGTTGACCATATCAACATACTAATAACATGCAATTGTATTTATATATACAACGAAATAGAGGTTTACAGTGTGAACGGGAAGGCTAATTTGCATATTGATCTTAAAAAATTGATTTTAATAAATATATGCTTAGTATTATTGATTTCTAATTGTTTGGTTTTATCTTATTGAATATGAGCAAAAATCTCTTCAATAAATCTTAAAAGAAATCCCTCAACAAGATGAAATAACTGTAATATTATTCTTTACTTCCTATTTTAACTAAACAGTTTAATTAGGAAAATTTACCAATGAAAGACGGGAGTAACGGAAAATGATGGAAGAGTTAGTTTCAAAGTTGTTCTATTTTTCAATCATACCCCCTCTGTTCAAAATCTTTTTATCTACATTCTTATTCAGTTTCATTAGCCTTTCTAATTTAATATATTTTATCATAAAATTTTACTAAAATACTTGCACTCGGAGGGTGCATATATTTGCTAGTAACAATAAAGGTGAGGACAACAGTTTGAAAAATCTAAGTAATAAAATGAAAGTAATTACGTAACATTTCTCACAAGATGTTTACGTCTTCAACGTATTTCTCTTTGACAAAGAAAATAATTTTGCTGAGTTTAACAGAATGCGACATTTTTTCCTCTTGGTCTAGCTATTCTTCCTCCCCTTCAGTTCTCAAAAACCTTATGTAAATAAACAGATGTATATCTTGGTAAAGTATAGACTTTATGTAAACTTTATTCCCGTTCGGTCTGAGCTTATCAAAAGATAGCAGTCGTAGATTGGTTCAGTCACAATCCTGTCCCGTTGGCAGTCAGTGCAAAATCAGCTCTTCCCACCTCGGCTGTCGTCAAGGTGTAGGCAAGTGTCGGGGAAGAACTTTCATTATTATCAGCCGCTGTGTGTTCCTTACAAATTGGGGTCACTTATCACATTTTGCAAAGATTCTGCGTTTCAGAAGTCTTTTATTTATTAAGACGATGTTGACATAAGAATGATCTAAACAAGCCACACGCATACACACATACGTAAACGTAAACATACATTTAAGCGCGTGCACACACAGTGTGTATATATGGGTGAGTGAGTATAAACAAATATATATATATATATATATATATATATATATATATATATATACAAATTAAAATAAACAACTCATAGACGTAGGTAAATGAATATTTCCACAACCTATTGATGAAAAGAAAATTATTTCTGCACAAATATTCATTTTCTTTATAATCTACTTCCTTACCAATGCACTACATTTGCCAATGGATATATATATATATATATATATATATATATATATATATATATATATATATATATATATATATATATATATATATCAAAGGCATGCTACGGACTTACTGATCCGGTCTCGAACATATAATGTTGGAAAATTCAACATCTAAATGCAGATGTGTGCTTTGAAAGGCCATTTATTTAATGAAGTGTTGATATTTTGATGCTCCGACTGATGCTTTAACATCAATACTAAATCTCTACGTGTTAGTGCCAACTATATATGTATATATATATATATATATATATATATATATATATATATATAGATAAAATATAAGGTCAGATATACCTACTAAAGTTTCGCTTAGTGCTCTTAAGGGCTAAGATCTGACTCTGAGTCAAATCTTAGTCCTGAAAAGCACTAAGTGAAACTTTTAGTATGTATATCTGACTCATTAGGTTCATCGTTATTATTTGCTCTACTTAGGTATTGAGCAATCTTTACCTATTAGTTTAGTATACTCTAGCGATTTTAGTATGAATATATATATATATATATATATATATATATATATATATATATATATATATATGAATTGTTTTTTTTTGGCCAAGTATTATAGTATCAACCGATTATTTTCTGTTGGTACGACTATCTTGGTCTTTTCTTATTTTCAAAATTTTTTTCTCACCAGGTAATGTTTGGTAGTATATTTTTGCAATCAAAACTATTTGCTGGGTTTTTCTTACCGCAAGGGTTTACCAACAAGTTTGGTATATATATAATATATATATATATATATATATATATATTCTTTCAGAGGTTCTGTTTGGTTTCCTTTTTCATTTACTCATTTTCTTTCTTTCTTTCTTTCTTTCTTTCGTTCTTTCTTTCTGTCTTCATATCGTATAATATATTGTTTCTTCGGTTTCATTACGAGGATAACTGACTACTTATACATACTAGCAAATATATGCACCCTCCGGGTGCAAGTATTTAAGTTTTAATGTAATAAAATATTGTATTAAATTAGAAAGGCTAATGAAACTAAATAAGAATACAGATAAAAAGATTTGAAACAGAGGGAGTATAATAAAAGATTTGAAACAGAGGGAGTATAATAAAAAATGGAACAGCTGAAACTTACTCTTCCATCACTCTAATCTTTCATTGTTATTTTTTCTAATTTAAGTATTTAGTTAAAAGAGGAAGTAAAGAATAAAATGACAGTTATTTATTTTGTTAATGGATTTCATTTAAGATTCATTGAAGAGATTTTTGCTTATATTCATTAAAATAAAACCAAACAGTTAGAATCAATAATACTAAGCACATATTTTATTAAATTCGATTTTTTAATATTAATATGCAAATTAGCCTTCCCGTTCACACTGTAAACCGCTATTTTGTTGTATATATAAATATAATTGCATGTTGTCAGTATGTAGACATAGTTAACAGTATTAATAATGTAAGACAATTTTATTAATAATTGAGGTTTAGATAAAAATAAAAACATGGAGAATGTGATGTCAACAACTAAGAGAATTGTGACTTGAGTAGGAATATAGTTTCGGTTACAGACAGAAAAACACACAATCTCCATTATAATAAGTTATAGATATCCCATCATACCTGCGCACCTCATTTTCATTAGAAGTAATCTCCATTCAAATTAAATATACATGCTTTCACACATTTTGACATTGGTCTGGACTATGTCATTACACATTAACCCACAACAAACAAACCTTTTATCAATAATCTTCTTTTTTCCAATTTCTTTATCTGTAAATTCAGACAGTAATATTACGAGAGTGAATGGGTGTCAAGATAAATTATTTATCTTTTTTAATAGATTGTAGACAGAATACTACGCATTGTCCAGACATTACTTGACTAATGCAAATACTTTTTTTTCAGTGCAGCATTATTCATTTACTAAGTCGATATACATATTTGCTTTTAAGAACAAAAATGTAGTGCGACCATCCAAATATGAAAGGATATCTCCTTTCATTACGAGACAGTAATGTACGTGAGTGTCATCGGCACTTGCTTAACACGGAACAGCGCAAGATCACGTATGCCTACATATATAAACACACATACCTTTTTACATATATATATATATATATATATATATATATATATATATATATATATATATATATATATATATATATAATATATATATATATATATATAAACAAGGTGTGTCAAAAAAGTATCGAGATTTTTGTACTTTTTGACACATCTTGTACTCTGAAATAATAATGTTCCATTCATTCATCATTTCTAAATTAGTAAATACAGCTTTAAACTTTGTACTTTTCTGACACAACTTGTATTCTGAAAAAAAAAATGAATGGAACATTTTTTTTTTCCAGAAAAGGTGTGTCAAAAAGTACAAACTATCTCGATACTTTTTTGAAACACCTTATAAATATATATATATATATATATATATATATATATATATATATATATATATATATAATTATAATATATATATATTTATATATATATATATATATATATGCGTGTGTGTGTGTGTGTGTGTGTGAGAGAGATAGAGATAGAGAGAGAGCGTGTGTGTGTGTGTGTGTGTGAGTGAGTTATTCAATGAAAAAGGTTAATTTCTTTGAGAAAAGTGAAATGATCAAAGCCTTTAGAATTTTTCCCGTCCGTATGTAAATGTAAATAATAAAATGTAGATAATAAAAAAAAAACAAAGTTATCCAAATGATGAATTTATAAACTGATGGGAAAATATTCAATGTTAAAACTATTCGTTTTTGTTTTGATAAACCTATGATAATATATTGTCTAAATTAAGTTAAATTTACTTCAAAATTGTCCTGATGAATCTTTTGATTATAAAAGAAAAACAATAAAACAAAGCAAAAACGAAAAGTTATAACGTTAAAGAACTTTACATCTGTTTATAAATATATCATTTGTTTCTCTTATTTACATTATATGTTTATATAATTATCTAAAATTTCACAATATTTTTTCTAAAAACTCTAAGAGAAGATGCTCGCAAGAATCGTTACCAATGGCGAATGATCAAATAATGACATTTTAGAGCCCATCCCTGAAATAAGAGAAAATTAAATTATTTTTAGAACGAAACAGTATCCAGTCACCTGACCTAAACTTTAATGTACACATTAAAACAACCTATGTTTCTAATTTCATATTATTTACGGTTTAACTTAGTCAGTAGAGCGTCTGCCAAGATTTCGCAAGGTACTGGTTTCGATGCCGATTCTCACCAACTCAGCTCAAAACATGAGTAGCACGACTGATCTGTGTTGTTAAGTGAGGAGCTTACGGTAGGCGTGGCGCTTCGAAAATCGCCATAGACTAGCACTAGAGGAAAGGAGATAGACCCCCCCCCCTCAGGCTGATACTGACAATAGCGCCGACTTTACTTTTTTAGTATATGATCCAAGTCTCCATAAATGTGTCACACCATGATAGATAAGATTTCATAATTATGATTTCATAATAAAGTCGTAAAATGAAATGTGTTACTCATTAATTACCCTACAGCGATTCACCTATTTATATTCATATCTCTATTAATAATGGAGAATCGATTCCGGCTCTTGTCTGTAACAAAAATTACGTCCCTGCTTACGTCACATTACCCAATACATAACCCAACGTCATAACAGAATAAATATACTCAAAATGTGAGCATGCAACGTTCGACAATACTCATTGTTTCAATAAATAGATGCTCGGCGTTATACATTTATATATAGATTGTTTTATTCTAATATGATATTTAAATTTATCGGAACTGTTTCCATTTCAAATTGTCTTTCTTTCTTTCTTTTTTTTTTTTTTTACTCCTTTGATAAATTTGACGATTTTACATACCTATGGTACACTCTCTATGACATTGAATTTTCAGCTGCCATGTCCTCAGGCAATATCTTTCAAAAAATTACATTTACATCGCCCGGGGGGGGGGCGGGGTGTCATTTTATTTTTCTAGTTATTATAATGGAGATTGTCTGTCTGTCTGTAAATTATATCAGTACCAAAGGCACGATTCCCTTTGTTATTTACGTCACATTCTCCATGATTTTAGTTTTATTTAAACCTCAGTTATTAATAAAATTGTTTTTCATTATCAAAACTGTTGGCCTTTTTTACATACGAATAACATATAATTGTATTTGTATATGCAACAAAATAGGGGTTTACAGTGTTAACGGGATGGCTAATTTGCATGTTGATCTTAAAAAACTGATTTTAATAAATATGTGTTTGGTATTATTGATTTCTAATTGTTTGATTTTATCGCAATGAATATTAACAAAAATCTCGAGGATAAATCTTAAAAGAAATCCATTAACAAGAAGAAATAAATGTAATTTTATTCTGTACTTCCTAATTTAACTAGAATAGATAGATAAGGCCGGTTTAGCTCAGTTGGTAGAGTTTTCAGCTAGGAATCACAAGGTTCTTGGTTC
This sequence comes from Doryteuthis pealeii, assembly GCA_023376005.1. Classification (NCBI taxonomy): domain Eukaryota; kingdom Metazoa; phylum Mollusca; class Cephalopoda; order Myopsida; family Loliginidae; genus Doryteuthis; species Doryteuthis pealeii. Next base: position 106,628,177 of record CM042140.1, read on the forward strand.
GATACCGGCTCTCGCCAACTCAGCGAATGAGTAGCACAGGGATATGTGCGGTAAAATGAGAAGCTGATTGTAGGTTTGGTGCTCCACCTCAGATGCTAAAATAATCTCCTTGGTCTAGCGCTAGTGAAAAGGGGGTAGACTCCTTCGCTGTATGGCTGATACCGACATTAGGCCGCCCCGACAACTTTACTAGATAGATAAGGAAAACAATGAAAAACGGGAGTGATGGAAGAGTAAGTTGTTCTATCTTTCTATTATACCGCCCACAGTTTCAAATCATTTTATCTGCATTCTTGTTTAGTTTCCTTCGCCTTTCTAATTTAAAGTGATATTTTATTTCATTAAAACTCAAATATATGCACGGGAGGATGCATATATCTGCTAGTTTAGTTAAACAAATAATGCTACACTCTATACTAGTAGACGAGTTCATTAAACTCGAATTTACTATACTGTCAAATATTGGATATGATAAGCTTGCGGAGCAATGAACAAGTGATTAAATATTTCTATTCAATAACGATGTGTACACTGGCGGCCTCAATGATCTCGAACGGATATATTAATAACTTGGTTTTCCTGTCAGGATTAAATTTCAGCTTCGATTCGCTTGTTCTGACGAACGACTGATATTAATGGTTTGTATTAAAGTGCTACAGCCGGCAGGACATTTCCGATGGACTATAAACTACTGTAGATGATAATGGAATTCTGAGATAGGATCGTGTAAAAAATAGAATTAGTAGGAAACAAAACCTCAGACATAATCCCTTGTCAATGTCCTGAGAAACAGAGAAAGTTCACCAACCGCTGAATTAGTTGCTGTTCAAATAGACAACTAAGTTATTATATCGAAGAAACAATTCCCTGCAATAACTTTATAAGGTTATTTCAAATATATTTTCTTATTTTACAGACCGTGGTTACAAATCTAATCTCATATATAGATTTAAAGATTACATACGTATGTTCCCACTGTATTATTATTATTATTATTATTATTATTATTATTATTATTATTATTATTTGAGCTTTTCACACCAGTGTTAGCTGATGGTCTTTCACTGGAGTCTGAGTGACAACAAGTCTCCTCAGGTCTCCAGGACTTTTCTGAGTATTCTGGCAGATTGCAGCAGTGCAGTATTCTGGATGGTCTCGATTCTGCCTCTGATTTAGAGATATTATTATTATTATTATCATTATTATTTAAGCTTTTCACACCACTGTTAGCTGATGGCCTTTCTCTGTAGTCTGAGTGACAACAAGTCTCCTTAGATATCCAGGACTTATTATTATTATTATTATTATTAGTAGTAGTAGTAGTAGTAGTAGTAGTAGTAGTTTTCACATTTGCCGTAGTCGGTGGTTCACTGGAAACTGAGTAACAACAAGTCTCCTCAAGTTTCCAGGACTCTTCTGAGTATTCTAGCCGATCTTAACAGTGCTGTATTTCTGATTGTCTCGATTCTTCCTCTGATTTCAAATTCACCCAAATTCTTTTCCAGAGCTTTGGGGATCATTCCAAGGGCAGCAATTACAATTGATACAGCATTCGCCTTCATATTCCACAGTTTCCTCAGTTCTCTGGAAAGGTCTAAGTATTTATCTATCTTTTCGCTTTCTTTCATTTTCCCTCGGTGGTCGGGCGGGACGGCTAAATTCACGTGGTGACAGGTTCTCTTCCTCTTGTCGATCAACACTAGGTCCGGTCTCCTGGCCGGGGTTAGGTGATCCGTCTATACCTCGAAATCCCAGAGAATTGTATGCGTCTCATTCTCTAGGACAGGTCGAGGCTTGCGCATATACTATTTAGTTGTATGGTGAAAATTGAATTTTTGCACTATTCCCAGTGGATCACCTTTCCCACCGAATCGTGCCTAGTCTTGTACTCTCTTTGTGCTAGTTTGATTCATTCGCTTATTATATGATTAACCCTTTCGTCTCTGTCTCCACAGATTCTGCACTTCCTATTCCGCTGCGTCTTATAAATGTTTGCCTTTATATAATTTGTTCTTACGGCATTGTCTTGTGCTGCGATTATAAGAGAGTCTATTTCTCTCTTGAAGTGTCCTCTTCTTGGCCATGTCCATGTCTTCTGATGTGATATCTCTTGATGTTGACGCTTGAAATACCCATGTAGTTATTTTTCTTCCCATTTCTAACTTTTAGTTTTTGATGTATTTCTCCTTATACATATGTTGCAATTACTTTTCCTGGCTGCTGCAATTAATCGTTTCTAACTTGTATTCGTCAAGTGCTTGGATTTTCTCATCTATATTATCTTCAATGTTGGCGAGACCCCTTCCCCCTTCTTTTCATGGCACATATAGTCTTATAATCATTATTATTATTATTATTATTTACTCCTTTTGAGTTTTCACATCAGTGTTAGCTGATGGTCTTTCACTGGAGTCTGAGTGACAGCAAGTCTCCTCAGGTCTCCAGGACTCTTCTGAGTATTCTGGCAGATTGCAGCAGTGCAGTGTTCTGAATGGTTTCAATCCTTCCTCTGATATCCAAACTTTCCAAACCCTTTTCTAATGCTTTTGGGACTGTTCCAAGTGCACCAACTACAATTGGTATAACTTTCACTTTCATATTCCATAACTTTTTCAGTTCTCTGGCAAGGTCCAGAGTTTTCACATCAGCGTTAGCTGATTGTCTTTCACTGGAGTCTGAGTGACAGCAATCTCCTTAGGTCTCCAGGACTCTTCTGAGTATTCGGGCAGATTGTAGCAGTGCAGTATTCTGGATGGTCTCAATCTTTCCTCTGATGTCCAGATTTTCCAAACCCTTTTCCAATCCTTTTGGGACCGTCCCAAGTGCACCAACTACAATTGGTATCACTTTGACTTTCATATTCCATAACTTTTTCAGTTCTCTGGCAAGGTCCAGGTATTTGTCCATTTTTTCATTTCCCTGCAACTTTCATAGTCTCTCTCTCTCTATTTCTTTCTCTCTCTCTATTTCTTTCTCTCTCTCTCTCTCTCTCTCTCTCTCTCTCTCTCTCTCTCTCTATCTCTCTCTCTCTCTTTCTTTATCTTTTGTCTCTCCATATGCCTGTCTGTCAATCTCTTTCTTTCACCGTCTCAATTTTTCTCCTTCATCACTCACGTGATTTTTTCTCTCTATTTAGCAAATCATTCACAGTTATTCTCTTTCTCTCTCGCATTCTTCCCGTCTCTCTCTCTCTTTTTCTGTCTGTCTGTCTGTCTGTCTGTCTCACTCACTCACTCACTCACTTTAATTTTTAAATAGCAGCAATAAACACTTTTCAAACATTAAAAAAGTTGCCGGACCAGATGAAAAGATGAAATCCTTGCAGGATTAGCATTTATTGTGCTGATAATTAAATCTGTTTAATTCAAGCTTTGAAAAACTTTATTACCAGTAATAAGGAATTTAAAGAACACAAAATGTTCTTTTGATATTATTGCTTACGGGAATCCTTCCAACTAGTAGCCATCTCTGTCGCACGGTACGCTTGCAACATTAGTAATCTAATGAAATATCTGCACAAAAGCTAGATGTGAACCACACAATAAATGATGTCTGCTCTTCTGAACAAATCCCGGTAACAGCAACATAAAAAAATAACAGCTATACAGCCGTTAACGCCTATCTCACAAGCCAACACAATAAGACGAGCATGACATGTTGGAAACTGTCGGAGAAGTAAGGACGAACTCATAGGCAAAGTTGTACCATGGACTCCAACTCATGGACACACCTGTTTTGACAGAACAGATCTATTTGCATTTTAAAATCCAACTGTGCATCGCTTGAAGATGTTCCCATGCAAATATTTTTTATTACTTTTAGACGTTTATGTAGACTTTAGATAATATTGATCTTTTCATAAATCTGACATCCTTATGAAAATGTAGTGACAATAACAAGACATATGCAATTATATCTTATTATAATTGAGATTGTGTGTTTGTCTGTCTGAAACCGAAACTATATTACTACTCAAGTCACAATTCCCTTAATTATTAACGTTAGGCCACAGTTCCAAAGCGATTTTCTTTCAGTTCTGTCGGATGTAAAAGATGGCTCAATAAATTTTACGTAATGATTAAGATAAAATTACAAAAAGTGTATAGTTACTTTTTGCATATGGGTATCCTGGTTTCATAATTAATTAATTAAGTTTTAAATAAGTAAAATACGTAAAAAAAACTACTTACCTCCGAAATAAAATGAGATTAGTGATTTTATCTGCCATTTTATAATCAGCCAATCAGGCCTGCGGTTACGAAACACGCAGACGAAACTAGAATCCTTTGATGTAAGATAAACAAAAAGTGTTTTTTCCTTCGATAAAGTACAAAATCTCACAATTTGTAGAATATGTTGATAAATAGAAGAATTTGGAAGGTTGAAAAGCCTTAATTGCAAAACATTATCTGCGAACAACTTGCTTTTAGACTAAAAAAAAGGTTAAGGTACGAACTACTAAAAATCTATCTAGTTTAATTATGTAATTTTTATTTCGGAGCTAAGTAGGTTTTTTTACGTATTTTAGTCATTTAAATTGTAAAGCATTTTTCGCTTCTTGGACTGTTGCCTACGTCACATTCTCCAATATTTTATTTTTAAATAGACCTCAATTATTGATAATTGTTTTACATTATCAATACTGTTGTCATTATCTACATACTAATAGCATGCAATTGTATTTATATATACAACAAAATAGCAGTTTACAGTTTGAACGGGAAGGCTAATTTGAGGATTGATATTAACAATTTGATTTTAATAAATATGTGCTTGGTATTATTGATTACTGATTGTTTTGTTATATATAAGATGGATGTGATGGAAGAGTAAGTTACAGTTGTTTTATTTTTCGATTATACCTCTTTCTGTTTCAAATCTTTTTATCTGCATTCTTATTTAGTTTCATTAGTCTATCTTACTTAATGTAATGTTTTATTACATTAAAACTTAAATACTTGAACGCGGTGGGTAAATATATTTGCTAGTATATTTAATGAAAAATTGTCTTTGTGAAACAATTTTAAACGCTCACGTTGAGTTAGAAATAATTCAATTGGTTCGGACCAAAGGCCATAAGCGTCACAGTAGTAATGAGATTTGAACTCTTTTTTTCAAATCAGAGTGCCACTACTTATTGTAGTGCCGAATTTCTAAAACGGGCAGTTTCAGACATTTTCATCTGCACTCTCAAATTGTAAAAATTGGCCTATTTTGGAAGGACGTCTGCTGCTCGTCCTATTTGTTTATGATTGAAATTGAAAGAAATAGTTAAGCAAGTTCGAAAATAGTCAGACGAAATTGAACAAAATATTGACGTGATAACGTAGTATTCTCAGTGATTTTAAAAAAACTAAAGTCTTTTTAATTGAGTTATGTTTTCCGGTGTAATGGCAGATTAATTACCGTCCAATAATTGTCCATCTATCGATATTGACTTGTGGACCCCCATCTGTTTGAATATATATATATATATATATATATATATATATATATATATATATATATATATATATATGCATGTACATATATAGACTCATAGACATGTGGGAATTATATTCACAAATGCATACGTCATTTACTGTCATATACGATATATCAGTTTATTCATATCTATATATCAATCAATCAATAAATATATGTATCTATTTATCTATCTACCTCTCTCTCTCTCTCTCTCTCTCTATATATATATATATATATATATATATATATATAATATATATATATATATATATATATATTAAGAAAATTGAAAAACAAGTGTTTCTTAATGTCCATATTTCCGCCCATATATATATATTTTCATTTGTATTAGTTAAATTGAATAAATAAATATATAAATATATATATATATATATATATATATATATGCATACATATAGATTAACATACACCCATTTTATATATATATATATATATATATATATATATATATATATATATATATATATATATTAACATAAACCCATTTTCTATATACACTCATATATAAAACTTGCATAGACATGCGGTATCTCTGTTTGTCTAGATCTATCTCTCTTTCTATTTTGAGAATTTTATGGAAAATGACATACATTTTTATCGCGTTGTATGGTGATTAAATTACTGGTTGTCATTATACAAACGTCTAGTAACAAAAAAAAATCAACGTTGCAATTTTTTTTTAGTAGGAAGCAAAGAAACAATTCTGTGTATACTTTCAATGAATCATTAATTGACAAACTTCATCTGTCAAATCTGCTAAATTCACAAGATTAATGTGTATCTCTGCCCTAAAGGGAACGAACGACTTTTCAACAGACAAAAAAAAGATAGAAATCTATTCAGTGTATCATAATGACTAAGCTAATCAACCCAAATCAGTGTAAAAATATCTTTAGTTGGTAGGTTGTTTTTATGTTATGTCAGATTTTGATGGCTTCTATAATTGGGTGGTTGATTGGTTGGCTGGTTGGTTTGTTGGTTGGTTGGAGGAATTCTAGAGCATGTCAACGCTTGCTGACTTATTTTCTGGCAATAACGTTTTATTTTATTCATTCTTGATGGGTATTCAATTTTTCAACTCAATTTTTAAATACATTTTTTTTTATATTCATTTCTTTCATTTTAACCGATTGATGGGACCCTAACAGGTAATACCAATGCGGTATATATATATATATATATATATATGTTTGCTTGAAGGCAATTACAATACGTATACGCGGACGTTGAGTGAATAACAACAAACTAGACCCATGCCCCGATGAAGGAAATAAGATTTTTGGATGTTTGTTTTTAGAAGCATTGTTGAATAAAGTATATATCATTATTTATATTTTTGCTTGAAGGCAATTACAATGCGTATATCGTATACAATTTGATAATTATAGAAAATAACCATGACAAGTAAATTTGGCAAACGATTATGCGATGCTAGAACATCTTACAGTCTGTTTCAATTTTATTAAGTCTCATAAGCGATGTATACTAACGATTTCCCTCCGACAGAAATCGAAACCAGTAGTCCAGCAGGCAAAGTCTGTGACTTTACCGCTCGGCCAACGGTCTGCATCATACAATCCCTGCGAAATAAACATGTCAATTCAACAATACTTCTAAAACAAACATCCAAAAATCTTATTTTCTTCATCGGGGCATGGGTCTAGTTTGTTGTTATTCATTCAACGTCCTCGTACCTCATATGGTAGAGGCGTGCTATTATCATTGACAGGTAAATTTTGCAGGGGTTGCACGATGTGGACCGTTGGCCAAGCGGTAAAGTCATAGACTTTTTCTGCTGGACTACCAGTTTCGATTTCTGTCGGAATGAAATCGTTAGTATACCTCGCTTATGAGACTTAATAAAGTTCAAACAGACTGCACGATGTTCTAGCATCGCATAATTGTTTGCCAAATTCATTTGTCATGGTTATTTTATATAATTATCGAATTTTATACGATATGCGCATTGTAATTGCCTTCAAGCAAAAATATAAATAATAACATATACTTTATTCAACTATGCTTCTAAAAACAAACATCCAAAAATCTTATACACACACACACACACACACACACACACACATATATATATATATATATATATATATATATATAATGATCTCTAAAGAGAGATTAATGAAATATAAATGATATAAATCTGATTGAACATTAACTTTAATATGTATCTATCTATATATCTATCTATCTGTACGTCTATTAACCTATCTATCTATCTATCTATCTATCTATATATATATATATATATATATATATATATAAGGTTAAATTATTATTATTGTTGGAGAATTGATTATAGAGGGCTCAATTACTTATGTAAGAGCTTTATTTATTTATTTATTTATAATTACAAAGTCGCTCCTACCATTGGTTTCTGAATAACACTTTTTCGGTGTTATTCGTCTTCAGAGGCGTTTGAATTATATATATATATATATCTTTTTTAAACGGAGTTTAACATGTTTTGATACACATTTTTCTTCCTCTTATTAACCATACCAAGGTTAAATAACCCAATCTTCCCTAGCATTTACCCATAACTGGAATTTCTCAAGGGTATTAACACTATATGCAATGAAAACAGTCTCAACCAGAACTGCAACTCATATAGCTGTGTCCATTTTCAATAATGAAAACCATCACACAATGAGCCCCTTTCTCTCTATATATCCATCTATCTTTATATATATATATATATATATATATGGAGAGAGAGAGAGAGAGAGAGAGAGAGAGAGAGAGAGAGAGAGAGAGAGAGAGAGAGAGAGAGACATTGACTACTCTACTTGTCTCAAGTTTAGAAAAGTTAAAAGATTCAGAAAGGGCATGGGACTAATGGCAATGAACAGTTATCCCACATTCCCCACAACTCAAGAATTGGAAGATCACCATTAGATGCAACTTAACAACATACACACGACACTAAAAACCCTCAAGCACTACCTTCTAGCACATATATGATAAAGCGTTAAGCGGTTGCCATAAGTTCCAAGGGGTTGGGGCAATCACATAGGTGCTAGGTATTGATATGACCAGACGATTGATTGGAGGGGACTCTCTGGCCGCCCATCTAGCTTAAAAAAGGGGTCTTGCATGTCATGGACTGCTTTACCACTAAGAATCCATTCATACGCATAATATATTTTATTATCCTAACATTTTTGAAAACTTAATATTTTTAATCAGCTTATTAATAAATGTGTATATGAAGCTCACTCGCAGCTGAAATTTCAGCTCTCAACACAAAGACAAAAATCGAATAACAACACGTAACTGGTAAAAAAAAAAAAACCTCGTAATTCTGGACACTTTTAAGTAAAAGAAATAACACGGTAGATGGTTTCAAATAACCAATGATAATAAACAAATCATAGCTTTGGTAAAAGTAATTTTAAATCGAATATGTTGCGCAGTGTCTTATGGTTTTTATTACTATCAAATAGTAATAATTTCAAACATATATATATATATATACTAGAAAATATATGCACCCTCCTGGTGCAAGTATTTATGTTTAATGTAATAAAATATTATATTAAATTAGAAAGGCTAATGAAACTAGATAAGAATACCGATAAAAAGATTTGAAACAGAGGGAGTATAATAAAAGATTTGAAACAGAGGGAGTATAATAAAAATAGAACAACTGAAATTTACTCTTCCATCACTCTTGTCTTTCATTGTTATTTTTTCTAATTTAAGTATTTAGTTAAAAGAGGAAGTAAATAATAAAATGACAGTTCTTTTTTCTTGTTAATTTAAGATTCATTGAAGAGATTTTTGATTATATTCATTAAAATAAAACCAAACAGTTAGAAATCAATAATCCTAAGCACATATTTAATAAAATCACATTTTTAATATCAATATGCTAATTAGCCTTCCCGTTCACACTGTAAACCACTATTTTTTTGTATATATAAATATAATTGCATGTTGTCAGTATGTAGACATAGTTAACAGTATTAATAATGTAAAACAATTTTATTAATAATTGAGGTTTAAATGAAAATACAATCATAGAAAATGTGTGTCAATAACTAAGGGAATAGTGATATGAGTAGTAATATAGTTTCGGTTACAGACAGAAAAGCACACAATCTCCATTATAATAAGATATATATATATATATATATATATATATATATATATATATATATATATATATATATATATAGGCCCCATTAGTCGGTAGAGCGTTCGGCTAGAAAGCACAATGTTCCTAGTTCGATACCGGCCCACGCCAACTCAGCGTATGAGTAGCACAGTAAAGTAAGGAGCTGGTGGTAAGTGTGGCGTTCTACCTCAGACGCAAAACAATCTCCTTGGTCTAGCGCTAGGGAAAAGTGGATAGACTCCCTCACTGATTGGCTGATACCAACTTTAAGCCGCCCGACAACTTTATGTATATATATATATATATATATATATATATATATATATATATATATATATATATATATATTTCGATTTCTGTCGGAGGGAAATCGTTAGTATATATCGCTAATGAGACTTAATAAAGTCGAAACAGTCTGTACGATAATCTACACACCGAGCGATCCTTTGCTGGGATTACACTTGTCAAGTTCATTTTCTATGAGAAAAAGTATCGAATTTTATACGATACATGCGTTGTAAGTGCCTTCAAGTAAAAATTTATATATATATATATATATATATATATATATATATATATATATCATATCAGATCTGACATAAACATATGTTAATCGGAAATAATGGATATTTTTACATCTTCCTGACATCTATTAGCTCTCCAGAAGTGGATGATCTCCACTGGATGCAACTTAGTGACATATACAGGAAACGTCTTTTAGCGGATATCTTTCTCGTTTATCGGAGAAGTTGCTGGCGTATTTCTGACCCTGTCGACAGAGTATGATAATTTCGTAGTGTTAGGCTCTTACTGTAGGCAGCATTGTCAACTCCTATATAGATATAAAGATAAATAGTATTATTTTTTTACAGGAATTCTGATACTAAAATATATTATCTATATATAGTACGATGAATTCATTGTGTATTCCTTGTGACTGTAAATGGACAGACAGAAAGACAGACACACATATAAACAGATATGTAGATCAAGCGATATACACAACACATACATGCCCGCATACACAGAGAGACAGACACAGGCACATATAAATGGGCATACATAAACACACGCACCCCCCATATATATATATATATATATATAATATATATATATATAAAAGAAGATGAAATTTTGTCATATCCTGCACATTTAGAAGAGTTTATATATATATATATATATATATATATATATATATATATATATAAGGAAGAATACAGAGAATATCCACCTGTTAACATGGGATAGTACCCCTGGACTTAAACTAAGTTAAAACTTTGATCACTTAACATGCCCCCCCCCTTTTTTTTTTACAAAAGCGCACATGCCACAAAAATGATAGGAAGCCATGGGCAGCAGCGTGGTGGATGTGAGAAACGGCAGATGATCCCGAAGTGGGACAATGGCGGAGCTCATAAGATGCTGGACGGAGGAACCCAAAATGGGTCAACGGCCAGGATCAAACAGTTTCAGTTAGGAAACTACTGCTCCCCATCACTAAAACTAGCGCCTATTGATGAGTCAACAGCCACCGATAGATATTTATCACATCGAAACAATCCAAAATCCAAAATCCCTATGAGAGAACGCAATATTGAAAAGACACACGGGATTGCCATCCCTGTTGATACGACAAAATGTGCGCGTTCTGTTCAGGCTCGAGCTCTGGCCCAATGTTCAAAAATAAGCTAGAGAGCCCCAATAACAACACACCCGCAAAACACATATATGTCAGCACAAAAACACAACTAGCACACACTACGAAGACCAGCGCTTTGGTCACTACATCTGAAAATACACACACAGAACCGAAGAACAATACAAACTTACTTAGATGCAAAAACACTTAACCTAGCAACATTTAACGTTCGAACACTAAAAACGATAAGCCAACTACCCAAGCTAATTGCATCCGCGGCCGAAAAAATATAGACATCATATGCGTACAAGAACACAAGTTTGAGCATAGTGATCTAGAAGTAAAATACAATGAATTTAGTAATGGCTGGACATTTGCCTCGGCATCAGCATGGAAAAACTCTGTTAATGCCACCATAGGGGGCGTAGGAATACTTCTCAGCCCTCGAGTACTAAAATCAGTGAACAGGATAGATATCCAACCGAGAATTATGAGTGTTACGTTTAATAGCAATCCTAGCCTGACAGTAGTCTCGTGTTACAGCCCCACAAACATAAGCACAGAAAATGACATAGAAACGTTTTACAACGAGCTAACCTCCCTGTGTAGACACACTCCCAAACATAACGTACTTATCATTGGAGGAGACATGAACGCGCAGATAGGCAGAAACGAAAACAATAAATTCTGCTTACACGACACCCCAAACAGGAATGGAGAACTCCTGGCCGAGTTCTCGCTTGAGAACCGGCTTGTATGTCTAAACACTAAATTCCAAAAGCGAAAAGGCAAATTATGGACATACACGTACCCAAATAACTCAAAAGCACAACTAGACTACATCCTAATAAATAGAAAATGGTCAAACAGTGCTATGAACTGCGAGGCATAGTTCTCTTTTGAAGGAGTATCCTCCGACCACAGAATAGTCACAGCCAAAATACGCCTAAGCCTACGCAAAAACAAAAGGCAAACCAGTAAATCGAAACGATACGACTGGTCCTCGCTTGCCAACAGCGACATACGCAATCGCTACTCAGTAACAGTTAGGAATAAATTTGACATCCTCCAGGAGACCTCAGCAACTTACGCTCCAAATGAGGAATGTGAAAATTTTGTCAATGCCCACCTAGAAGCTGCAGCAGAATGCATACCAACAAACCAAAAACAAACATACTGTCCCCTGGGAGACAGAAACAATTAGACTAATGAGGAGAGATATTAAAAAAGCATCCCAACACATTAAAAATAACCCAACTGGCACCAACAAAGAAAATCTTAAGAAACTAACAGAAATATACAAAAAGGAACAGATAGTATACATACAAGAAAAAATAAATAAAATCAGTCAGGCAGTAGAAGACAGACAGTCGCGTTTAGCATGGCAAACTGTACACGAAGTTAGTGGCAAGAAAAGTAACACTAGATCAAAGCTAAAGGCAAACAGCCAAAAAGATAGACTCCAAAAATGGAAAGACTACTTCCAGAAATTGATGCCCCCCCCCTAAACCCATAGAAAATGACATACAAAAAATAACAAATGACGAACTAGACATTAAGCTAGGTGATTTCACAATAGAAGAACTCAATGAAGTACTAAGTAAGCTTAAAAATAGAAAGGCCGCGGGCCTCGACGAAGTACCACCTGAGGTCTGGTAAATAAGAAATTTGATGATATACTACTTAGACTATGCAATGCAGTATACAGACAAAATTCGATAGTAAAATGGACGAAGGGATGCATTCTCCCATTCCCTAAAAAAGGCGATCTATGACTCGCCAAGAATTACAGAGGCATTACCCTCACTGCCATAGCTGCCAAGATATATAATGCCCTTCTCCTTAACCGCATCCGACCAGAAATAGAGAAAATCCTTAGAAAAAATCAAAACAGATTTCGCAGAAACCGATCTACAACCACACAAATTCTGACCATTCGCCGAATCATAGAGGGGGTTCGAGCAAAGAATCTCGAGGCAACCCTACTATTTGTAGACTTCTCCAAAGCATTTGACTTCATACACAGAGGGAAAATGGAGCAAATACTGCTAGCATATGGTCTACCCAAGGAAACGTTTAACGCCATAATGATGCTCTACCAAAATACAAAAGCAATGGTATGTTCACCAGATGGCGACACAGACTTCTTTGACATTGTCGCCGGAGTCCTACAAGGGGATACACTAGCAGCATATATATTCATCATATACCTAGACTACGTACTCAGAACATCACTAGACCCCATAAAAGA
>CM042140.1:106644188-106654188 GCA_023376005.1 Doryteuthis pealeii
TCATACCTAATTTTGAAAATTAATTAGTTAATAATTAATGAATTTAGGCGCGCATATATGTTCAAATATAAGGCTAAACAAATCGAGAAAATGTCAATCTCTGAATGTACATTTTGGCCTATCAGGGATTGAGATTTTCTTGATTTGTTTATCCTTGCATTTGAACATATATGCCTGCCTAAATTCATTAATTATTAACTAATTAATTTTCAAATTAGGTATGACTTCAATAAGCACATATCCTCGAAAAATTGTCGGCTTAAAGCCATATAAAAATAAACACATTTGTTTGTTTACTTAACCTCATATATAAATGAGATAAAAAGAATAAAACATTTTTTCTGAGAACGATAGATTTTGCGGACCTTCTTCTTTTTTTAATAAAATATTACATTTTCTCCCGTTGGAACCAGAACAACATATATATATATATATATATATATATATATATATATATATATATATATATAGCAACTGAATAAACGGAAACAGCACCACCTTATCCAAACACGTATGGCACATTAAAAACACACCGGGTCAAACACCTATGAGAAAATGGGAAATTATCAAAAAGACCCAAGGTTACAAGGGTGTCCTTTGCAACAGTGGACTTTGAATTCAAGAAAAATTGTGTATTCTCCAAAAACGAAAGTAAATTTATTGAACAAGAGAAGTGAACTGATTTTCAAATGTAGACATTTAAACAAATTTCTCTTATGTCATTTTTCTCCCCGACCCTAATTAATCGCATAGTTTTCGCCCTCTATTAATCTAAAAAAAAAAAAGAATTTTTTGAATTTAATTTAAGTTTTTATTTATTTATTTATTTTTCATCTGGTCGCCGTGTGCATTAAACCTAAGCATGTTTATGTTTTTGAATATAAGTCTTACGCTATAACATTCAGTTTTGTGTGCACATGTTATATAAACTCTGAACAAGCCACCGTTTTAATATTTTAGTATTTTTGACCGTCTGAAGTTTTCATAATACGCATGAAACTGCAGTTACGGAAAATTAGCACCATAGTATTTCTTTTTTTTAAAATCTGCTCTGCTATTTTGACATTGAGCTCCTTCATATGCTAAATCTTTTCACATTCATTCTCCATCATATTATATATATATATATATATATATATATATATATATATATATATATATATATATATATATATATTACGTTATGTAAGCGACACCACAAAAGGAACCCAAGGTTCTTTAAAAATTATTAAAAATGATTTCTCCCAGGTTGAAATCCTACAAACACGAGATATAAAGGCTTAACAAACAATCTGATACAGAACGGAATAAGATCAAAGAAACAAAGAAATGTAAATAATGAACGGATATGATATCGACAAAGAAGTTGTACTTCTTCAAAAATATGGACGTTTGAATTGTGTTGATGTGCCCTTAAACCAACCATCCAACCAAACGTAACAGGAGGTTTATTACACACATCAAATCCTGCGTTTATTTTCCTTAGGCAAGTTATTCATACTCTCCGTTCATAAACCCTGCAATCAATTTTTCACTTACTTGTAAAATTATTGATCTCTAGAGTCAAGCAGCTTAAGTCATTATTAGGAAAATAATCTTATATTATAGGTGAGAACATGGCCAGTGCTAGAGTGGCATGCCTCCATGAATCTATGATACTCTAATATATGTCAATTTTCATTGAGTTCTGTTCATATAAGATACAACTTTTAATTTAAACTAATTATGTACAAAAATGGATTTTATGTATGTGAAGAATTCAATTAGAACATTTGAAAATCTTATTATAATGGAGATTGTGGGTTTGTCTGTCTGTAACCGAAACTATATTACTACTCAATTCACAGTTCCCTTAGTTATTTACATCACATTCTCCATGATTTTATTTTTATTTAAACCTCAATGAATAATAAAATTATTTTACATTATTAAGACTGTTGACCATATCTACATACTAATAATATGCAAGTGTATTTATATATACAACAAAATAGTGGTTTACAGTGTTAATAGGAAGGCTAATTTGCATATTGATCTTAAAAAATTGATTTTAATAAATGTATGCTAAGTATTATTGATTTCTAATTGTTTGGTTTTATCTTATTGAATATGAGCAAAAATCTCTGGGATGAATCTTAAAAGAAATTCATTAAGAAGAAGAAATAACTGTAATATTATCTTTTACTTCCTATTTTAAGTAAAGAGTTAAATTAGGAAAATTTACCAATGAAAGACGGTAGTAATGGAACATGATGGAAGAGTTAGTTTCAAAGCTGTTCTATTTTTCGATAATACCCCCTCTGCTCCAAATCTTTTTATCTGCATTCTTATTTAGTTTTATTAGCCTTTCTAATTCAACATATATTTTATTATATTAAAACTTAAAAACTTGCACCCGGAGGGTGCATATATTTGCTAGTAAATATAATCTATAAATTCAAATAAGACACGACATAATGGATCATTCTATCTGAAATAAATCAACACTTTTTTGCGGCATGAGTTTTCTTTCTTGATATAACGTTGAAAAACTCTGCAGTTCCTGTCTGAAACTAGAATCTAATGGAATTGGTCAACGCTAAAACATAAACCAAAGGAGAATTAATGCTTACTTCTCATAGAAGATTAGAATTCCCATTGTGATATCGTATACAGTTTACTGTCTTCGAATCTTTCATAGAGATGTCAGTTAAGTTTAATGAGATAATACTTTTAGATTATATAATAGCCACAGGTCTGTATGAAGAAAATCCCACTGTACAGCCTAGCTCGTATCTTCATGTTGAAAGTATCGACAACGACGACGAGACCATCACCACTGCAGAGTTGATATTAATCACAACGATGATTTGCGAGGAAATATCTCTTGTAGATTTGAAGATATTTGATTGGATTAGTTTAATTGTCACAAAGCCCGGCAATCAGACACGCTTGAAGCAGTGGACTCCCGACAATTGAAATTGACCAACAAATAGCGGCTTCATAACCATCGTTTTACTTCAGGCTTATTTCATATAGTTATTGATATTTACTAAAGTTAGGATGGTAATAAAGAGGACGACGAAAATTCAGTAAACCGCTCAGTATCGACTAGCCTATAGGGTGAATTTGGTCTGCTGAATTGGTTAATTAAACACACACACAAATACACAAATTTTGTATATATATATATATATATATATATATATATATATATATATATATATATATATATATATATATATATAGTCTGAGGGTGTGCTATATTATCAAATAAATAGTGCTCAATGTCATCGATCGACTATGTATAACTAAGTTATCGAGAGTGAAGTCAACGGAGCTTGGTAACTGAGAGTTTCTCGCCAATACAATTTGCAAACAGAATCTTAGTTTGAAAATTACCAAGGCGAGTAACTGTCAGTTAACAAACGGCGTTGAGTTTGTGTTCCTTCTATCTATCTATCTATCTATCGATCTCTCTCTCTCTCTCTCTCTCTCTCTCTCTCTCTCTCTCTCTCTCTCTCTCTCTCTATACATATATATATATATATATATATGTTGTGTTAAACTGTACTGACAATTCTTGTCGGACGAGTTTTTGTTCGATCCTTTCTAATTTTCTGGCCATCTTTTTGATGTCAGGGTGGAACTGGTGTGACAGTCCAACAAAGGTTTCATTACGTGCGCTTTCGGCAATGCAGTTTGCCATCATCAGGTAGTAAACTGATGGTATGTTCCGTGTCTCGTTTTTAAGGAGAACGAGTAGCAGCGTAGGAATTGGAAGTGGGAGGTAAAAACTATTGGTAGGGGGGTTGTAGGAATGGTATATATATATATATATATATATATATATATATATATATATATATATATATATATATAAGGGGTTCTGAAGGTTGATATTCTAATTAGCTGACTTTATAACGTGTCGGTTTGTTCAGCTAACCATCATCGGGGCTATCATGTATATGGAAATAAACTTTGTTTCACGGAAGTTTGTAAGCCTTCGGTTTTGTCGTTTTGTTGAGGCTTCTGTTTGTTCATAAAATATGAAAAAAGAGACAGCTTATAACGCCAGGTAAACGTTGGCGTTCCCTTTTAAACTGTGTGACGCAATTTTTTCGAAAATGTTAGAGCGTATAACCTTATTGGATGGCATATTTAATATATATATATATATATATATATATATATATATATATATATATATATATATATATATATATATGGATAGATAGATAGATAGATAGATAGATATTCTAGTGTACATTGACAAGCTCAGAAATCTACAAAACAACACTACATATATAACTCACAAAAAAAAAAAAAAACAAAAACAAAGACAACTCTACATATATAACTCACCCTCCACACATCTACAAAATAGCCGTCTCTATACACAAGAAAATCTGTAATGGTAAGACAAAGCGATGAACTAAAATACCAGTTCACAGCACGGGGAGATATTCCCAATCATAAATTGAAAACCAGAAAACAAAAGACATTTTAATACCAAAGCCAGTTACCCTAAAACTAAAACCAAAATGGAAGCTACATCATCTACCCCTCATAACAAACATTTAACCAATTCTCCGACTACAAACTTAAATAACCAAGAAGCATTGGGACATTTAAAAAGTAAACCCCAACTTAAAATATATATTTTGAAGATCCAGGCATACTAACTTATCGTCCACCATATAGCCTCAGAGAAATGACAGGAAACAGCACTATACGAAATTTAAAAAAGTAATCCATAAGAAGCCCACAATGAAATGTACTAAATTGTGCTAAAAATGTAATATTCTGAACAACCTATACTGCAAGCACCATAAATCAACCATCACATAAGGAAGCGCGTGGTGTAATGTTTAAAGTCATTGGAAATGGACTCGTCGCCCCGAGTTCAAATCCTTGATGTGGTAATTGCATTTCACTTAGCTCTAATACCCTTGGGAAAGGTATGAATCCTACTCTCCCTCCAGCTATGGATAAATAGTAGGGCAGACTGGGCTCTTTAACCTTGGTTAGGCAACCGGTCTAGGAGAAGGAAAACTCTGAATTCAAAGCTGTTGAACTCCGCTTAAGAAATTGACCTTGTGTCACATCCTGCTCGTGCGGAGGGGTTAGTAAATATATAAATCAACCATCATATTCACTATCTTTACAACTAAAAAAATCCATGTCGGCTGGGGCGTTAGAATACACCGACTGAAACTCTGCAGAGGAAAAGACCCTCCAATGGGACCAACTGTTGGCCGTGGGTGGCGACCCGTGATGCTTAAGGACGAAATCTTGGTGGATGAGCAGTCCATACCATTTAACACGCCAGTTAGACTCTTATTTATGCTAGACGGTCGGACGGATATAACCCCTCCGATCAATCGGCTGGTCACGTCAAGCACTAGCACCTCTATGATTGTCCCAACCCTTTTGCCCTTATGGTAACCCCCAACCCTTTTTATCATATGGGTGCTAGAAGGTGGTGGCTGATGATCTTCATGCCCTGGGAGTGACGTTAAACTCTATCTGACGGTGAGGTTTCACTTTTGGAGTCTGTCTGGGGAATATGGAACACCCCTTAATCATCATTGTTCCATGGTCCACTCTGTCCCGGAGAGGTAGTACCTGTTAGATTCCCATCAATGGGTTAGATAGAAAAAATGTGCCTATCTAAAAAAACATGAGTATCCATTAAGAATGAATTTATTTCCAAATTTCATCGGCATTAAATGACCCACTGAGGTTAATATGCCATAAAACAAACCAAACCAAACCACAGGTAAAAAGACTTTAAAAAATCTCCTCAAATCAAATGTCTGATGCAAATAGGCAATTTATTTAAGGAAACGCTGTCAAAATTAATATATTATAAAATCAAAATGGACACTTTCTTTTAGACTAAAACCTATCGACAGAGAAGTGAGAAATGTTGGACTTTGGTTTCTCTTTTCGCTAAATCTCTGGGTTTACAAAGAATCATATTTTAGTCAAAATTGTTTACAAATAAACTAAATTGTTTAAAGAAGGTCTAAATAGTATTTGCACGCTGGACAGACTCACAATGAAGACCTTACCTGAAATGGTGGATTCAGTAAAATAGTTTTTTGATGACAAATTAATTTCAATTGGGCGATTTCTTAATGACTAGGATATCCTGTACAATACAAAATTGTACATGATGGGCATACCTTTTTGAATGTTAGTTTTTTTTTTATTTCGCCAAGACAATATAAAGCCTCAAAATGTAGATTAAACAGTAGAAACCTTCAGGCAGTTTGGTCTTAAACAAATGGTACATTCTGCTTACATTCCAGATATCTCTGATTTCCATTTTTTGTTTTGTTTTTGGAGCGTCAAATAATTTCTGCGTGCAACAAAATTTTCAAATGATGGTGGCAGAAGATGCACCGCGGCTCAAATCCTGAAACCTCAGTCCAAATATTTCTGTGATGAAGAAATATAAAAGATAGCTTTTAGAAACGAAATGAGTTTTAGAGAATTGAGATCATATTGAAAAATGACAAAATACTGTTTAATCCTTTGTGAGCAAAATTACCTTTTTTATTGAATAATCTCCCCCTCTTTTTTCTCTCTTTCTCTCTCTCCCTCTCTCTCCCCCCCTCTCTCTCTCTCTCTCTCTCTCTCTATATATATATATATATATATATATATATATATATATATGGCATACCCTGTGTAGATTATCTAAGCATTTTCTTTGCCAAATGTATGATCCTGTGTATAATTGTGCACTGAGCTCTCAACATTGACTATAATAACTCTAAATATTCGATATCAAAATAGGCCCTGCTTAGAATCATTCCTAATCACCTAACCTGGTTTCTCTGGAATGGGTGCTGGATGTTTAACTCGTGTCGTCGATGGGTCATACCAAGTACTCCGCATGGCATCTCTGTTAAAAAGGGGGTTACTTGACGCTAAAATTAGCATATATATATATATATATATATATATATATATATATATAATATATATATATATATATGACATTTATAAAATGTATGTACTATCTGGGCTAATATAAAGACATACCATATATATATATATATATATACATACGTATATATAGAGATATTATATACACATATAATATATACATATATATATATATATATATATATATATATATATATATATATATATATATATATATATATAATCGTGGGCGTTTGGGGCTTTGTAGAGATGAAATCAATTAGGGTGAATTTAAATGCCGCTTATGATAATAACGATATTAAATGTTACGATAATTATAACTCGCACCTGTTTTGAATGATGTGAAGTAAATATAATTTCCTAATACATCGGCAATGCATCTGCAGATTTTTACGTGGTTAATTATCATTAAGAATTATTAATAGTAATGTTAGCACATAACAAATGCCTAAGAGATGCCGGTTATCATATTAGCCTTACGATTCTTTGTCAAGGTTAAAAAATGCTTTCTTCTTCAAGGAAAATTAATTCGTAATTATCAATTTAACATTATGCAATCTTTGAAGACCACTATTGAAATAGCTGATAATTTTTCAATGATATTTCTTTAACTGAATCCACAGAAGTGTTGCATTCTCATTGATGTCCTTGAAGAGCTAAACAAGATTCCAATAATATAATTATTCAGCTGTTTATTATAACATTAAAATTACAATCTTGAGGTGGTATCTGATAAAATTACACTTCGCTTCCAAACAACACTCTGCTTCTCAAAGAGACTAAAATACAACATACAGATACTTTAAAAACGTTGCAGTCTTTTTGTTTCATTTCTGGTCATGATATCAAACGAATATTGTTAGAATTAAAAGCATGCTAGCCACAATGGGATCCTGGTTATAATAGTATTACGATATTTTCTTCCGCTAAATGATCGGGTTCGATATCCTTCTCCAATGATGGAAAAGGGATGCAAATCCACACACCAGAATCACTACGCAGCCCGGTGGCATCGATGGCCAGATCCGAGGACTCACCGGACCATTCGATCGGTATTAGTAAAGTACAGTGTGTACAAAGGGCATGGACGTGATCAACGCGGGCCGTTGACCCACTCCTACTGGGAATTCCTTGTTCACAGAATTGATTACCGGCCCGATCCCTATCCCGGTAGCTGCTTAATTCCCCGTTTATATCCCCAGTGTGGCACGCGTGCGGACCCAGACATCTAAGGCATCACAGACCTGCATCATTAACATTGAGTGTGTACCAATATATTGACAATGTCGCTCTCTTGTTTTCCTACGATAACTAAGCAAAACTAATTAATAAATACGACTATTAAGAATTACCGAATAGCTGCAATAATATGACTCTGTTAGGAGAAAACTAAGGAACAAGGGGGAACTTAAAGATGTGTATTTATTGATAGCAGCACAAAACAATGTGATAAGGACTAATTATTTCAAAACAACAATTAGTAATACGCAGAATAGCAAATGTAGGTTATGTGGAGATTGGATGAAACTATTAATAATATAAAGATGGAACTTCAACAAATTAGCTCTCTTAAGAGTCCTGGAGACCTGTGGGAACTTACTGTAACTAAACCTCCAATAACAGACATCTTTCTGATGTCAAAAACAAAAAAAATCAAGGAATGAAATAATAATAATAATAATAATAATAATAATAATAATAATATAATAATAATGTGAAGTTGAAAGAAAACAAAAAGATGGAAAAATACCTGGACCTTGCCAGAGACTTGAAGAAGCTGTAGAACATGAGAGTGAAAGTGATACCAATTGTAGTTGGTGCACTTGGAACGGTCCCAATAAACTTGGAAAAAAGACTGGAGGATCTCGAAATCTGAGGAAGAATTGAGACCATCCAGACTACTGCATTGTGCAATCAGCTAGAACACTGAGAAGAGTCCTGGAGACCAGAGGAGACTTGTTGTCACTCAGACTCCAGTGAAATACCATTCAGATGTGAAAAACTCAAACGGAGGAAAATAAGAATAAATCGTGAATATTATTTTTAATATAAATGAAGAATGATATTTTCCATATATTGAGCAAAAGAATATAATTTTTTTTCTACCTGATAGATATAGCATTAAAAAAACGTTATTTTTATTATTATCACAGTCTGGGTCTGCGATGGATGGTGAATAAAATATTTTTCATACATTTTCTGCTTATCTGACCATTTTCATTACTCAAGTGTTAAGAAAGTAATTGGAAATTGAGTCATGCCTGTTTTGATATATCATTATGCGTTGGCCACCGCAAAAGAAGACATTCCAGTCTGCGACACGCAAACCATCTAAATCCTCTATCATCATTGTACGCACCAATTCCCTGGTCATTCAACAAAGAAAATCAAGCAAGAAATAAAGACATTGGCTTCTGTTAATTAAGTGCTTTCAACCAGAAACAGTAGACGCCGTTTTGTAACGGGTTTCATACAATAAGCATAATGGATATCATCAGGGAAGGTGAATTTCTGCTGCTTCGTAAATTTTAACCTATTGCCTCAGGTAGAAAATCTATACATATATAATAGGCAGTTGGTGTGCAAGTCCGGATGAAACTACTAAAATACAACAAATGACGACAACGTATATATATATATAGACATTAAATATCACCAGATTTTATTTATAAGGCAAAGATATTTAAAATTTAAAACATACATAGAAATAGTATTGCAATTCTACTAAAAATCTATACACCAGGGTGACCCCACAACCCGTAATCAATTGACACTGTGTAGCTGCCTCGGGTAACTATATAAAAAGTGTCTTGAAATGAATACCTCTCTGTTCCCCAACTTTTTAAGATGTAGGAAACATGTGCGACTATATGTTTTGTTCATTAACGACTGTTGATGGCCCTCCGCTACCCCATTTTTATTTCATACTTGCTTTGTCTTCTTTAGAATTTTCTTTCATTCTTGCATTGTGAGTGATACCGGAGAGGGAGAATAGAAGTTATCAAAAAATCCGGCAGCCGAAGTAAAGACGAATTGGCCGAGTACATTATAGCCTCCATTA
>CM042140.1:106656688-106664188 GCA_023376005.1 Doryteuthis pealeii
TGAAAAAAAAGCAAGATTGTCTTGTGATGTGATATAAAACATACGTATATATATATATATATATATATATATATATATATATATATATATATAATATATATATATATATATATAAGATGAAAATTATTGATTTTAAATACGTGGAAACTAACAGACATATGTAAAATGTCTTCTTAATCATTTCCTTTTCTAACAAATGCACCGCTTCTTACAAATAGTAATTGTTTCTATAAAATAGGAATCAACATAAAACAGTGTTACCAACTATATACCTATATATTTTTTTATTCATTTGTAAGTTAATTATGTCAATTGAAAAATGTTATAGTCTTTTTTAAATCAATTTTTTTCTCAATTTAAATGGGTGATACTTAAGAAAGTCATTAACATCGACCTTTTCACTTCATCGCTGAGAATATTTCTGTGTAATTGTTTGACATTTCAAATTTCAAGAGCGACCTATAAACCACGTTGTTGATATTAAATATATTAGCATAATTATTCCATTGGAACAAATACTTCATTTTTTTTTCTTTAGGAATTATGTAATCTAACATCGGTTAGATTATCAGAGAGATCAGATTTCCTTATGGATGATACGTTGCCAATAGTTGACCAAACTTTACCTATGAGTATGTTGACATCTCTTTCTGTAGATGATATGTTGCTACCGAGATATATGACCTGTTATAAATACGAAGGCTTCGAAGATGTAGCCATGTCAGTACAACTCTATGGTTGCACAAATTGCACTCAAACCAAACGCTTGGAGAGAAATCAGTGGTAAATGTCCTCTAATTAAACTCCTTTATGTCTAGGAATAATAAAATAATAAAAACTTATAGACCTCCCACCTCCGGTAGATCGCAGAAGGGAAATAAAGGACAGCGAAAGTATGAAACCTTGCAAGAAAGCTGAAGGATATATGGTGTATGAAGTTGTTGGGTCAGTAAAATGGTTATTCCTGTGTGTAGAGTTGAGTGATGAGCACAGATGTTTTGGCGCAAAATACCAAAAATCACAGAGACCTCGGACCAGATCCGACGAGGCAGCGACTATAAATCTTCTCCAAGAAATCACCCTAAGGTACCAGATATCTCCTCCAGCACGCAGGTAAGTCCCTTAAATTCAACTTTATACACAGGAAGGACTTTATATTGTTACTCTCTGTTTTATTTGTCTTTAATGAATTGTTAGAATTAAACTAAGTTTTAATTCATTTATTTGTTGCTATTAGCCTTAGAATTAAATACTATAAACACATTAAAGATAATAGGTTGGTTGGTTGGTTGGTTGGTTGAATTTTACGGCATGTTAATCCTTGGGATATTCTATACCGAAGACGTTTTGTTTTATTCATTCTTATTGGGTATTCAATTTTTTTAATAACTCATTTTAAACACATTTTTGAAATATTAGAACGTGTGAAAAACCCGAAACAACAACAACAACAGCAGCAGCAGCTACAACAACAATAATAATAATAATAATAATAATAATAATAAATAATAATAATTGATATTATATGTCCTGGACATGGTTAAGAAGCGGAAAACTTAATAGAGAGACTGAATTTCTTTTAGTAGCAACACTATATAATTCCACAATCTCTAAGCATGTCAAGGCTAAAATGTATAATACGCAACAAAATAGAAAGAGTTGGTTCTGCGGAGACAAAGATGAAACGGTTAATCACATATTACGTTATGCAGTAAACAAGCAACCAGGAATATAAGACTAGGCAAGACTGAATAGAAAAAGTGATCCGCTAGAAATTGTAAAATGGATTAAAATTTGATCATACTACAAATTGGTATATACAGGAACAAGAATCCGCCCTAAAAAAAATAAAAAAAATAAGTCGAATAATATCATTTGGGATTTAGAGATAAAAACTGATCTCCCAATCCCGGCAAAAAGCCCGACCTGTTAATAAACAAGAAAAAATAATTTGTCATCTGGTGGATTTTTCTGTCCCAACTGGGGTGGGGTGGGGGGGGGCTAAAAATAAAAGCTAAACAAATACTTGAATCTTACAAGAGAGCATAAAAAGCTGTGGAGCGTGAAAGTGGCATTCATACCAATTGTGTGTTAGTGCGCTTGGAACAACCTGCAAAGGTTTAGAAAAGAGACCGAGGGAAATGGAACTCAGTGGAAGAATCGAGATCATCCATGTTAAATCACAGGTAGAATCTGCTAGAATACTCAGAGGAGTCCTAGAGACCTGAAAAGTCTTACTGTCACACATTCTCCAGTGTAAGACCATCAGCTGACATTGGTGAGAAATAGTAGATCCAAATACTACTACTACTACTACTACTACTACTACTACTACTAATAATAATAATAATAATAATAATAATAATAATAACATTATTATAATGGAGATGGTGCATTTGTCCGTCTGTAACCGAAACGATATCACTACTCAAGTCAAAAATCTCTTAGGTATTTTCGTCACATTCTCCATGATCTTATTTTTATTTAAACCTAAATTATTAATAAAATTGTTTTACCTCATTAATGCTGTTGGCCTTGTCTACGTACTGATAACATACAATTGTATTTGTATATAAAAGAAAATAGCAGTTTAATGTGTGAACGGGAAGGCTAATTTGCATAATGATATTAAAAACATATATTTTACTAAATATGTGCTATGTATTATTGATTTATAATTGTTTGGTTTTATCTTAATGTTGTTGGTGACTCACCTATGACACGAACATGGACTTACCCAAAGGGTATATATTTAACAAAGTAAAGCTACTCAAACGAGAAGTAGCATATACACCCGTCCTTCGGGACGGGGTCCACTGAGCTTCTAAATTAATAGCGTCGATCCCAGATACCTGCCTCATTGCACTTAAAGGGGAAGATCTGGGAAAGACGCAATTTTTCTACCTACCACTCCATGAGTCTCGGCTTGTGGGTGGTCCCCACATAAAACGGCCTTGTGCCATATCGTGTGAAAGTGGGACACATGTAAATAGGAGAAGTAGCAGATACCTGTTCTCAGTTTAACTGTAACAAGAAAACCCTTCCATTGTACGTTGATATATATTGCTGAATAGAATCTGTCCCCTACATTTTATACCCGTGTTGAGTTATTATTTATTGACCCTTAAACAGGTCATAACACTTAATGAAACAAGCAAAAATCTCAAAGATAAATATTAAAATAAATCAATTAACGAGAAGAAATAACTTTAATTTTATTCTTTACTTCTTAATTTAACTCAATAGTTAAATTAGGAATATTTCGCAATAGAAAAGAGTCCGGATGGATCAGAAGAATAATCGAGACCATCCAGACTACAGCATTTTTTATATCGGCTGGAATACTCAGAGGAGTCCTGCAGACCTGAGGAGACTTGCTGTCACTCAGCCTCCAGTGAACCACCGGCTAAGGTGGGTGTGAAAAACTCGAATGGTGTGAAATAATAATAATAATAATAATAATAATAATAATAATAATAGTCCTGGAGACCTGAGGAGACTTGTTGTCACTCAGACTCCAGTAAAAGACCATCTGATAACGCTGATGTGAAAACTCAAAAGGAGTGATTGATAATAATAATAATAATTAATAATAATAATAATAATATGTGGGTACCCACATATTAATCTATGTATCACATTACTTGTCTTGTTATTCTGATTGTCCAAAGATAATTGCGACCTTCCATTTTCATACCAGTGGACACTTCACAGCAGATTAAAAGCCAAATATTACGACAGAGAATTGCGTGAAAGGTTTGATGTTGTACTTGACAATTTCCTGTTTGCGATTGCAGAGATTTACCTCAACGAAATCCATTAGCAAGATTAGTGAGACGTGTACTAAAATTAATACTCACCAGTGTTGGATGAGTTGTTTTATTAGTGTAGGGCAGTTGTATCACGCCACAAGATACTTGGAATAGCCTTAGAGTTGACGGGCATAAAACAATTTTAAGGCCTTTGCTGACAAATAATGTCATGACGCAAGGTAAGTGTAATTATCAATGAAAGTTCCTCAGCGATGCTAAAGCTACAATGATTCGGTATCAACGATTCGTTCGGATTGTGTGAATCCATAAAGGTAAGTAACATTGGACATAGTATTGTAAGTGATTAAATCAATGATCATTGAAGGTATTTACATTAGATAAAATAGGCGAGCTGTTGAAACCGAAATGTTAAAGAGAATATTTGAAAATTTGCTGAAAGATGTCAAGAACACCATCACTGAAATGAACAGTACAGCCACGATCATAGATTACAATTAGGGTATAGCAAACTTTTACAGAACTTTGCACCGTTCTAATTTTGTGCTCATATTTATACATGTTTCAATATTATTATTTACTCCTTTTGAGTTTTCACATGGAGTCGGAGTGACAACAAGTCTACTCAGGTTTCTAGGACTCTTCTGAGTATTCTATCCGATTGCAGCAGTGCAGTAGTCTGGATGGTCTCAATTCTTCCTCTGATTTCTATATCCTCCAGTCTTTTTTCCAAGTTTATTGGGACCGTTCCAAGTGCACCAATTGAATTGGTATCACTTTCACTCTCATGTTCCACAGCTTCTTCAATTTTCTCGCAAGGTCCAGGTATTTATCCATCTTTTCATTTTCATTCAGCTTCACCCTGTGATCAAAAGGGACCACAAAGTCCACCAGTTTACACGTTCTCTTTTTTTTTTGGTGATTAACACTAGGTCTGGTCTCCTGGTTGTGAGAGGGTGATCCATCTTTATCTCAAAGTCCCAGATAATTTTATGTGTTTCATTCTCAAGAACAGATGCTGGTTTATTCATATACCATTTTGTTGTGTGATCAAAGTTTATTTTTTGACATAATTCCCAGTGGATCACTTCCCAAACCAGTCGTGCCTAGCTTTGTATACCAGTTGTTCTAGTTTGCTACATTCACTTAATACATGGTTTACACTGTTATCTCTGTCACCGCATAGTCTACATATACTGTTTTGTTGCTTCTTATTAATGTTTGCTTTGATATAATTTATTCTTAAAACATTATTTTGCGCAGCAATTATTAGTGATTCAGTTTTTCTCTTGAGGTTTCCTCTTCTTAACCATGTCCAGGTCTTTTTATGTGCAACCTCTCCGATTAGTCGTTTGAAGTGCTCATATAATTGTTTTTCTTCCCATCTTTGTTTTCTAGTTTTCGTTGTTTTTCTATTTGTCCATACATTACATCTGCTGTTTTTGGCTGCTATAAGTAATCTTTCTTTGCTCTTTTTTGTGTAGTCTTCGAGTGCTTGGATTGTGGCCTCTACACAGTTGGCAAGACCTCTTCCACCTTCTTTTCTTGAGACTATAGCCTATCTTTATAATCTCTAGGGTGTAGATCCTTGTGCATCGTCATTAATTTCCTAGTCCTTTAGTTGATCTGTCTGAGTTCTTCTTTTGTCCATTTTAAGAATGGCCTAGGGTATCTTATAAAAAAAAATGATGCCATCCATGTACATAAGGTGGTTTTTTTTTTTTCTGAGAGTTTGTGAATTTGTATCTCCCTGTGCATTTTCTGAGTATATGATTGAGTGGTATTATTGCTATAATAAATAGTAGTGGGGATAGCGAGTCTCCTTGGAAAATATCTCTTTGGATTTTTACTTCTGCCAGGGATTGTCCTCCTGTTTTTAATTGGTCTCTCCAGTTTTCCATGGCTTTTTGATAGAAGTTATGATGTTGTTGGATATTTTGTACATTTTTAGACATTCTAAAATCCAAGTATGTGGGACCATATCATAAGCTTTTCTGTAGTCAATCCATGTCATTGCAGTATTTTTCCGCCTATTTTGAATTTCTTTAAGGATGTGTTGATGTATATATGGTAAGTCATGTGTTCTTCTTTTCCCCTTGCGGCACCCTTTGTGTTCTTCTGGGAAAAGCTTACGCCAATTAATTTAAAAGTATATTTCATCTTTTATAACCGCTGTCAGTATTTTCCACATAATGGGCAAACAAAATATGGTCTATAATTGCTAGAGATATTTACTTTTTGTGGGTCTCTCTCGATTAAGGTAATTATTCCTTTTGTCATCCATTCGGGTACATATGTAAGCATCTGTTGAGTTGTTGAGCCATTCTCTGGTGAATTATTATTATTATTATCATTATTATTATTATTATTATTATTATTATTATTATTATTATTATTATTATTATTATTATTATTTCCGGGTGCAAGTATTTAAGTTTTAATGTAATGAATATCGTACCTTACTGTCTTTCATTAATTTGCACATTCCCGCGGCATATTATCCATTGTGATGTTAACTATGCGGTTGCATTGCTCTAGTGGTTCTTATTTTTGTTTTCTTATTCTATTGTTGTTTTGTTCATATGTTGCAACGGCTATTATTGCTTGCTGTAATTAATTTTTCCTTGCTATTTTTTTTTTCTTCAACTCTTTGGATCTTGGCATCTACGCAATCTCAATGCCGGCCATACCTCATCACCTTCTTTTCTTGATTCATATAGCCTGTCTCTATCATCTCTCGGGTGAAGTGCCTTGTGCATAGTCATTAATTGACTTGTCTTTTGGTCAAACTTTTGGAGTTCCTCTCTTGCCCATTTCAGGAATGGTTCAGATTATCTTATAATGGGAACAGCCCAGATATTTCTTCCTTTGATTAGATTTCTCCTGCAGAGCTTGTTTTCTCGAAGAATTTTTCTCAGGTATTTTTTTTTCAACCTTTTCTTAATCTCTGTTTGTTTGATGGTATCCCATTCAAAAATTTCTAATTATTTGTTATTCTTTTTGTCTCGAAGAGTACTAATATTTTCTTAGTTTGGTAGTTGTATTATTTCACTTTCTCCCTTTTTCATAGCGTTTTTTTAATTCTAATATCATCCATGTACGTAATGTGTTTTTTCTTGTGATTAAGGAATTTGCATTCCCTTGTACATTTTTTAAGTATATAGTTAAGTGACATCATAAATAGTAATGGTGATAGCGAGTTTCCTTTGAAAATGTCTCTAGGAATTTTACTTCTGCTACGGATTGTCCCTCTGCTGGTAAATTTACTTTCCAGTTTTCCATAGCTTTCATGATGAAACTTATGACGTTAGTCGGATATTTCATACATTTTTAAGGATTCAATCATCCACGTTTATGTGACCATGCCATAGATCTTTTTGTAGTTGAATAATTGCATTGAGAGATTTTGTACCTAGTTCTAACCACATTAAGGATATGTTGTTAAATATAATGTAAGTCTGCTGTTAATACTTTTCTTATTGGCATCTTTTCTGTTCTTCCGTAAATAGTTAACGCCAAATAAGTGAGTAATATATTTCTTCTTTGATTAGAATAGTTATATTTTACTACGTTATCGGTATACATTTTATTGGTCTATAAAATGCTGGGGGGGGGGGGCTTTTTTGTGGTCTTTCTGGATTAAGGTAGTTATTCCCTTGTCATCCATTCGGGTATGTTTGCTTCTTGTAAGCATCAATTCTGTTTTTGAGGAAATATTGCGTGTGTGGAA
>CM042140.1:106669188-106689188 GCA_023376005.1 Doryteuthis pealeii
CCTTTCCCAAGGGTATTAGCGCTAAGTGAAATGCAATTACCACGTCCAG
Source organism: Doryteuthis pealeii (assembly GCA_023376005.1). Taxonomy (NCBI): domain Eukaryota; kingdom Metazoa; phylum Mollusca; class Cephalopoda; order Myopsida; family Loliginidae; genus Doryteuthis; species Doryteuthis pealeii. Next base: position 106,669,238 of record CM042140.1, read on the forward strand.
GATTTGAACTCGAGGCGACAAGTCTATTTCCTATGACTTTAACCATTACACCACGCGCTTCCTACTGATAGTGCGTATTGCAAGAGAGAGAGAGAGAGAGAGAGAGAGAGAGAGAGAGAGAGAGAGAGAGAGAGAGAGAGAGATCCGTGTTTCCAGAACGACTTGTTGTTGTTATTGTTATTGATGATGATGATGATGTTGCTGCTCCTGCTGCTGCTGCTGCTGCTGATGATGATGATGATGCATACAATTCATGGAATTACCACGCGACCGCTAGAATACAATGATGATATCTCGCAAAAAAGAGTTGTGGTACGTAGGATACCTACCTGCATCTGGAGCTCTGCGGAGTGTGATTCATCCCTTTATTGACATTACTCTCAGGCCCACTGTGATCCGAATGGGTGGTACGTGGTATGATCATATCTATGAGATAAATAGAACTGTTAAAATATCTATTCGTATTCGATAGGACACTGTACAATAAAAATGCTTAAGAAATAACTACACAAAAATGTAAATATGAACGTACATGTTTCCAAAATTCAAGACATAAAATAACAATCGATGGATTGACCAGCCTTTAAAATTAATCATTAAAACAAGCAATCAATGGGGACATCGTTTTGTTTGAATGTGTTGAATAAGCGTTTTCTTTAAAATAGACTCTCTCAAAGCGTATGTGTTCGTGTCCTGCTCGAAGCTAATTTTTCTTTTCAATGTTTTATAATTGAAAATTAAATTCTAAGAAAGAAACTATCGTGACACGTAGCAACAAAACAATTAAGAAATGAGTTAAGTGAAGATTTCAGGAAAAGAAAATTCAAAACTGTGTCGTCTATGAAAAACATGATAAGAGGAGTGCAAAAAAAAATGGCGACGGTAGTAATAACAGAGATAAGCTGAAGGATATTTTCAATGGTGGAAGGTAACATTGCCACACACATAGAGACGATTAGCATGAGAATAGAAGAAGAAAAAAAAGAATGAATGAAAAGAATGAGGTTGAGAAGGAGAGCAAAAGAAGAATAGCAAAAAAAAAAAAAAAGAAGAAGAAAGACGATAATGTGAATGTATATGTTGGGTCATTTTTTTAAAATCTCCGTTTTTGCAGACTGTTGTTGGAGAAGCGTTATTACACAGGAAAGTAATACACTTTTTTATAAAAAAAAATCAACATCTAGATAAGAGGGTTTTTATGTCAATAACATCACCCATATAACTTGTTTATTTTTCTGCGTTTGTGTCTACACTTTAAGACACAACACACGCATACATACAGACTGACACACACGTGGATACACACACACATATACACTTAAATATATACACGCAGACGAACTAATTCACTCAGACAAATACATGCATACATACGGTAGAAAAAGAGAAGAATTGTCGGTCCAACCAAGAAAAGCAAAACCCTGTCGGCGGGGCTGTAGAATAATCCGACTGTACCTCTGCAGAGGGCTAAAATAGCCCAATGGAGCAACCTGTTGGCCGTAGTTAGCAATCCGTGATGCTTAAGTGATTATTGGTGGCTGAGCAGTCAACTTTGAGCGTTACCCTGGCTAGACGGACGGTCAGAGAGGCCCCATCCAATTAACCGGCTGGCGACATGAAGCCCTATCACCTATATGATTGCCTCGACTGTATTGTTTTTATGGCAAACCCCAACCCTTTTTTATAATATATGTGTTGGAAGGCGGTGACTAAGGGTCTTAATGTCTTAGGTAAGACGTTAAACTGCATCTAGTAATGAGGTTCTAATCCTGGAGTCCTTTGGAGTGTGGAGTACCTCTTCATTGGCAGTACTCTAAGCTCTTATCTGACAAGAGTGGTAGTACCTGTTAGGGTACCATCTATTAGATAAATAGAGAAACCAATGTGTTTGAAAAATGTATTTAAGAATATGTATTTTAAAAAATAGATACCCAATAAGAATGAATAAAACACATTTGTCTTCGGTATAAAATAACGCATGGGTTGACATTCCGTATGATTCAAACAGCCAGAAAAGAAAAACAATAAGTAAAAGCCATGTAAGGTATTGTTTGTCTTCCTTTTTCTTTATTTATTTTTCTTTCTTTCTTTGTCGCTGTATTTCTCTATACTGTTTTCCATTTTCCCCCTCTGCCTATGTCTCCGTAACACAAACACGTATGCCCGTACACGTACATACATATGCAAACACACATGCACACACATATATTTATGTATGTATACACACATGCATATATATATATATATACGAAACTTGTTGGTAAACCCTTGCGGTAAGAAAAAACCCGGCAAATAGTTTGATTGTAAAAATATACTACCAAACATAACATGAAAAAAAAAAAGACCAATATAGTCGTACCAACCGAAAATAATCGGTTGATACAATAATACTTGGCCAAAACAAAAGAAAAAAATATATATGAAAAATATATTTCTAAACCGCCAGGATCAGAATCAGATCTTTGCCCTGAATAGCTACTATGCGAAACTGTTAGTAGGTATATCTGATTCATTAGGTTTAACTTTATATATATATATATATATATATATAATATTTTTTCAAAGTACTGTTTAAACGTTGTATATGCGAAATTGTTTATCCTTAGAAAACGACAAATCTGATGCGGGGAACATGTAAAAATATTGAATAATGAAATGTGTGTGCGCTATAATTTCACCCTCTTATCAGCACACACATAAACATGTATGTGTGTGTATTCGTATGTTAATTTTTAACTTAAGTGAATCTATATATAAATATATGTGTGTGCGTTTGTGAAATATCCGTCATCCAATACATCTTGTGGCTGCGTACAGGGTGGTCGTCAGTGATGCAGTATTTATTTCGCCGATTACGGGTTCTTGTGCATCATATCGGCTCCGATAGCAACCCCAACTTGAATACAGCATCTTCAAGCTGCCACCCTGTAAGCTACGTGCTGCTAGCATTGGCATTTTGCTTCAAATAAACTACACAAGAATTCGAACTAATAAACTTAGACTGTTAATTACGTGAAATATTCGTAATGTAAAATATTATGTCTATGTTACCGGCACTTGTGGTAATTGTAACTAATTAACTGTAATTAAGTCAACTGAGAAAATAATTACACATTAAAACGCATAGTTTTCTCAATAAATGCCTATTTCAATATTTTGTCCCATACTACATCAGCTTGTCCCAAGAGAAAATAGTTGTATATGTGACATTGCAGAGAATGGACACTGACATAGAGAAAATAAATTGAAACTGCAAAGTGTTAATTCTGAAGCTATTGTCTTAAATAAACCCATTATCTTGGTTAGAATAGAAAAATAAAAGGAAATTCTATGTAAACAAAATAAAGGATTTCATCATAATGAAATGTCAATTCTTTAACAGTACCTTTTTCGACAAATGAAAATCGTCTTCTTATACAACTAACTAGCCATTCCACTACATAGCCTGCTAATTCTGAAATACACTTCTGCTTTGAGCAGGATATGACAAATCTTAAATTTCTAAACAGAGAACACTTGGTTTTAATTCATTTACTGCAGGATTTGAACTCGGGTCACCGATTCTATTTCCTACGAGAAAAAAAAAACGTTACGCGATGACCGGCTGCCCATAATCTATTAATTATTGTTACAGTCCTCTGCTTCTCTGACATTCGATTTACTAAGAATGATACATCTTAGCTTCCCTGATTCCTCTCGTAATATTACTTAGTTAATTTTGGACTTGCTTATTACACAGGGTAGGCTTGAATATCTAACAAAATACACACTCACACAACAAGGTATATGCTCGTGGGATGGAAGTAAGACGGATTTTATAAGATCTCAGCGAAATTATATAATTTGGCACAAATGTAGCATCTCACTCTAATGACAACACAAGGGATGCAAATTACTGTTGTAACAGTTCCCTTCTAGCAGAGAGCTTACATAGATTAATGCATTTTGAAACTATCTTCCCCTGAATAGCAGACTTTATTTATTGCAGCGATATCAATATCTAGCTCCGTAATTTCAACTGTAATTAAATCAAAACAACGCTGTCGTATCTCAGCATATGTGGTGTCCAGTAAGTTTCTCACGTTCGAGCTAGCCTGTTTGACAGTTCCATTGTCTCACCTTTCGATCATATCACTAAGCAATCGTTGAATATTAAAAAACAAAAACAATCAACAGCTGGAATATGGATTAAGAAAAGACAGAAACACAGATGAAAGAAAACCCGTAAAAAATAAATAATCGAATAATCGCCTCGATTTATGGAAGGAAAATCATACAATAAAACTTAAGTCTTATTAAAAAATGTATGAATTGTATCTTTCAGTAGAAACCTTACCAAATGGAAACAGAATATAACTGAAAAGTAAAGATAATAAATTTTTAAAAAGATAGGAAAAATAATAGGAAGATCTTTCGCTCTCTCTCTTCTCTCTCTCTCTCTCTCTCTCTCTCTCTCTCTCTCTCTCTCTATATATATATATATATATATATATATATATATATATAATGCGTGTCAAAAAAGTATCGCCATTTTTGTACTTTTTGCCACACCTTGTTTCCTGGGAAAGAAAAACAACATTCCATTCATTCATTTTTTAGAATACAAGGTGTGTCAATAAGTACCACGTTTAAAGCTGTGTTTACCAAGATAGAAATGAAAAATGAATGGAACGTTATTTTTTTCAGAATACAAGCTGCGTAAAAATGTACAAAATCTCGATACTTTTTGACACACCTTATATATATATATATATATATATATATATATATATATATATATATATATATCGAAGAAAATCATTGAACGTGAAAAACATATATGATATTAAAATGTTTCTCATTTATTTTTATTTTAAAGTGAATTATTAAAATAATATACCATTTTTTAAATATACATTTATCAAACCCAAAAAAATTCTCTGCCAGAAAATTTTTATTTTTTCCGTTATAAACAAAGTAAGCTTATTTTCAATTTTTTTAAAACTTAAATAGTATGAATGATCTGAGATTTTTAAAAGTATCATTAGTTTGCGACGTAATCAGATTCGTATAAATGTTCCTCGTCTTACATCGAATGGAACAACATTCATACTTATATGTTTTGTCATGATGAGTATGATCTGAATTTCGTATGTCCTGTGTTTCATTTTCTTTATTTTATCTAAAATAACTTTTGAATGAATATTCCTACGTGTAACCAAACGACAACGAAAAACTTGTGTTGACTAATGAAACAATACCTTTCATCCTTAACACTATGTATATTTATCACTTTCAACATTTCAACATATCTGTGGGATTAATTTCCATATTTCGCCTATATCAGGGATGGAGCTCTCTATGGCGGCCTTTACAGACACACATATGTGTGTATCAAAACAGTTAAAACCCCCTTCGCGTTCTGTGGGTGGCTATAGCCTAGCGGTTAAGTTGTCCGACTGATGCTGAACCGATTAGATTTTAATCCCGGTTGTAGGTAACTTACAAATGTGTAGCCACACTAAAGAGACTTGATAAGTGGAAACACGTGTCTGTGGATGACTATATATATATATATATATATATATTATATATATATATATATATATATATTACACAAGGTGTGTCAAAAAAGCATCGAGATCATATTTACATACCTAGTATTCTGAAAAATGTTACATTCATTCTTCATTTCTATCTTAGTAAACACAGCTTTACACTTTGTACTTTTTTTGACACACCTAGTATTCTGAAAAAGATTATTGAATGCAACGTTATTTTTTCAGAATACAAGGTGGGTCAAAAAGTACAAAAAATCTCGATACTTTTTTGACACACCTTATATATATATATATATATATATATATATATATATATATATATATATATATATATATCCTGCACATTCACAATGAATGCTCATGTTAAATATGTCACACAAGAAATGTGTATTGTTGACACATTGTATCCAAGACTTCCTGAACAGAAAACTATACTCTCGCATGTCAGTTGGAGTAAGTTAGCCTACATCAATGAATAAGAAGATTCTCCATTTTATATTTGATTTTTAGAAATCAATTCTCAATTTAATTTAAGTATTTATACTTAAGGAATGTCGCAAACATTTCTAAACTATTGTTAAACTTGGTATTATATATTACTGGTGTGGGATTGTCTTCCCTTTGGCTGGAAGAGTTATCTTCCCTCTTGTTTCTAGTTTTCACCACCAGGCAAGCGCCAACTTTGAACTCTCTTTCTTCTCCGGGATTTGACAACAATGGGTTAGACGTTTATGTCTACACCCTCCTTGTGTGGGGGCTTCAATCCCAACAAACAGCCACTAGTAAGTGACTTTAACCTATGGACTCTCCATAACTATCCATAACTTGTGTATCTTATCCATTTTCTATGTACGCATATTATCTAGTATGTATCTTGTCTCATGTATATGTATTTCATGTCTTAAATACTTCTCCATGTGCTTATATTAAAGTCCATTGTTACATTTCGCACTCTTGGTTGGAGTTGTTTTGTTCAGCCAACAATTATAAATGAGGTTATAACTTTGAACCCAACACTGGTATTATCTTTTTCAGTGGGTTCATTCTACGGCCTCAGCCAACAGGATTGCCTGTAACTTATGTAAATATCAATTTCAGTTCGGCCTTCAAAATTGATGGGAGCACTGTACTATTTTAAGTAATACAACCGTTATTTTTAAAGAACTTTAGACTCAATTCGTTTCCTTTTGGTTGTAATTAAGATTTCATCGTAGATACAGGGAAACTTTTCTCTAAATGTATTTTAATCATTTTCTATCCAGTTTTTATTAATTTTTAAGATAATTTACAGCCCACGTTTTAGTGAAGATTTCCATGACGAATTTTAAATGGCATTGCAGTCTTTTATTTATCTGAATGCAAAAAAACGCTTTCGGTAGTTCGTTTCTATGAATTCGTCACAAAATCATCAATCAGAAAGAAAGAAAAAAACCCCGAAAATCTTAAGAACCCAATTTGCAAAGGAATTAATTCAGTTAATTTGCCCGAGAACAAATTCCAAATTATCGTTGAAGTACCCCAGTTTCAACGAAATATATCAAACGTTATTCACCCCACTCATAAGTCAATAATACATTCTTATATCCAAATATACTGATGATTATCTGATGTGTCTGCAGAGATTTCGTAATTTTCTTGGATATTTGTGAGGATTAAAATAAAATTTAAATAACCAACAAACTCCCATGAGCCTTACTGGAAAAAACTTTCGCGCATGTACGGAAAAAAGGACCTACTTCCGACCCCAAGGTAGCCTCTCGGGCATTCTGACTTAGGCTGTATCTCAGACAAGACCCTACTACTGCCCATGGTAAAATGTCACTGCCTTGTGGTGACTATGGCCCGTGAATAAATCCTAAATCTTTAAACTACCTTTTATCTTTGTCTCTTCCTTTTCTATCTATGGATTCCTTTTCTATCTATGGATTCCTTTTCTATCTATGGATTCCTTGTCAGCGCGACCACCAAATAAGATGGGGTTAAAAGGAAACCATAGAAAGACGAACCGGGAATAACAATCTACACTTTAAATCTAAAATCTAAAACCTCTTTTAAACCTACACATCTTTGGGCATTTATAATTGGAAAGAATCCAAATAGAATAACCAATGATTAATACATTAGTAAGTAAAAAATATGTGAGCACGATGTGTAATGGTTATTGTCTAAGGAAATGTGTTCCATAATTGATAGGTAGCCTATGAATTATATACAGTATTGTAGAAATTAAAACCAAAGGTAATTCTGATTCATTGAAAAAACCGTATAAGCTATTGACAGGTCTTAACCTTTTACTAACCTTATAGTTGGTCTCTGGTTGACCAGACCAAAGCGTGATTATGGAAAGATAGTCAAAAAGCCAGTCTTGGCTGGATGATGGAATGGAACTGATTTAATCGCGTCTGCCGTTGTAAACCATTCCCCCCCCCCATGTGTCGTCCTTACATAAAGAATAGAGATATCTAAACACAATATGACGTCTTGTTATCGTTATTAAAATCAGTAGTGAACACAGGGATGAGTAGGTCCGAGAAATCCCAAGTAGAAAACACAGGACAGAGATTAGCTAGTTCAGATTCATACAGATAAAAGACAAACAGATTCAGCTTAGTAACAGTACAACAATTGGATGAGATGGTGAAAATAATGACTTATGTAACAATTGGAATAAATGACACATGTTCAAATTCTGGATGGATTTGTTTACTTTTCAATTGATACTAAAGCCTTTGAGAAAAGCATAAACATATCTCTTCTCACAGCAGCAATGGATAAATAGTTAAGCTGACCTTGTGTAACATCCTGGTAGCGGCAGAGGGACTGGTTAAATATATATCTAAGAATGCGATCAGTACAGACAAGAGCCCTCGACCAGTGATGATCGGGTCGATTTAATTGGTTCAGCTTCAGTGCGATGTCTTCCCAAAGACGTTTTCCTTCATACCACTAAAATGTGAGGGCCAATCTTTGATACTTGAGGCTCATGTAAAGGAGACAACCGACCTATTTTACACCACCAACCGATTTACAAGTTTGTCTCAGAAGTGTACTTGATGTCTGTAGCGTAATTATTAGGGTCCACCGGAGTTTGAGAGTGGTAATAAAGCTGTGTGCGGACTGCTATAGAAAGCGAGGAAGAAGAAATAACAGAAGGTAAAGGTTAAAAATGGAGGAGTGGGCACGCAACGGGTTGCCGATAATTTGACCGAGGAATAACCCCGGAAGAGGAATTGAAAGTTGATCAGAAGCAGAAGTGACGTGGTAACGAGGAACGAGAAGAAGAAGAAGATCGGCCTCTTTTGCCTTACGGTTCGTGGGATTCGGACGGGGCTGCTGGTCCCTAGTGTTGGGACAGCGATATAGTTGGTACTACGTTAAAAGTTACAGTAATTTAACAGTGTCCTCCCTCTCTTTCTCTGTCTTTCCTTCTCTCCAAAACAGAACCCACGACACGAGCCTGATAATATATGCTAAGCCCTTGTGACCATATATCTTACGTGTCGGCTGTGCCTTCTTTATCTACAATGACGATCGCTACTTAAACTTGAGTTGGCTACGTATATCGTTCCGGAGTTTGCCACAAAGACACCTTGGTTCTTTGTTATACAACCAATATGTTTTTAGTGCCGTAAATTTTGAGGCACGGTGACAAGCCCCGCCACGTAACAAACCCCTTTTCGGTACCCTTGTCATGTTGCACCATTTACAAGTGACCCCCCCTCCCCGCCAAAAAAAACAAAAAACAGAATTTATTTTTTGCTGGTATTCAGTAATACTATATATACTGGGTGCCCCCCCCAAAAAAAACCCAACATAATTTGGGTTCTGTTTTTTTGGAGTCACCCTGTATATACCATCATTTTGTATGATATAAATGGTAAAATAAAATTATCTGATAAAGTTTATTAAACAAAATACAATACATGTTGTAAAGTTACTGTAGCTCTTTTGAGATTATATGAAGCTGTGTAGTCATCTTTCTTTGACTGACAAAAGAAAAATGTATATAACGAGGACACTCGCGGTAGATGCGAGAAACGGTCACATAAGCGAATTGGGTTACTTGGAAAGGTTCAGTCAGTTAGAGAGCTACCGACAGAGCAACAAGTAGCAACTTTAATTTCAGGTCAAGTGAACCCATTAGTGGTGGGAAAGGATTTGGCAACTAAGCCCAAGGATTTAACCGCACGGTGAGGAGCGACATCTTGGTGGGACAGACTCACTATGAATTTCAGGCCGCAACTAAAGTAAACTAAGACTATTATCTCACGTGTCAACTGGCGCCTTTCCGGAAGGGTTAAGCGGTTAGGGTAATTTTACACTCAACCCCCGTTATTTTGAATCTAACGAACTCTGATTAAAGATTTAACTTACAACAGTACTTACATTATTCATAAGCTACCTATGAATTGTGTAACACTCAGAAAACACCGATACACCCCTTCAGAAGTAAGAAGAATTTAAGAAAATTACATAGAAGACTAATAGGAAGTAAAAAGAAGTATTTAACAGTGACGAAAGCTCAATGTTAAATTTAAAGCGGGGTACGAAAATTGTGCTTGAAGCAAGTCTCCATTCGTTTTGAAGCCAGTGTCCATTTTTTACGCCAGTCTCAATTCATTTGAAACAGGATGTCATTCTTTTTTTACGCCAGTTTCCATTTTTAGGTCAGTCTCCATTCTTTTTGAACCTCGAATCCATGATTTTCGAAACCAGTCACTTTTATTTTAAAATCAGTCACCGGTTTTTGAAAACTGACTCCGTAATTCTTTAAAAAGACAGTTTCCATTCTTTTTTAATCCAATCTGCATTTTTTAAGGAGGCAGAATCCGTTATTTCTGAATCCAGACTCCGTTCTCTTTTATGCCAGCCTCTGTACTCGTGTAACTTCTTTATGCTAAACTTCTATTCATCTCCTTTACCACTGCAAGAATATCAATATCAATTCTGAAATATCAAAGTTATGTATGTCAGAATTTCTTTTCATATATCAATACGCAAAAACGGCGTCATGTCTGATTTTTTTGATCATGTATATCAATAGTAAATGTTCTGGTTAATTTTTATTTTTTTGTTTCTATAAGGAAACAAAAATGAATAAATACAAATGATTACTTTTCCTTTGACTTCGTCTTCATAAATATTTCATTGATCAAATTTTTTAAATCAGGACTGGCAGTTCAAGCGAAGCACAAAAAATGCAATCGGGTCTCAAAACATTGACAAACTTTAGAGTTGCAAATGTTTTGGTAAATTTATTTATTTATATACTTGCTTATGTCCGTGTTTTCATTGAGTGAGTTCATGTGGGGTTTAGATTAATATCAGCACAAGAAGAAAAAATTTAATTCGAAAGGGAAAAATATTTTCTTGGGAAACTGAAGTGACAAGACGGAAGAAAATATCATTTGAAAGATAAGAAAATGTTTGAACTTAACTTTCTGATGAAAAATCGAAAAAAAAAAAAAAAAGAAAAGAAACAAAAAAATGAAAAAGGTTAAAAACTGGAGATAAAGTTATTACAAGAGTCAGGGGAAAGGGGTTCCTACCATAAAACCATTTCAATAAACTTGTAGTGGGAGAAGAGACCTACCTCGTGCAACACGGTGTGACAGAGAGAGTGGCGGGCGTGAAGACTTGTCGTATTCACGAAAGAAAGCGGGCTAGGATTTGCCTGGCGTGTAGGACTGACCTAGAGTCGAACCCGCGTCCTTCAGAATGCGAAAGGGCTGTGGACGAGCAGTGAAATAAAAAAAAATAGCAGAGTAACCCGGATGTAAATAGTCACACCGTGAGGATTGACGCGTACTTGCAGTGCTGACGAGTGTCGCACGTGCTTCACGGACAATTCTGAGTGACGAGCCCGGATGTGCTGAGATTGATGTATATTGAAGAACCTGCCCTCCCAGACCAGAGCAAACAACGACAGTAGCATTTTGTTGTCGAGACGAGCGGGATAGAGAAATACATTTGGATATTGTTGGTGAGAAGAACGTGATACAGCTGGGAGAGTGTTTAGACTGAAGACTGTCAATTGGAAGAACATTGCGTCGGACTTGACTGTGACCCCAGAGATTACTTTCATTCCTGATAAGAAAACTTATTCCAGTAAGACCAGGCGAGCTAAATACTAGAGTAAGTAAAAGTTTTAATATTTTGGTACGTGCTCGTTTGCGGTGCGTACATCACACAGCAATGGAGGCGCGTAGTAATGGATAGAGTTGTAAGAAATGGACTCGTCGACCTGCGTTCTGATCCTAAACAAGGCTGTTTGCATTTCACATGGCGCTAATACCCTTGGAAAAGGTATGCATCCAGCTACTCTCCCTCCAGTTATGGATAAAGTGTATGACAGTCTGGGCTCTTTAACCTTGGTTACCAGTCTAGGAAAAGGGAAACTCTGAAATCAAATCTGTTAAATTCCGCTTAAGAAATTTACCTTGTGTCACATCCTGCTTGTGAGAAATGGTTGATTATATATATATATATATATATATATATATATATATATATGAGCTGGTGGTATGAGCCGAAAGTTCAAGTCGGGATAGATTCTCGCTGTGCTTGGTAGTGTCATCTTAAATTAACTCTTTGTCTACTTTGTTGGATTATTATGTTATATAAGTTGTGCTGGAAACCACTACTTAAAAGTATAGACTCGGCGTGGTCACGTGGACTAAACTCAGCCAATCACTGCTCGAATAAGTAGTTAGTTAAATATTTAATCGCCGATATTGAAAACCGTTCATTTGCACGTTATTCAACATTGACGAACAGACCTGCACTTTTCCCAACGCAACACTAAGGAACAACCAAAGGATCATGCCCAACCCTAAGGGACAACCAAAGGATTCTTGACTAAAGATCGCCCTCTACTTAACTGAAGGGATCTCCCTTGAAAGTGTTCTCACTTGAAGCCTAAAAATGGTAAAAAATCGTAACAATGATCACTTGGTTTCAAATATGTAGTTTTATGCTAGTCTGAGACAATCTGTGAAAATAACTAAAATAGAAAAATTGGGCATACTGTAGCGCAGTGTTCAGCAGCCTCGTTTTACAATCCATATGTATGTATTCACCCATCTCCTTAAACATGGATAGGATGTGACAGAGGGTAATTTTTTTAGTGTGATACTGCTGGTTTGAATTCAGATATTTTTCTTCTTGAATGATTGCCTTACCAGGGCTATAGAATCCAGTCTGTCCTACTATATACCGAGAGTTTAGAATCATATGTCAGAGTTGTGATTGAAAACCTCATTGGGGACTCTGACCTTGTGCAAGTGTAATTTAATTTGAATGAGGCGGGACAAATAGATACGGCTTTAAAAAAATGCAGAATTGAATTAAATATGAAATTACTGCAAAGGAAAATATAAAGAAGCAAATAAATAAAAAAAAGTGAGTGAAAATTGTCATTCATTTAGACCTATCAAAAAGCACTGATTTAATTAAATAAAAACAAAGAAATAAAAAGATAAAACCAGCAAGTGTAGTAATGCAATAACGTAAAGCGAAAACAAAAGAAAAATATACGAAAAGATGAAAGAACAAAAAAATGATAGGACGGTTTCTTAAAAAATAGATTAAATACAAGAGAGAAAATTAAAAGTAAACAAAAAGTAAGGGATAAGAAGGAAAAATAAAGTATTTAAATCATAAAACGATAAACTTATCTTGAGACAAAAAAGCACTTCTTGATTTTCTTGTTTTTCTAGATTTGATTACTGCTACTTATCAATCGAATTTACATTATCTGAACTCGGTCAAATTGAGAGTTCTTTGCAAAGAAAACATTGGATATACAAACATAAGACTTTCTAATTTCATATTCGTCATTCCAGACTTTATTTTAATTCATTTTTTCTTCGTTTTTGTGTTTTTTCCCAACAGAGAATGATTTGACTTACCACAAGTGTACATAAGTTGTAATCAATAAAAAAGCATCGACTTTTTGTTGATTGGTTGGATTTATGGCATGTCAACACTTTTTGGGTTATTTTATGCAAAGACTTTTTTTATTATTCATATTTGCTTGGTACTGAATCTTTTTTGAAAACTAATTTAAAAAAAAAACTCCTTTTGATCTATTTAATCTATAGATGGAAACCAGATAAATACTACCACTCCGAGTCAGAGTAGACCTGTAATATATGACAATGAAGGGGTACTCTACACTTGAGCTTCAAATTCCAGAAATTGGCGGAGTTATGTCGATTTTTAGCTATCAAATTTGGTAGGTTTGGCAACAATTGGCGACTTTTTGTAATCTAGTTTTGTCTGTAAAATGAGTTCTAGAGCTCCCCTACTCCTAAAAATTGGTTTATAAAAGCATTTTTTCCCAGTGAAACTAGATATTAAATATGGATCATAGAACATGGAATTACCCTTCTTCTAATTCTCATTGTGTATATTTTAGCACAATATGTCCTAAAAAATTAAAATATATTTTACAGAAACGGGAAATATAAATATTTCAATTTTTATAAATGCACATATTTCTAAATATTCCATTTCCATAATGCAATTACATTTCAATACATTTTGAGCAAGAGTCACACACAAATACACGCACATATATATATATATATATATATATATATATATATATATATATATATATATATATATATAGGAGTAAAGGATGGGTAAATCCAAAAAATGTGCTTGAAATACAGGAAAAAATGCGGAGAAGACAACACAATAACTAAATTCAAATAATATTTTGCCATGTTTTGTTTGTTTTTTTTTCGAAGCTTTTTCGAATTTATTCAAAATTGGTTCCCGAGTCTTCTTTTATGAGAAAAGGGTAATTTTGGTGTCTGGCAGAAGATGAGGGAGGCGTACATAGGGACATGCAAAAAGAAGAGAAATAGTGGAGGCTTGGATGTGTGCTTGAGGAAGTGAAGGAACAGGGTTAATGAGTTTATTTGTGGGGTATATACTTTTTACGGTGTTTTTATTACCACTGAAAAAAATGATGGTGGTAAGTTAGTGAGTGGCGGCTGTTGTCTGGGAAGGTTTGTGAAAGCTGGGGAATAAGAATAATTTTTGTTTTGGTATATTTTAGAGATTTTGTGATCTATTTAATGAATATATTTTCAATATTTTTCCGTTTTCTATTTTGATTGTGTTCTCTTGAGTTACGATTTTTGCGATAGCTGTTGCCAGGTGGCAGAAACCTACCTTCTGTTTTACAACTTTTGTGTTTGCAATGAGCACTGATTCAAATATACACCGTGAGCTTTTACTATGCATGGATTTGAGTAGTGAAGCGTGCTTGAAGTTGAATGTGCGATCGAAGTTTATGTGTGTAAATAGAACGTTTTGACTGTCGTTTGTCATGCTCACAGAAACGTTTTTTTAAGTTGCGGTGGGTTTCACCGATGTACCTTTTATCGCAGTCGTTGTATAGAATAGTGTATATACCTGCATTGGAGATATTAGGAGTGTTTGTGTGTGTAGAGGAATTGGTGAGATTTCTAAATGTTTGGGTTATAGTTTGTATGAATTTTATTCCAATACTGGTTAGTTTGTCATAGAGTGGTTTGTTATGTATTTTGGTTAGTCGGGCTAAATGGAAGGGGGTAGTAGTAGCGGTAGTATTTTTCGGTTTCGTAGTTGAATATATGTTGTTAGCTTTTTACTTGACGTTTAGAATGAAATATCTAGGGTATTTTAAATTTGTGAGGGAGTTTTCAATGTATTTATATTCTTCTGCTAGGTACTGTGGGCTGCTTATACGCAGTGCCCATAGGTAGAGACCTATTATAAGGCCCGTTTTTATTTTATTTTATTTTTGTTGTGTTGGAAGTAGAAGTGCATGTAGTCATTATTGTTGTTGGCATTCCGGTAGACTTTGTATGTGATTAAAATAGTACCTTACCATTCCTAGATACCCTACTTGTTAATCGATATTGAGCACTGTTTACTGATATCGCATATATATATATATATATATATATATATATCATGTCAAAAACATTGTTTAAAAACGTAAACAAATGTTTGAAAACGTAAAAAATGTTTTAAAAAATGAGTATGATGATAGAGATATTTGTAGAGCTATTTAATTAGTTTTCTTTCAAATATAAACAAATCCCATTTAGTCAGTATTACCAATTAGCTAGTTTTCGAAAATATAAAGTCAAACAAAACAATTTCGTTATATATATATATATATATATATATATATATATATATATATATATATATATATATCCAAAAAACACACACACACACATATATATATACATATGTATATGTGCTATTACATATAAGAGTGATATGTATGTACCTATGTAAGCACTGTGTAAACATATATTCATTTATCATTAACGTATATGCACACAAATCTTAAAGACGAAAACATACATTCTCATACGCACACATAGACACACACTTGCGCACGCATATTATATATATATATATATATATATATAATATATATATATATATATATCGTATTTTGTCTCTATATAATAAAACAAACAAAACAGATGTTAAAATTCATGCATCCAATTTTCTGATAATGTTTCCTTTGCAAATTACCGATTTAGTTTGGAGGTATATTTAGTTCCCATGGACATTTTTTGTTTTTTAATGCATAATTTTACAAATTAATTCAATACTTTTCGTGACCTATTGACTGCAATTCTGGAAAATTTACAAAGCCTCATTGCCCCCCAGGAGAACATTATCTTTCCCATTGAAAGACACACACACATACTCATAAAATACACCGACACTTTCTCACATACAAAATGTATTCATCAATGCACCGAATACAATGTAGGCGTGTTCCATAAAGAATACATTTGAATAAGGACAAATGATGCGCATGTTTCACTTATATATGTATCTACATACGTTTACACGTTGAAACTTTTGTTTGGAATTATACAAAAACACTCTCATACGAGGTGAATTCCCAAAAGGAACGAGACTGAAGTGCTAATTTTCACCTTTAGTTATTAAAATTTCTAGCATAAAATTGTGCGTGCGCATTATCTGAAATGAACTTGATTGTTATTAAGAACACATTTTATGATATTTTTGTGTTAAAGCATGCAATTGTATTATTTTCGAAACGATTTTCAGATTCGTTTATTTGGCACGGACAACTTCAAAATGGCTACCGTCTTCTTTCAAATTAAAAATCATTTGGCTAAATTCCTAGCATAAGACTATCTGAAATGAACTTAATTGTTATTAAGAACATATTTTATGATATTTTTGTGTTAAAGCATGCAGTTGTATTGTTTTCGAAAAAGTTTCTATGATTTGTTTATTTCGCACGGAGACTTTCAAAATAGCTACCATGTTGTTTCAAAGTAAAAGTCAAGGAAGGTTACTCTAATTGCCTTATTTACTAGGAATTCTAACAACTAAAGGTGAAAATTATCACAAGCTATATTTACTATGGATTGATGGACAATTAATTACAAACTATAAAGTCCATAAACATTAATGTATTAAATTGATTAAAGTATGAAAGAAAGACAGACATATACAGAGGGGTTGACACTGACAGACAGGTAGACAGACACACAAATAAAATACCCGATAACGCACACTGAGCGGGTATAAATATAGGCTTCCACCTTGGAACGAGATAAACATACACCAGAGTCTTTCAAACTTTTTCACACACGGCAGAGTGAGCTGGACAATAAAATTTGAACGAGGTACACCATCAGTATATAATAGAATAAAAGTTATAAATTTTCACAAAGAAATTACTTAAGTAGAAATAACAGTTTATAAGACAAAGTTTTCAACCGGTATTCAAGAACCTTAAAATAATAAAACAAAATGTATATTAAAGTGAATATCTAAATAAAAGGGTTTTATTATTTGCTTGAAGCATTATGTTTATATTAGTTTGGTGGTTGGTTTTGAAGGCTATCACAATGCAAGGGTAACGAAAAAGAAGGTATCTATGGTGTTGTTTGGTAACCTGTAATTTTTTTTTTACTTTCATAAAAATTCTTAATATTTCGAGATAAAAATCTCTTCTACAGAAGATCTCCGAAACTGAAATTGTTGATAGTGGCTGTCCATTAGTTTTGGTTTCATGTCTTCCAAAGTTTCTGCGTGTGTATGTGTGTGGGTCTCTCTCTCTCTCTCTCTCTCTCTCTCTCTCTCTCTCTCCTGTGTGTGTGTCTGTGTGCCTATGCGTGTGTGCCTGTTCAACAGTGTCTGATTATTATTCCAGGTCTGGCTCACCCTCTAAGCATGAACGTTTTTGTTTATTAACAGGACCCTCTGATCAGATTATCATTCCAGATTTAGCCTACCCTTTTTTATTGCTGTTGTGTGTGTGCGTGCGGGTTCATAAATATTTAAATATTAAATTAAAAATAAATAAGAAAATAAATATTTAAGTAAAATAAAAAAAATTAAATAGAGTAAAAATATAAATTTTCTCAAAAAATTAATCATATAAAAGTAAAAATACCAAAACCATTCTCGTAAAAGAAGCGTAGTGGTACCATTTATCCCATAGATTAGTGGTGCATACTACTAGTGGAGCGATGTTTACACTTTAATGACAGCAAGCAAAACGGTGCAATAAGGCTCAAACCTCGATCACATGACCACTACAGTACCGACTATTAACACGCTGTGGGAGAATATTATTTAAGATATATTATAAATAGAATCTGGTAAAGTATTTATTGTAAGAATTTAAAAAAAAAAGGATTATTGTGATTGGTTGATTATTTTGTTTTGTTTTACGGCATTTCAAGCCTTTTCGGGTCATTTAATGCCGAACCAAGGAACATTGATACCTGGTTGCTTAGAGTACCGGTGTTTGTTGATATTGCTTTTAAGAGAAGGAGATAGAGTAAACCAACGTTACAAGAGATTGTTGATAATTTACTTTAAATGATTGAATGCGTTTCCCGACTATCGAGGAATGATCGCGTTCTACTCTGACGTAAATATAACAGTTGTTATGTTTGATCTGAAACTCGTTTATTGCATTAAGTAGAGTAAACATCACTTTAAAAAAATACCTATATTTAATCCACGTAATGTTTCTGTCTCCAGCATGATATCTTTAATACATGTGAATAACAAATTTCTGTTTGTATCTCTCTACTGCTGATAGTTCTCACCACTATTAAGGCATCGGCATCACCCCCCATATATATATATATATATATATATATATATATATATATATATATATATATATATATATATATATATATATATATATCTGATGAGACGAAAATTTGGGAAGCCGGTTTAAATCAACTTAGATTTATATGGGCCCCAATTTTCGTCGAAATAAATTTAGTATGGGATTACTGTATTGAGTTCTTCCTTCCTTTATTGATAAATATTGCTCTGTATATAATCTAAAAGGTTATTTTACATTGAGCTCTCTTTAGTGATTTAATGATTCACTGTATTTATACATACTGGATCATCAATATCAGTACAGTGGGTCTTAGAAATCACATATAGAATCATCCCTTACTACCAAGTTTTGGATAAATCTCTTATATATATACATATATATATATATATATATATATATATATATATATATATATATATATGTGTTAATGATATGAGTGTTATATCTTATAAGTAAACATTGCTCTATATCCTTGATAGAGCATTTAGACCTAAGAACAGAGTGGACATTGAGTCAATGGCGCATGATTACTGAAGGTTTCTTGCCTATGCGATTGTTCAAACAATATATATTATATATATATATATATTTATTTATTTATTTACAATGTTTTCATAGATCAATGTTCATTATCAACGACCGCGGTTTCATGCTAAAAGCAATCATCATGTTGAGGAGCAAGATCCAATGGTGAAATGTGACTTTGAGTAAAGAACCACAACAAACACCATTGGATCTTGCTCCTCAACCTGATGATTGCTTTTAGCATGAAACTGCGGTCGTTGATAATGAACATTGATCTATGAAAACATTGTAAAATAAATAAATATTAGCTCTTACAAACTGTGATTGAGCACTGTATTTTCTTTGTTTCATCGCAAAAGAAATTTTGTTTTTACATATACCTATATATATATATATATATATATATATATGTGGTGTGTGTGTGTGTGTGTGTGTGTGTGTGTGTGTGTGTGTGCTGGAATGTGTGAGAGTTTGAATGTGTGTTTGTCTCTGTGTGTGTGTACATAGGCACACATATATATATAATATATGTGCATACATATACATATATATATATAAATATATATAATATATATTATATATATATATGTATATGTATATGTATATACATATATGTATATGTGTTTGTATATACTCTCTCTCTCTATATATATATATATATATACTGGTATATACATATGCGCATATTTATTATATTATATATATACATATACCAGGCACACACACACACACA
>CM042140.1:106694188-106706688 GCA_023376005.1 Doryteuthis pealeii
ATGTGTGCAGATTGGGTAAATAAGTCAAGTGAGATGAAAAACATTTAGGTTCGAAACATTATATATATTATATATATATATATATATATATATATATATATATATATATAGAGAGAGAGAGAGAGAGAGAGAGAGATAGAGAGAGAGGGAAGGGGAGAGATGGAGAGGGGGAGAGAGTGTGTGTGTATGTGTGAGAGAGAGAGAGAGAGAGCGACAGACAGACAGAGATACAGAGATATAGAGAGACAGAGAGAGAGAAAGCGTGATGGATAGATAGATAGATAGATAGTTAGACAGATACACCGATATTGTTTAAATTTCGTGCAGATTGGGTAAATAAGTCAAGTATATATATATATATATATATATATATATATATAGAGAGAGAGAGAGAGAGAGAGAGAGAGAGAAAGAGAGAGAGAGTGAGATAGAGAGAGAGGGAGAGGGGAGAGAGGGAGAGGGGATAGAGTGTGTGGTGTATGTGTGAGAGAGAGAGAGCGACAGACAGACAGACACAGACAGAAATAGACATAGAGAGAGATACGGGGAGATAGAGAGACAGAGAGAGAGAAAAGCGTGATGCATAGATAGATCGATAAATAGTTAGACAGATACACCTATATTTTTAAAATGTCGTGCAGATTGGGTAAATAAGTCAAGTGAGAGGAAAAAACATTTAGGTTCGAACATTATATATATATATATATATATATATATATATATATATATATATATATATATATATATATATATATATATACTAGCAAATATATGCACCCTCCGGGTGCAAGTATTTAAAAGTTAATAATAATAAAAATTGTATTAAATTAGAAAGGCTAATGAAACTAAGAATACAGATAAAAAGATTTGAAACAGAGGGAGTATAATAACAAATGGAACAACTGAAACTTACTCTTTCATCACTCTCATCTTTCATTGTTATTTTTTCTAATTTAAGAATTTAGTTATAAGAGGAAGTAAAGAATAATGACAGTTATTTTTATCTTGTTAATGGATTTCATTTAAGATTCATTGAAGAGATTTTTGCTTATATTCATTAAAATAAAACCAAACAGTTAGAAATCAATAATACTAAGCACATATTTATTAAATTCGATTTTTTAATATTAATATGCAAATTAGCCTTCCCGTTCACACTGTAAAAGCGCTATTTTGTTGTATATATGAATATAATTGCACGTTGTCAGTATGTAGACATAGTTAACAGTATTAATAATGTAAGATAATTTTATTAAATAATTGAGGTTTAGATAAAGAAAAAATCATGGAGAATGAGATGTCAATAACTAAGAGAATTGTGACTTGAGTAGGAATATAGTTTCGGTTACAGACAGACAAACCCACAATCTCCATTATAATAAGATATATATATTATATATATATAATATAAATATATATAGAGAGAGAGAGAGAGAGAGAGAGAAAGAGTGAGATAGAGAGGGAGAGGGGGAAGAGAGTGTGTGTGTGTATTTGTGAGAGAGAGAGTGACAGACAGACAGAGAGACATAGACATAGAAGATACAGAGAGATAGAGAGACACAAAAAACAGAAGAAAAGCATGATAGATAGATAGATAATATACATATATATATATATATATATATATTTAATGTCGTGCAGATTCGGAAAATAAGTCAAGTGAGAGGACATGACTCTTTGTATAAAAAAATTTAGTCGCGAAACATTATATATATATATATATATATATATATATATATTCACTTATATGCATATATATATATATATATATATATATATATATATTCACTTTGTTAGAACATTTTTCTTATACAAATATTGTTCATTGTGAATATTTCTGTATGCTGCGCACGTCTTATTTAAACAAGAAAAACGACAATAACGCTAAGATCCTTTTGTTGGCTCTTCTTAAATCTACTTCAGTTGTGACAAAGTTGACCCTTATGATAATGCTGATCTCCTTTTACCATGAAAATGTCACTGTGTTTGTTTACCGACGATGCATAATAGAAATCGCCATGGCGTGGGAAACAGAGAACTACTGAAAAAAAATAAATGGTAGCTTTAACCTTTGTGATTTAAAATATTCTCAAAATTCTCACGTCTGCAGTGCACGGAAAATATTTATAAGCAAATAATCATAAAAAAGAACGCCTATTATATATCGGTTTAAAATATCAGTTTACCTTATTTTCAGGTATACTATGGTCTCTATTTATTTTCGACGGACTAATCATAGAAATAAACCCCGAATATGAAATTTGACGCTGTACGTTACATACGTACATAATACGGTCTAGTCAAATGCATTAAAATAATTGTTACATTGTTGGGTCTTGAATAATGTATTCGGAGACAAAGACGAGATGACGCCCTCTCAGCTGGGGCTGTAGAATACACCGACTGCACCTCTGTATAGTGGTAAGAACCTCACAAATGGAGCTACCTGTTGGCCGTGGGAGTCGACCCGTGATGCTTAAGGACAGAATCTTGATGGATGAGCAGTCTGCGACAAATTGTCCTTAATTAGGCTAGACGGTCGGTCGGAGAGGGCTTCTCTGATTAATCGGCTGGGGATGTAAAGCCCTAGCACACTTATGATTGTCTCGATCTAATTGCCCTTATGGCAAGTCTCAACCCTTTTTATCATATTGGTGTTAGGCGGTGGCTGAGGGTCTTCCTGTTCTTGGTATGACGTTAAATTCTAACTGATGGTCAGGTTCCAGTTCTGGAGGTCTGGGAAATGTGGAGCACTGCTTCCTCACCATTGCTCCCATGTCCACCCTGACCCAGAGTGTTAGTACCTGTTTAGGTCAAACCTATGAGTTAAATATAAAATTTGTTTATAAAAAATTGAGTTTGAAAAAATTACTTCCAAACTATCGCTACGAATCTTTCAAAACTCTGACGCCATTAAATAACTCACCGTGAGTGATATGCCGCATAACCAAAATCAAAAAGACGAGATGACAACAAGCTCAGAGAAAATGAAAAACTACGACTCGTCGTCCATGAAAAATACTACTCACTTTATTGGTATGTTTTAGTGTCCTTTTAGACCTGTCTCAAATGAGTAAGACGTGGAGTGGTATCTCCGGGGTCAGTGATTATAAGGTTTCTAATATTCCATGAATTGGACAACAACCGACACGTGGGAGAGACGGTCTTTCAAGATCCGAAATGTAAGTATTTATCAACCCCTCTTCCTGAGCAGGATGCAACACAAGGTCAATTTCTTAAGCGGAGTTTAACAAGTTTGAATTCAGAGTTTTCTTTTTCCTAGATTGCTTACATACCAAAGGTTGAAGAGCCCAGTCCATCCTACTATTTAACCATAGCTAGAGGGAGGTAAGTTGGATACCTTTCACAAGTGTATTAGCACTCTGTCGAATATAAACAATCTCGTCCAGGATTTGAACTCGTTTTGTTGTGCCCATTCCCTTTGACGATGTCCATTACACCATAAGATCCAAAATGTAAGCTCCTTGCTTAACCTCTTCTAATCACTAACTCACTGCTGAAGATTTTTTAAATCCTCAACTCTCACATGGATTTTTCTTGTGCCTACCGCGAAAGTAATTGTGGTTGATATATTTCTGATAGGAACATACAGACAGTAAACAGGTTCACTGTTTGTGGTGGAGGGAAGGTCACCACTTAATTGAATAATGCTTTAAAACCGCTATACTTTATGTGCCCTTCGTCATGACATGTGAAACAAACAATGCAACATAACAGTATTGATGATAACATCTATGTTATTATATATACACACGCAAAAATATGCACCTCCGGGCGCAAGTATTTATGTTTTAATGTAATGTTTATGTAATGAAATAATATTAAATTATGAAACTAAATAATATTATTCTCCTTTTCTTTCAGAGTTCTTTTTTCCTGATTCTCCTTCTTCTTCCTTTTCTATGATTTTTCTTTTTCTATACTCTCTTTTTATTTTATGATTCTGATTTTTTTTCTGATTTTTCTTCCTCTCTGATTTTTTTTATCTTCTGTGATTATTCCTCCTTCCCAATATGTCTCCTCTCCGTTTTTTCCTTCACGATTTTTTTCTTTTCTTTGATCTTTCTTTTTTTTTTTCTTCAATGATTCTTCTTATTATAATAATTTTCCACTCATTTTTTTTTATTATTATCATTATTTCCTTGAATGATTCTTCTTCTTTTTTTCCTATGATATTTTCCCCAACATTTCTTTTCTTTTCCACAATTCTTATTTTCTTTCATAATTTTTCTGCTTTCCTTTCTCCCCTTTTCTATTATATTTTCCCAATATTCTCTTTTTCCTTATCCTTCTTGTAGAAGTTCAGCAGCGGTACTATTTAATCCACATCAGTAGGGATGATTTGGGTTTATAACTTCCCCAAGGATATTCGACCGAAAGTGGAAAGTAATGGCGCAACCGTAGTTTGGACACACTTACTACAATCTTCGCTGTCAGCCACTTCACCACAATGTATCCAGTGTATTCTATGTAATAATAACATTTATCGAGACGAGTTCAAATCCTTGACCAATCTGTTTGCATTTCATATAGTGTTAATACACTTGGGAAGGTATGAATCCAAAAAATCTCCCTCAAGTTATTGGTAAATAAAAAGGTAGGAATGGGATCTTTAACTTTATTAGGCAACCAATCAAAGAGAAGAAAATTATTTCTACCAATAATTAGTTCTACCAATTTATTCATACACAGTTATTTAAACTACTTATACTGCCGGATTCACTTCCACTTTTTTCACACACACACACACACCACACACACACACACATATATATATATATATATATATATATATATATATATATTATATGTAAACACGGTATGTTTGGAATGGCTTTTTTTGCCGACAATTTTTGGGAGAATATGTGCTTAATTGGAGTCGTACCTAATTTTGAAAATTAATTAATTAATAATGAATTAGACGGGAATGCCTATTTAAATGTATGGCTAAACAAATCGAGAAAAATCAATCTCATCATTATTAATTAATTAATTTTCAAAATTAGGTACGACTCCAATTAAGCACATATTCTCCAAAAAATTGTCGGCAAAAAAGCCATTCCAAACATACCGTGTTTACAACTTATCATATCGTCGTGTAATAAAAGTCACTGAAGAGAAATATTAACCTACTCTAAACAAATCGTAAAATCTAGGAAGTCCGTTTGGTGTAGGGGTTGTGTGATATCGGCCTGTCAGCTTGGCAGTCCGGTTTCAAATCACGCACAGGGGGCCTTCCTATCTATAGCTCTGCTGATGAGGCCTAATAGGCCGAAATGTACAAACAGAGATTGATTTTCTCCGATTTGTTTAGCCATGCATTTAAATAGGCATTCCCGCCTAATTCATTATTAATTAATGAATTTTCAAAATTAGGTAACGACTCCAATTAAGCACACACACACACACACACACACATATATATATATATATATATATTATATATAATATAATATATATAGTATGAAGTCTTGAAAAAAAATAAGTCAATATTGACTTACAGACAGTCTGTTACGTGGCGAGGCTTGTCAGCGTGCCTAAAAATGATCGGCACTAAAAATGTATTTTATAGTATAACAAAGTACCAAGGTATATTTGTGTCAAACTCCGGAACGATATATGTAGCCAATGATATATGTAGTCCCAGCAGTAGCAAGCGTCATTAGTAGATAAAGAAGGTACAAAATATACGTAAGTTATTAGTCACAAGGCTTAGCATTTATTTTCAGGCTCGTGTGGTCGGCTCTGTTTCGGAGAGAAGGAAAAACAGAGAGAAAGAGAGAGAGAGAGAGAGAGAGAGAAGAGAGGAGAGAGAGAGAGGGAGAGAGGAGAGAGAGAGAGAGGACACTGTTAACTTACTCTACCTTCTAGCATGGTACCAACTGTATCGCTGTCCCAACAATAGGGACCAGCAGGTCCGTCTGAACCCGGCTACGGCCGAAAGCGAAAAGAGGATGATCTTCTTCTTCATCGTTCCTCGTAATCACGTCACTTCCGCTTCCGGTCAACACACAGAACATCCGGTTTTAGCTTTCAATTTTTCTTCCGGGGTCATTCTTCGGTCAAATTATCGGCAAACCTTTGTGGGGACACTCCTCCAAATTTTAGCCTTTATTTTCTCTTATTACTTCTTCCTCTCTTTCTCTAGCAGTCTGCACACAGCTTTATTTTTATTCTCAAATTCTGTTAGACCCTAATAATTACGCTACAAGCCGACGTTAACGCGTTTTGGTTTTAATAAAACCATCAACATGGCATAAAATATTAATTGAGAATCTTACGAAAATACATTGGTAAAACCAAGCAAAAGCTTATGAGCCTTAGTTTTATATATATATTATATATATATTATATAATAATATATATATATATATATATATATATATATATTGCATTATTTGTTAAGACATTCGATTATAAATGTTGTTTAGTTGGCGTTTAACGTCAGAAACACCCTTGTGAGTTATTTAATGCTAAATCTTTTAATATATATATATATATATATATATATATATATATATATATATATATATAGAGAGAGAGAGAGAGAGAGAGAGATATTAAGCGTGTAATAATTGGTTGGAAGCATTGTGTTTATATTGGTTTGGTAGTTGGTTTTGAAGGCTATCACAATGCAAGTGTAAAGAAAAATAAGGTAACTAAGTTGTTGTTTGTTAACTTGTAATGTTCTATTCTTAATATTTCGAGATATAAATATATTCTACAGAAGATATCCGAAACTAAAACTGTTGATAGCGACCGTCCATTTGGTTTTGTGTTTTGTATCTTCCAGATTCTCTGCATGTGTGTGTGTATGTGTGTTTATGTGTGTGTGTTTGTTCAACAGTATCTGATTATCATTCCAGTTTTGGCTTACCTTCTAAGCATTAGCCTGTTTGTTTATTTCCAGGCCCATCTGATTCTCCATTGTTTTTGTTCATGTGATCTGATTATCATTCCAGGTTTGGCCTACCCTGTTTTTTATTATTAAGCTGTGAACTGTTTATTTATTTATGTGTGTTTGTAATTTCCATGCCCATCAAATTCTGTGGTGGATTTTGCCTTTGTGTGTTTTTGTGCGTGCGTGCATGCGTGCGTGCACGCGCGCGCGCGTGTGTGTGCGTGTGTGTGTGTGTGTGTGTTTGCATGTTCTTCGGTCCCATTGCCATTTGTGTGTGTGTTTTTGTATGTGTGTGTGCCTTGCCCGTGTGTGTGTGTGTGTGTGTGGTGTGTGTTTGTTTGTTGGGTAGGTGTGTTTTGTTTGCGTGTGTACCTTTGCTCATATACGTTTACATGTGTGTATGTGTCTGTTAGATTTAAATGTTATGATGAAACTAATTTTTATAAAAATTGTAATTATACATTCGCTAGATTTTATTTTATCTAATATATATATATTATAATATATATATATATATATATATATATATATATATGTGTGTGTGTGTGTGTGTGTGTGTGTGTGTGTGGGCGGAAATATGGAAATAAAGTTTAACATAAATAACACACCAAGGTGTTTTTGACGTCAAATTCCAACTAAAACAACAATTAGAATCGATATGTCTTAACAAATAAAACTCAATTTTCTATTCATATAAATACATATTTTCCTATGTAAAAAGCTACATTTCCACAATGATTTGATTTGGCTTTTCAGCATTTCCACAATAATTTGATTTTGCCTTCAATATTTCTAAATGAGCGAGGCAAATAATCCTTTCATCTCTGAATCTTTGTCAGATTCAGTGTGAATATCATATAATATGAGTCTCAAAAGAAGCAAACTCATATGTTCTTTTCCTTTACTCTCGATGGACGAATTTCTGCTGTTGTTTGTTTTAAAATAATCCCGACGATAACCAAATTTAAGTTTATCTCCCCTGATAGATTATATCACCCAATATCTGATTTTTTTATTAGAAAACCAATAATATATAGATTGTTCTATATTGACATTATTGGATCTTTCGTTTTGTAAATAAGGTTTATTCTGCCCTGTCTGCTGGAGCTGTAGAAAACACCGACTGCACCTCTGCGCCCCCCAAATTGTGACCAATTATGCTAGACGACTGAGACTGAGATTCAAGCATAAGTTTTATTCATGAAAATTATTTCTGCCAGTTTATAAAAACAAAAACGCTATTTTACCTACAAAACTACTCACTACGGTGATAATTGAATTCGATGACAGTCATTGCACACATGTACTCACGAGAATTGAGAGAGACTGAGAGACACAGGAAGAGATAGAGATAGAGATAGAGAAAAAGAGAGAGGTAGAGAGAGAGAGAGAGAGAGAGGAGAGAGAGAGAGAGGAGAGAGAGAGAGAGGGGGGTATTTACAAATCCTCACTTAGGCTGGGAACTCCAGCCCGGATTGCTAAGAGACCTTGTGTGTAGTGTTCCTCTATTTAAACAGGCCTTTTCTGCTTAACTCTGAGATCCTTTGAGAATCGGAGGTTTCAGTTTAACATAATCGTAAACCGTGAAGCAGAATGTAGTTGCTATCCGCATGAATTCTTCACGAAGTGCTTGGGTGCATATTTTTCTTTGGTTAACACTTGGTGGTTCGTATATATCTTTGTTGTATAGCGGCATCAAATTCACGCTGCTAAATCGTGTATCTGCATACGTAGCGAGTATCGTCACTAACCCTAGACGATATATGTAGTAGTCAGCTACGACCGACTACTGGACTTCAATAACAACAGATACGTATGTACAAAGAGAGGACCCTTCTTTATTTTCTTAGGTGTGTGGGTGGGGATGGCGCAGAGCTTACAATGCGTGCCTGGGGGGTTGCTGCTGACGGGAGACGTGAAGTGTCCTTTCGGCTGTCGGCTGGCGTCTCTGGGGTCTGACTCTCTAACTGTCTCGACCCTCTGGCTTTTGTATTGACGACATGCCTACGCATCTTTATCTTTTGATCTGATAACGGACCTTTGTTATATATTTCTTTATCTTCTACCTGCTTCTTTGACCGGAAAGCCTCGCTGCCGTTTTTAACTTCTTTGTTCGTTTTACCGGGAAAAAGTCCTCTGTTATTCTTGTCGTCTTTTCTTTGTTTCGCTCGCACAATATACAACATCTTCAGTATCAGCGAAATAATATTTGGCGCATGACAATATAGAAACCGAAATGTTTAATAAGCATTTTAATGTTTCCTTAAAGTTTGAAGCGCTTCTTGTAAATAGATAGATAGATAGATAGATAGATAGATAGGAAAATAATTATTAAAGGTACATACATAACATGTACATGAATATTATTAATGTTCAGGATAACACATTTGTTAAACTGTTTAAAAGCGACCTGGTAATTTGGAGAATCATTTCCTATCGATTTCACTAATATAAATGTTGGCCTGATTAATTTTGCTAGATGAAAAGTGTAATGCTGGAAATTCTAAGATGATTTAAAATAATTAGACATCTTCAAGAATAGAAACTTATTTCATATATATTCGGTAAAATCAATAATTTGGGAGTTTGTTCGTGAAAAATACAAATCAATATTTTTACGAAATAAGCCATACAATTTTTATCATAATTAGGCTGATTAAATTTAATGTGATAATAATAATAATAATAATAATAATAATAATAATAATAATAATAATAATAATAATAATAATATCAGTAGTAGTAGCAGCAGCAGCAGCCAAAATATTATTAGAAGGATAAATCATGTCAAAGATAAAGTTGATTATTGGCAAATGTACGTAATGTGGCGATAGCGATGAAACGGTAAATCTCATGATAAGCGAATGAGAAAAATGCCCCCCCCCCCAATAATCTAAGTGCCGACACTTAATGTAATGTGATCTCCTGGTAATTGTACAAAAGACTAAAGTTTAACCATGCAAACAAAAGGTATATAAACAAACACAAGAACTAAAAAGTTATGGAATATGAAAGTGAAAATTATACCAATTGTCGTTGGTGCACTTGGAACAGTCCCAAAAGGATTGGAAAAGGGTTTGGAAAGTTTGGAAATCAAAGGAATAATTGAAACCATTCAGAACACTGCACTGCTTCAATCTGCCAGAATACTTAGAAGTGTCCTGGAGACCTGAGGAGACTTTCTGTCACTAAGACTTCAGTGAAAGACCATCAGCTAACACTGATGTGAAAACTCAAAAGGAGTAAATAATAATAATAATAATAATAATAATAATAATAATAATAATAATAATAATAATAATAATAATAATAATAATAATAACGAAACGTACACAATTATCTTAGAGTTTGAGATACAAATAGATGAGCTTCTCAAGGTTAGTAGAAGATACCTAGCGTTAATTAAGTAACTTGTTAATTAGTAGACTTTGCCGTTGCCGGAGATCACTGAGTGGGAAACCAATGCTATCTTAAATAATGTAAACAGGCATTTAACACAAAGTGGTTATGATTTCTATAGGAATTCAACATTTGAATAAGTGTCTCATATTTTACGGCCAACCAATTATTTTTTGGCCTTTAGCCAAACCTGAAGAATATCTTTGTGCAGAATAAATCTCACTGAGAAAGACTGAAATCTAAAATTTGGAAGAAGAAAAATAAATGGAAAACAAGAGAATAAAGACGTAAAATAAGAGCTAGGAAACATATTAATACGGGAAATAATCGTCACTGCACCTCCAAACAAATTAATATATTGGGAACTTCTATCACTTCACATAATTATTCGAAAATTGAGAGATGTCTAGTTGGCACAGCTTAGAAGAAGTATTCAAATCTGTGCAAATTTGTTGTTGCATTACGAATATAAGGGAGCATCTAATAATTTCATTTGGTCCAAAATATTGGAATAACGGTGATACAGTTATAATGAATATATTATGTATACAGGAAATATGTCTGCAGATATGCGAGACAAATTTCCACACAGATATATATTTTTTTAGTGCGAATGTTGCATCGTGCTTAATATCAATACAAACACCCACCCATACACACACGCACACACACACACACACACACACACACACACATATATATATATATATATATATATATATATATATATATATATATATATAAAGTGAACGACGAAAGTATTCTTACACCCATCAATATTGAATATTCCTATCCATTTCTCATAATCGGATGCCCATATGATGCCAGGTATTTGATTTGTTAATAAGCACCAACAAAGAAATGCAATACAGTATTATCAAAACAATAGGTTAAATACATTACATTTGACAGGCGAATTATGCAAAAGTGAAAAAAGTCAACCTATTCCTACTTTAGTAAATATCGTTTTAAACTTATTCGTTCTTCTAAGTATAAGTAATTCATATACATATTTTATTGGTTAAGCCTTCTAGATTATTTATTGAGTAAAATGTGGGATAATTTCAGCAAATAACATTACGTGGGGCATAGAGTTGCACCATCGTTATTCTTACGTTAACAATACGACGGGGAAGACAAGGGAGGTTAGCGTTTACTTGAAACAGAGAATTATTAACTTTCATAAGTTGGGAAATAGTGACAGCCCTACTTCAAACCAGTTAGCTGTCCCTAAATCTACAGTACAATCCATTACAAAGAAGTTTAAACAGTTTGATGTGACATAGAATTTACCCGGAAGAAAAGTTAAATTGTCACCGAGAACAGCACGAAGACAGTGTCGGGAGGTTAATACCAACCCAAGAATTGTTTTGAAAGACATCGCTAATAGATTGGATACGATGGGTATCAACGTAAGTAATCATTCAATACAACATTGTTTTTATAGAAATGGATTGTATGGAAATCAATTACGACGAATTTCACTTCACATTGCTGCTTGGTTTAATTTTGTAAAAAAATATTCTTGGACGAAGAATTTGGTTGGGGAACAAGTAATTTGGAATGATGAAACAAAAATTTTTGGACATAAGGATGTACAGAAGATTTGGCACAAGAAAGACAAGACTTCCCTCCCAATGAACACAGTGGCTACATTAAAATATGGAGGGATCTCGATGATGTTTTGGGGTTGTTTTAACTAAAGGGGCACTGGACAATAATTGCAATAAGAGGAGCAATGAAATTTGAAATTTCGGACAAAACCTGTCACCGACTTCTTTTAAAAAAAAATCAAGCACAACGTCGGGGCGTGATTAATCGGTGCAACTCAACAGACTCATTTTCAATAATGCCACATATTTGCAAGTGTTGTATAGCCTTTATAATTCTTATTATTCTTATCCTTTACTACTAATCTGATAAGATTCTCTATTCTTCTATTTGAGCTGATTCCTTTCTTCTGGTCTCATCCCAAATTAACCAAATTAGGCATAGAGAGAAATCTATAAATATCAACGCACAATTTGGATGGCCGATTTAGGTTCCAGCAAGATAATGATCCCAAAAATACGTCTAAATCATTGACTGTGTGGCTTCAGAAAAAATATTTTTTTACAGTTCTATCAAATGAATCCTGATTTGAATCTTATTGAATATTTTTGACAAGAATTGTAAGTTC
>CM042140.1:106711688-106747182 GCA_023376005.1 Doryteuthis pealeii
ACACACATGTTTGGGAGAAATATGCGGAGATTAATTCAACTGTATGTGGGAAAAGATAAAACTGTATGTGGGAAAAAGACAAACACGGGATGTTGTAGAAAATGGATGTTTATTGTAGGTAGTGATGTCGACAAAGCAACGTTTCGGTCTGTTAGACATTCTTCGGGACATTAGGAATAAAGTTCTTGCTTCAGTGGTGAACATTTTCTTTCTCTATTCCTAAAGTCCCGAAGAAGG
Source organism: Doryteuthis pealeii (assembly GCA_023376005.1). Lineage (NCBI taxonomy): Eukaryota > Metazoa > Mollusca > Cephalopoda > Myopsida > Loliginidae > Doryteuthis > Doryteuthis pealeii. Next base: position 106,711,926 of record CM042140.1, read on the forward strand.
TATAACAAACCGAAACGTTGCATCGTCGACATTACTACCTACAATAAACATCCATTTACTACAACATCCCTTATTTGTTTACCTTTCCACACACACACACACACACACACACACACACACACACACACACATATATTAATATATATATATATATATATATGAAAATAAAGGAAAGTAAATGCTCGACGGATGAAATAGATTTTCTTTTTATTTATTTTTATTTTTATTTCATTTAATTAACTAAATAAAAATAAATCTATTTTATCGGTTCAGCATTTTATTTCCTTTATTTTTCATTTCAACATACCGTCGGTTTCGCTTCCATTTTCAACTTACATATATATATATATATATATATATATATATATATATATATATATATATATATATATATATATATATATATATATATATATATATATATATATATATATACATGCGTGTGTGTGTGTTTCGGTGAGTTTGTGTGTGTATCTGTATGCGTATGTGTTTGCGTGTCTGCCTATCCCTGTGCGTGTGACTGATTTTGCTTGTGTATGTCATGGTATGTATCTATTGATACCATTGTTCACACAGTTTGCATACAGAATTACGGAGCTGTTCTAATTTAGAATCTTTTTAAGGATTTAAATAAGTCTGTAAATACGCGTACGTTTGTATAATATACACACACACACGCGCGCGCACGCACACACACACACACATATATATATATATATATGTATATATATACACGTGCATTTATTTGAACATGTGTATATGTATATTCATGTATACATCTATATCTATACTTTACATGTGTTCTGCATATATATATATATATATATATATATATATATATATATATATAATATATATATAAACAACGGTGTATATACATTTATATATATATATATATATATATATATATATATATATATATATATATATATATATATATATATATATATATATATATATATATAATATATATATATATATATATATATATATATATATATATATATATATATATATATATATATATATATATATATATATAATATTACAGTCTACAAATGAATAATAGTGATTTATAGTTTGACCTATTCTTCGCATAAACAATACCCAATATCTGCCGGTAGAACTACTAATTCAATAGAAAGTCTGAAAATGACTCATAGACGACATTTATATTAATATGTCAGTAAAAATCTACCGCTATAAAATTCCGTATTTAATTGTAACCTTCTATCCTTTAACAATATATATTTCGATCTATTCATCTCTTCATATATATATAAAAATTAGGACATGATTTTTGTATCAATGCATGGTTGCCATGTACAATATATTCCTGAAGCAATATTATGTCTTTAACCGTAATATATATGTATATATATATATATATATATATTATATATATATATATATGCATGTGTATCTGTGTGTGTGTGTGTGTGTGTGTGTGTGTATGTTTATGTGTAGTTTTTCTGTATTACAGCCAATGCAGTATACTATTTTTATGAGGGAAACCATACTTATATAAAAAGATAAGGAAACTGAAGATGGTTGGCTGGTTGGTTGGTTTATTGATTTTAACGGCATATCAACCCGTACGGGGTTATGTCATGCCTAACAGTTAGGGTGTAATACATATCGTGTATTCATACATATACTTTTAGTAATTGGTTTTAACAATGTGTTAGCATTATTGGGAATTATATTGTATGGTATTGATTAGTTTCATGCCTATATTCTATGGTATAATTTTATTTCCCTCCAAAAAATGTTAACATTTTCAAACAGATCTTTCATATTCTTTGCTTTAAAATAACGGTTTCTGATGTGAGCAAAAAACCTGCATTCCACGAATAAGTGTTTAACTGTCAGGGGTGTTTGACATGTTTCACATTGTGGTTGTTTTTCTTGTTTGAGTATATTAGTTTTGTATGACCAATGCATAATCGGGACATAAAGCCATTTGAAACGATGATTTTCAAAAGAAAATTCGTGGTTTGATTAAACGTCACAGACATAAATAATAGGACAAATATTAGAGACACCTGGGAAAGGGGAAGTAATTTTCTATTTCCAGTAAAACTTACAACTCCTCGACCAAAAGTAATTGGTTTTATAGTACTCTCTATCTACAGAGTATATGACGATTTGCGCTTAAGGTAACTGTCACAAGGATGACGAGGTGCTGCTTCCTCCTTTCTCATGGGACGACAAAGAAAACCTCGTCAGTGTAACTAGGCCTACATTCATATAAATCAAATAGTTCTTGACAATGGCATTCATGAAAGCCTGGATGTTGGTGATTGGATGTGCCTACCAATATACATTTAAACGTTAGAGATGCTGTGTGATCCTCACTTTGTATAGTCCTGCCCACATAATCAGCCTCACATTGACTTGTAGATTTTGAAATAATCATGCACTACTGTAAGACATCTTTTTGAATGGATGGAAATACAGAGGGTTCTAACCAAAATATCATCAAAATACTGCATAAAAGACGAAAATATGTTGACCACAAATAATTGACTGGTAGGCCTACTCTAAGGGACATTCTTTACACAGGAAACTTAGGAGGACCAAATATTTTAGTATTATCTGCGTTGTTCGGACTATTGTCCCCATCTTCATTGTTATTTGTACAACGTTTCGGCCGATATAACCTCCGGCCTTCTTCAGGTATTTCTTGTCGGACTCGAGAGACAGTTCTAAGTGACAGTTATCTCTGGAACCCGAGTTCAATCCTGAGTGAAAGCAGAAAAATAATTGATTATCACAACTCCTAAGCAAGCTATGGTTAGCGGAATGAGAACAGGATATGAGAATAAATAAAGGGTTAGGTTCAAAGTTCTGTGATGGCTCCCTAATAGGACAAGAAAGTTCCTGAGTTAGAAAAGAAGGTTCCCGAGTACGAGAAGGTTCCCGAGTCCGACAAGAAATACCTGAAAAAGGCCGGCGGGTATATCGGCCGAAACGTTGTACAAATAACAATGAAGATGGCTACAATAGTCCGAATAACGCAGATAATACTAATCTTCAAGCCTCATCTCAAACATTCAGAGAAACAAATATTTTATAATTTTTAGATTTAGACATCGTAGATTTAATGTTATTCAAAATGATATCTTCTCGATACACATGTTTTAGAAGGGTTTGTTTTTCGATCAAGATCCGCTTTAATCTTGCCATCTGAACAAATCGTTAATCAACGTTGAATAATGCTTTAGATAAGTTTCGTTTGCCTGGATTTAAGGGGGCGAAAAACTGAATTAATGTATAACCCTTTAAATGTGAGCTTATGATATATGCTAGAAGCGAAAGAAGTAACGATATCAAGTATGTTAACATATGGCTAAGATGGATACTAAATTCAGAAATCAACCCCATGTTATGTCCTGCAATATAATATATATATATATATATATATATATATATATAATCTAGAGTCAGACGAACCTACTAAAAGTTTTGCTTAATGCTCTTCTGGGCTAAGATCTGATCTTATCCCTGAATAGCATTAAGCGAAACTTTTAGTAGGTTCGTCTGACTCATTAGAGTTATCTTTATTATTTCCTCTACTGAGGAATTGAGCACTTTTTACTTATTAGCTTTAGTCTCCTGGCGGTTTTGTATGAATATATATATCTTATATATATATATATAATATATATATATATATATATAATATATATATATGCATATAATTGTTTTTCTTTTGGCCAAAATATTGTACTAATAGATTATTTTTGTTGGTACGATTATCTTGGTCTTTTCTTTTTTCCAAATTTTTTTTCTTCCCGGTTGATGTTTGGTAGTATATTTTTACAATCAAACTATTTGCTGGGTTTTTCTCACCGCGAGGATTTACCAATAAGTTTGGTATATTAAATTATATATATATATATATTATATATATATATATATATATATATATATATATATATTATCAAATATTATACATTATGGATTTTATATCGAGTAAATAAAGTTTCATGCTTGCTCAATTATCAGACGATACGGTCAAAATGTTAAGATTTAAAAAAAAACGCTAAACAAGCCACCGTTTTTTTTTAAATCTTAACATTTTGACCGTATCGTCTGATGATTGCAGTAAGCATGAAACTTTAGTTACGGGATATAAAAAAAGTATATATATATATATATATATATATATATATATATATATATATAAAATGAGAGAGAGGGAGAGAGGGTGAGAGGGAGAGAGGGTGAGAGGGAGAGAGTCCCCTGTCTGTATTTTTTACATCTAAAGTAGCTTTCAGACTATATTTGATCAAAACATGTAAATGCTTTTCTATCATCGATAATTAAATTTCGCCTGTTTTCGTAAGATTACTTAAGTGATACGAGGGATTTTTATTACTTTTCTGACGCGAAAATTACAAGGAATTATTTTTTGAATCAGAGGCAAATGACAGATTCCCTTGATAAATCATCAAGCACTTTTCGTAATGGCATGCGAATCTTTCGTTTCTTTTGTTTTTTTCCAGATAATTTACGACTGTTTTTGTGTAACGTAATTGTTGATCTGGGTTTGTCTACACGTTGTTTACACAATGTTAATATTCGCCAGCCTTAATTACAATCGTATATCATGTTGGCAATTGAATTTGGTCACTGGTCGACAGAAAGAATTTAAGAGTAATAATAGATCAATTAACATAAAAGGTGGGTGATTTATAGTGTTTATATCAGCCACACCACAATAAGATTTCATTTACTCCCCCCCTCTCTCTCTCTCTCTCTCTCTCTCTCTCTCTCTCTCTCCTCTCACTCACTCACTCACTCACTCACACTTAAAATCAATTGGCATACCAATTCGTTACTTAGTTCCCTGTCGAATGGGAAATACTATTTATTGGAAATAGTAATTGTTTACTCAAACGGAGAACGATTTCTTCTTTGCTTTCTAATTGGCAAATATATTTGCTCTTCATGAATATAAAGTCCTGGTCAGCATTATTCGCCTCCTGTTATACTTTTTTCTATATATAATAACTTCTCCGCATAGAAGGTCAATTTCCTAAGTGAAGCTTATCATGTTTGAATTCAGAGTTTTCCTTCTCTTAGACTGGTTCCCTAACCAATATTAAAAAGAGCACAGTCTATCCTAGTATTTACCAAAAGAAGGATGGAGAATAGTAATAGTTGGATGCATACCTTTCCCAAGGTTTTTAGCAATTGGTTAAATGAAAATAGCCACATCAAGGATTTGAGCTCAGGTCGCCGAGTTTATTTGGAACAATTCATGAGAGGTTATGAATTGTGAACCGACCTGTAGCTAATAATCTAAATATAGGCCGTTCATTTTGGGATCAGGGAGTTTACGGGAGATTACTGGTGACGGTTTTGACCTTTTGATCCCTTGAAAACGCGCTATGAGAGACACATGAGAATACTTTAGAATTAGATCCGACCAAACTTTTGAAGGAGTGGGATCGTCTCTCCCGGTGTCAAATATGGGCTTGAAGAAAATAAAACTTGATCAGGCAAAACCATGCCTTGTTACTTAATTATTAAAAACAAGCAATGCCCACGCTCGGACGACAGGTTAGACTAGATAGAAGAAACAATAAAGAAATCAACCCCTAGATAGAAGTCAACTAGATACCATGACGGAACGAGGCAGAAATGAAATAAGTAACCAGTTTACAGCGACGAGTAAGATGAATCACCAAAAGCAACAGAGTAATAGATCAAGTATGATAATCTCCTCTCTTATCTAAGTCTGTATGTCTCTCTATATCATATACCCGACGTTTATAAGGGCTATATAATATATTCAGGAGACGCGTGGTCTAAGGGTTAGAGCGGTAGGAATTGGAGTCGTCAATCCGTGTTCAATTTCTAGACGAAGCTGTTAGCATTTCACGTGGCGCTAATACCATTGGGAAAGGCAGGATTCCAATTCTGCCTCTAGCTATGGGTAAACACCAGAGTAGACTGGACTCTTTAACCATGGCTAGGTCGCCAGTCTAGGAGAATGAAAACTCTGAATTGAAACCTGTTAAACGCTGCTTAAGAAATTGACCTTGTCTCGCATACTGCTCGTGCGGAGGGGTTGGTAAATACATACAATATATATTACATATTTCCTACTGTGTTAAGAATAACACAATGTGCCTCCATATATCGCTTGCTATGGTTAATCTTTTTCCTGTTTTTGTATAATACACCTGTTAATTTAGTTCCTAGTGACCGAAAATGAGTTCAGTCGTATATATACCTGCAATCACTGAATCCCTTATTACTATACTACTTTTTGTTTGCCCGTGGTCCAGTGCTTTGTTTTGAAGTGTAAGACAGATATATAGACATAGACACCGTACGTAGTCTTAGATAATGTGACATTATCTTAGTCTCAATGTCTCATTGCACCAAAATACAGCCAATTCTAACACCGATCTTAATTCATTTAAATATAGAGTTTGGATTCTACAATTTTGATCATGTTGATTACGAATTTAAGGGAAATAATTCAAGGTTGTATCGGTTCAATGTATGAAATGTTGTTCTTTGCAAAAAACATCTGGGTTAAAGATACATTCGAATTTATAAAAAGTAAATTCGAACGTAAGCTATAGATATATCCCGTGGTAAAGCCAAACCTAGAATATCTCTGCGTTCCCTATATCTATAAATAATGGAGATAGATTGCATTTCTGTCTGTAACCTAAACTACCGAAACTACCTCACTGCTTGCATCACAGATTCCACAATAATCTAAAGCATTTATTAATGAAAACCTAATTTATAATCAAGATCATTTATACATAATAGTATAGAAGAACATTGTTTTATATACACAATGAAATTGTGTTTGTAATAACCGATGGTCTAGGCGATTTTTAACGAAAACGTTCAATAACTTCATGTTTAGTTATGTACATTTTTACATAGTAATTTTGTTTTGATTTGTATTTAAAATTATCTAATGTATAATGTTTTGCGAGATATTTATCTATAAATGAGATTATTTATATCTCACGTAAAATTTTTACCTGTGATTTTTACGGTAACGAACACATTTTTAAAGTTTTAAGATAATAGAGTTATTAAGTTATAAAATAATAAAAACTATTTTTTACCCATTCATTCAATTAAAATACCATTTGTAGAATTGTGTAAAAATATTTATTTTTAAATCTTTTTTCTTCGCATCTTGGTTTGTTTATCAAAAGCGGGGATAAACAAAAATGACCCCTCTAATTCCAGTTCAGGTTATATTTGATGTACCTGTTAATATAATATTTCATTACACTACTAAACTAAATGTTTGTTGACATTTGAAACAATTTATGGAAAATAGTGATAGATTTCAATCACTTTCAATTTTAATAAAATCTTGGAGAATTAAGTAATTTAACAAATATATTTGTCAAAATAAAACCTTCTTTTCAAGAACTCAGTTGATGCATTTTAGGTAAGTAATTTATTTAAAAAAAATGTTATTGTCATTGGAGTTTGTTATTTAATTTATTCTTCAATTCTTTCAGTTTAGATTTATTAAATGTTTTATTTTATTTGAGGAAGGAAAATAAGTTAGTTTCAGAGATATATTTCTTTCTGATTTGACTTCTAAAACGTAACATGGATGTGGACGGAAAAGTTTTGTTTATTTATTCTTTGTTATTTTGTTGTTGTTGCTTTTGTTTGTTTGTTTTTTTTTTTTTAAATAAAACAACATGAATTTACAGATCAATTAAAGAAATTTATTTATAACTTTTGCTCAATGTATCTTAATTTTGTATTTGCAACTTTTATTAATGTAATTGTAACACCTTTTTTTTAATTTCAAAAAACGTAAACCTAACAACTTATTTTTGTTTACATCATTTACCCTGGAAAGGTTACATTTTGTTTAAAAACTGTATTTTTATTATTCAGTGTATTATCTAATAAATAAAACACTGAATGATAATTAAAAAAACACCCTTCCTTTTATCTTAATAAATTTATTAAGATAAAAAGGACGACTGTTTTTTTTATTATTATTCAGTGTTTTATTTATTAAAATAAAAGGAAGATTTTTTTATTATTTACACTCTACAGATTTATCTATTAAAATAAAAGAAAGAATTTAAAAAAAATATTTGTGTATTATTTATTAGAATAAAATGAAGGGTGTTTTCTAGGGTGGGGTCTATATGGATTTGACGCTACAAGTTGCTTGGTTTAAGGAAAAGAAAAACGAATAGAATTTCACTAAAAGCAGACGCTGAAAAGAAAATGTACAGTCAGTAGCAAGAAGTTGTCCGAGGATGAATAGTAAAAAAGATTTTAGTGCATAAAAGTTAACTTTCCAAATTTCTATTTCAAATTCTTTATTTTTTTACTCCTTTAATAAATCTGATGATTTTAATTACTAAAATCATTAAATGTCATCAAATTGATTTTCTTCATTCAGCCCATTTAAAGTTTTTGGAATATTTTGGCATTGTTGTTTTTATTACTTTAATTGATTTATTAATTTTACTTGGATACTACCCTCTGAAATTGAATTTTAACTCCCACTCCCCTCAGGCTATAATTTTCAAAAAGTTTTTTACACCGCCCGAAGAGCGGTTTGTTTTGCTGGTTAAAATAAATCAATTTTGCTTGTTTTCAGCCTAAAAGATAATATTATTTTTACGCTCTTTACCCTTTTAACAATGCTCAATGAAGAAAATCAATTTGAGAGAAAAAGGAATGTGCGACGTGGTAAATAAATTGTTTGAATTTTTGATATTCCTGGTCGAAATATATGAATTATAAGCGTTTAGTAATGCAGCATATTCATTGCTATAACAATAAACGATTGCTTATATGTTGCATCTAGTACTATGCTGCTTTTTTTTGTTGTGTAGTCACTATAGATGCCTGAGTACATGATTACTCCTAGTTATTTTTTTCAATTAAATGAGTCATGGGCCCAGAGCATCCCGTGACCCACATGTGGCCTGTTGTGCTTTTTGGATGGTCAGAATAAGGATGAAACTTTTTAAACGTTTCCCTATTTCTAAGACATATGCGTGTGCGTATACTTTTCTGTAGTGGAAATGGTTGAGAAACGTTCAAGGTAAAATTAACTTGGATTTGTTAAGTAGGTAACATACAGTGTCTCATTCAGCCTGCTTCTTAAAACGGTTGCCCATACCCGATTTAAATGCTTTGAGAACTAACTAAAATACCATTTTCTCTCATGCTAAAGTTCCTTGGACGATATAATGAAGTACCAATTTGGAAGATCAAGTTATACTGACTCCGAATTTATCATTGTGGTCAACCCGTGTTATTTTCTTTTTCAACCACCGCATTACTTTTATACTTGCACCAAAACCTAGACACAGCTGACTGGGAGCAACCAATGTCTTTCGAAATACTCCACTGTGAATTTCCTTCTTGAGCATGTATTACATTTCTTTATATACAGAAACCTTTGGCACATGTGCTCCCGGTCTCTTCGTGTGTTTTTGTCGGACGGGCAATCGAGAGTTTCAATAAACTTCGAAGCGAACCTTTAATTTAATATATCGGGAAGATTGGTCTCATGCCGTTAACTATGACCATCACTGTTACTTCGGAGGATCAAAGTGTAGTATCTGTTCCAGATTCTATGCTTGACCCTTACCTTCTATACCGGCCTCGCCGAGGGTCCAGTGTGCTTCGCCTCTGGACCGGTAAAGTACAATTAATAGCATCGATCCAAGGGGCCATGCCCCCCAGATCGTTGCAATTTTATGTGCCCACGTAAAAACGAGACCTTGTGTCCAGCCCTCATAAGTGGGATGAGCAGGCAAATACCCTACCTTCCATACCCGGCCTCGGGGGGTCCAGTGTGCTTCGGCCTCTGGACCGGTAAAGTACAATTAATAGCATCGATCCAAGGGGCCATGCCCCCAAGATTCTTTGCAATTTTTATGCCCAGTAAAAACGAGACCTTGTGTCCAGCCTCATAAGTGGGATGATAAGAAGCAAATACCCCCCCCATCACTTGTACAATATTAAGCTATGTTATTTTTGCCTGTAGTCCGGATTGAACCCGCAGTCGCCGCAAGAACGGTATTAACTCAACCCTTATATGCGGTGTATCAACTTGGCAACCTTCTTGACGAATTTGGAAACCACAGGTCCTAATTTGAATTATCTATATGTATATTAGGCGTGCTGTAATCCACCACGTAAACATAGACTAAGCGAGGTCACGTGTTTAAACCCCAGTTAATCAACAGCCCCGAATACGTGGTTAGTTAACTATTTAATCACTGATACTGACAGCCGTTCATTTGCACGTTATACGACATTGACGAACGGACCTTCAAAGCTAAGGACACCAAGTAACAACTAAGGGATCATAAACAACACTGAGGAACACCAAGGAACAACAAAGTTTTCTTCACTGAGAATCGTGCTCAGCATAACACAAGGGATTTCCGCTGGGAGTGCTCTTACTTAAAGCCAAAGGATGGCCACAAAAATCGTAACAATCATTTTGAATAAAATTCCAATGTTTTAACAGAATAAGAAAGTAGTTAACGTATGTTCAATATTCTAATTGAAGAATTGCAAATATATTTGACTAGTAACTTATTCTACCTTACTATTAGGATATTTCTAATACTTAACAGCTACGAAAATGCTAGAATAGATGCAATTATCTATCAAAAGCTTTCATATTCTAATATATCACAGTGTTAGTTATTGTATACACACATGCGCGCACAAATGCATGCACACACACACACACACACACCACACACACACACACACACACATATATATATATTATATATATATATATATATAATATATAAGGTGTGTCAAAACGTAACGAGATTTTTTGTATTTTTGACACACCTTTTATTCTAAAAAAATTACGTTCCATTCATTATTCAATTCTATCTTGGTAACTACAGATTTAAACTCGGCAGTTTTATGCCACCTTGTATTCTGAAAAAAATAACCTTCCATTCAGTGTTCGTTCTAGCTTGGTAAATGCAGCTTCAATCTCGATACCTTTTTGGCAAACTTTGTATATATATAATATATACTAGATAAAACGTGACCCGTTGGTCACCCATAAAGCCTCACGAGATGATTAGCGAAAAGAGTAGGATCTGCCAAATATCATCTGCTTTCATTTTAAAATGAACTAAATTTTATTAAATTGATTATTTAAGGTCAAATTTTCTCTAACTCGAAAAGTAGTAACATAATGGGCATCAGTAAAACAAAATAATATTACGCATATAATTTATTTTTGATATATTTAAAACGATTTTTTCGGTCAATTTCTATCAAGATGCCTGCCAAAAGGCTACTTAAAATCCGTTTTTACAAAATAAATTGTAACTTTTGCAATTGAAAAGAATTCACACTGGATTGTCAATTGACACATTTCAAAGTAGATAAAGGAGTTAGATTAAGACAGTTCTAAATGCCACGATCTAGAGCACTATTATTATCAGCGTATTCTAAGTCATTCTGACAGAGCAAACGGACGCATGGGAGAAGAGAGGTTATAGAAAAAGATAAAGAGAGAAATGTTTGTGAACATGTGTGTATGTGTGTGTGTGTGTGTGTGTGTGTGGTGAGAGAGAGAGAGAGAGAGAGAGAGAGAGAGAGAGAGAGGGAGGAGGAGGGAGGGAGAAAGAGTGAGAGAGGAGAGAGGGGACAAAATTCATAATACATATGTTTATGGACTGCACAAAACGAATTGTATATGTTTAATAAAAATAGTTAGCGTTCTCGTGACGTAGTAGTAAGCAAGTTTGAACCTAGGTATTGGTTAAATACCTACTGTTCTTCTATAATTATGGCTTTTGTATTTAAATAATCCACAAAGGGTTATGTGCCTTTAAATAAAGACACCGAATCAAACTATAAATAAAGAATTAGAAATATAAAAACGGTTTCTGCAAAAGAAACACGATCTTCGAGCTGAATATGAATTCCGATTAAGTCTCTTCTGTTAAATTTGTTTTATACAAACTGTTTTCTCTGGCCTCGTAAAATATTAAGGCATGTAAGCGTTGGTGTTTCATTAAAAGAATGAGTGGCCAATTGCCATATAAAGGGTAATAACATTTCTTCTGAATAGTTGCTAAAGTTTTTTTTTAATTAAACTAGCAAATATATGCACCCTCCGGGTGCAAGTATTTAAGTTTAATGTAATGAATATTATTAAATTAGAAAAGTCTAATAAGAATGCAGATAAAAAGATTTGAAACAGAGTGGGGTATAATAGAAAAATAGAAGAAACTTACTCTTCCATCACTGCCGTCTTTCATTGCTGAATTTACTTATTTACTATTTAGTTAAATTAGGAAATAAAGAATAAAATGACAGTTATTTTTCTTGTTAATGGATTCATTTAAGATTCAATGAAGAGATTTTGCTTAATTCATTAAAATAAAGCCAAACAATTAGAAATCAATAATACTAAGCACATTTTAAAATCACATTTAATATCAATAATCAAATTAACCCTTCCCATTCACACTGTAAACCGCTATTTAGTATATATAAATACAATTGCATGTTATGGTAGATTGGACAACACTAATAAATAATGTGAAGCATTTTTAATAATTGAGGTTTAAATATAAATAAATCATGGAGAATGTGATGTAAATAACGAAGGGAATTGTGACTTGAGTAGTAATATAGTTTCGGTTACAGACAGAAAAAACACACAATCTCCATTATAATAAATTTTTAAAAATAATTCAAAAAAGATAAGCAAAGAATCCAGGACTTTTGCCCTCTTCAAACATTTTTCTTAATTTTGACAAAAAACAGCACTGAATAGACTGGAAGAACAAAAAATAAAACCGATTGTTGTTACCAATAGAGAAACTCGGTTCACCCGTTCTTAAGAGAAACGCTTGAATAATCAATCATCTTTTTGCAGTTGACAATTTAATTTTTCAGTTAAGTTCAGTTCGCCTTCGCAAGTATTTTGTTGGAACGTTCGATCACAGAAATTTTAGTCGGCGAAAAATATTGAATTGAATGCACAAACATTTATCGATAAATTTGATATGTTCCTAGTGAGAGCAGTTTCTTGAAATGTATCATTCGGTGTTAAATCGATGCTAAATTTCCACAGACTCAGGAATATTGAAACCTATGCCGATGTCATTAGGGAATACAATCGTTTTTAATGTAATATTTATCAAAAATATGGAAACTAACTGTTAAACATTAATCATGTTGACGTTCAAAATATCGTTTTACGAAAAAATTTAAATGCTATTACGAAAACTCCCGTTAACGAGACATTTTAGTTTGAGATTAAATGATTAAAACGGCGATTAACCAGACGATTTATTACACAAGCGTTAAGGAGATATTCATTGTGATAATGAAAACTGCGATTTAACCGTATTTTTATTGTGTTGATTAAAATAAATTTAACGATGAGATTCTATTGCTTAATTAAAACGATGTTTAAAGAGATTATTCTTGTAGTAATTTAACCTACCAACACATAATGCAAAGGCAGGCATATCATTCTAGCAAGAAGTGATATGTGAAATAACGTAACGCGGAAAATTACTGCACCTGAGTCATAGTTTGGGTGGCAAGTTCAAGACAAGATCCTCAGAACGAGGCCCTGTGGGCTTGAGGATCACGTACTAGGTGACGTTTGCCTAAGTAGGAATATAAGTTAGTTTCAAACAGGAGCCCGTTGTGCAATTTTTATTTTGTCATCTACCACATCCATCATATGTGCGGATCACCACCAATGAATGGGGAAATTATTCAGACGGACTGGTAAGTAAACAACAGAAAATATCTCCATGTGTTTCATGGTTAGAGGGATCTAAAGGGCAAGAATATACCGCATATTATATATTAGAATAATATAATATATATATATATTATATACTATATATATATATATAGAGAGAGAAGGAAAGAAATAAATATGCGCCTGATAGAAGTAAGAGAAGTAAAATGATTCGAGTGCAGGACATGGGAGAGACACCGCAGACACAAGTTTTTAAACTAGAGAGGTCTACTGAATGGAAATCCAACAAATTTAGTACATCGTGATGGAAAATGTAGTAGGCAAGGATTTTAAGAAACAATTAATAATCTTAAGTGCAAACTTGCTGAGGTTGAAAGTAGGCAATTCGATATTCAACTTCCTCGCTTCTTTGATATGCTTAGATACATAAGACAAGAAATAGAAATTACACTAAACTGGAAGTGAACATATGATCCAACAGGAAAGTGGTTGTGATCATTTGCTCCTTGTGTACTGCGATGGTGTCTAGTTCATCATCATCGAGGTCGCGCAAGCAAGCAACGGATATCCATGACACCTCTCGCCAACTTTCCCTATCACTCATGTGTCTCTGGGATCTCTTCCACGCGCATCCAGCATCCTACATAGTGGTCAATGTAGGTCTTGCTGGGCGGCCCATCAGCTATCGTCATTTGTTGCTTCCACAGGGGAATTCGCTTATGAAGCTTCGTCCTTGTCCCAGCTTTGCCCTCGCATGCCTAGTCCGTCTACTCGATGTTTGTGAGTTTTACTATAATTTTCTTTCTTTCTATATGGGTGTGAAGTTCCGACGTTTGAAAACCAATTCATATGAAAGGAACAAACATATCTTAAACATTCAACTTCAATTCCTCAATTAAGAAGAATGTGCGTTCAAAGAGCGTTAGCCTACGAAGTAAAGATTTTGGTGATGGTGAAACGTTTCGGATAAAATTATTTCTATACCTGATAAATAATTTACATTATATGTGTTGTATATGTACTTGTGTGTGTATCTCTCTGTCTGTGATGTATGTACATATGTTGACTGTGGTTCGTTTGGTTGTTAGTTGCTTGTTAATGGCATATCAACCGTTGTGGTAATTTAATGGCAATTTTTTTAAATTGATTTTTTAAAAAGAAATTTTCATCAATTTCAGTGATAATCAGGTAGAAATAAGTTCATTTTAAATATTGTTTGTTTAAGGAAATAATTTTCATCCATTTCAGTGAATTAATTCACTGGTAGACAATAATTCAATTAAAATTATGTGATTTGTTAAGAAATATCATAAATTCTCATGTGAAATAATTCCTGGTAGAAATATTTGATATTAAAAATATATTTGTTAAGAATTATTTTTCATCAATCATGTGATAATTCACGGTAGAAATAATTCATTTTTAAATATGGTGTGTGTTTAAGAAAGATTTCATCATTTCAGTAATTAATTTACTGGTAGAAATAATTGTGATTTTTTAAATATTTGATTTTAAGAAATGATTCATAAATTTTTCATGTGAATTCACGTCACTGGTAGAAATAATTTGATTTTTAAATAGTGTGATTTTTAAAGAAATTATTTTCGATCGCATTTCGGTGTGAATTAATCACTGGTAGAAATAATTCATTTTTAAATATGTGGATTTTTTAAGAAATATGTCATCCAATTTATCATGTGAATTAATTACTGGTAAATAAATAATTTGATTTTAAATATGTGATTTTGTAAAGAAATGATTTTCATAAATTTCATGTGAATTATTCCTGATAGAAATAATTTTGATTTTTAAATATGTGATTTTAAAAGAAATAATTTTCATCAATTCGTGGAATAATTCACTGTAGAAATAATTCATTTGAAATATGTGATTGTTTAAGAAATAATTTCATCCAGTTCATGTGAATTAATTCATTGGTAGATAAAATTTCATAACCTATTTGCATTATAGAATACTGATGACTTGGCCATTAGAACTCCGCGTCCTAGGACCTTTTGATAAAAGAGGTGTATTGCCAGAAAGCAATTGAGAATACGGGGGGACAATCATATAGGCTAGGCTTTCAATGAACGTTGACTTGATTTATTCGGTCTCTGGGATCGCACATCTAGCAATCCAGTAATGTGACATTGTATATTCATCACGGACCACTTAGTATCCCAGGTTATCAGATCGCTCAGACACCACAATATGTCGCTCAGCATACGCTCCCAACCATCCAGCCAAAAAGCAAGTCTGTGTGAGGGATTTACCCTTTTGCAGAGCGATCTACAGGTCCAGTCGACAGGGTTGTCATTTTTCGATCTACCGTTGTGGTATAATTAATTATTTAAAGGAGAAAATGGTGTCTTGAAGGATTTATGCATACAGTCGTCGATACCCCCTAAAGACGTTAAGTTTTATATTAATGTTGTGAAACAAATAATCTTATTTTACATGTATAATCAACACTAAAATAAGCATATTTTAGCTCATCTTAAATGTGAGGTTTAGCAAATGAATAATCCCAAGTCGATAGAAAATGTTGTATTTTTTGGTGTAATCCCAAGTTCCGGTTCAAATACAGGTCCCTCGTCATCAGCGTATGCGTAGTACAGGGATCTTCACCACAAAATACAACACATTTCAATATCGACTTGGGATATCATTTGATAAATACCTCACATTAAGGTAGCTAAATATATGCTTTATTTTTAGATGTTGAGTAAATGTAAAAAAAAGGATTATTTGATTCACAACATATATAAAACTAACGTCTAGGTTATCAGACGCCGTGCATAAATCCTTCAAAGACAAATTTTCTCCTTTAAATAATTAATATACCACAAGGCTGCATCGAAAAATGATCACCCTGTCGACTGGACTGTAGATAGCGCCTCGAAAGGGTAAAATTCCCCTCCCAACCACAAAACACTGTTTGGGGGGCCTTTAGGGCCGTGAATGGTGACGCGTAATGCATGAGGCAGTATTGTGTGTCTGAGCGATCTGACTAATCCTGTACTAAGTGGTCCCGTGACATGAATACTACACTGTCAGTCATACTTATGCAGATGTGCGATCCACAGAAAGCCGAATAAATCAATCACCGTCAGGTGAACTAGCACCTATATATGTCCCCCACCGTTCCAATTGCTTTCATTGCAAATACACCCTTTTTATCAAACAAGTCTAGGGACCGGAGTCCTAATGGCAAGTCATCAGTATTTTTATGCAAATAAGGTTAAGAAATTAATTCTACAGATGAATTAATTCACATACTTGATGAAAATTATTCTTTAAACAAATCACATCTTAAAAATGAAATTATTTCTACCAGTGACATTAATTCACACGAAAATTGATGAAAAATTTCTTAAAATCACATATTTAAATCAAATTATTCTATCAGTGAATTATGTCACTGAAATGTATGAAAATCATTTCTTAAAAAAATCACATCATTTAAAATCAAATTATTTTCTACCAGTAAATTATTACATGAAATTGATGAAATCATTGTTTAAAAAAATCACAATATTTAAAAATTCGAAAATATTTCTACCAGTGAATAATCACACGAAATTGATGAAAATTATTTCTTTAGAACATCACATATTTAAAAATCAAATTATTCTACAGTGAATTAATTTCACATGAAATTATGAAAAGTCATTTCTTTAAAAATACTTTAAAAATCAAATTATTTCTACCAGTAAAATTACATTCACATGAAATTGGATGAAAATCATTCTTAAACAAATCACGATATGTAAAAATGAATATTCACCAGTGAATTATTCACATGAAAATTGATGAAAAAAATCTTGAAACAAATCATATATTTTAAATATCAATTTTCACCAGGAATTTAATTCACATGAAATTTATGAATAATTGATTTCTTACAACAAACAATATTTAAAAATGAAATTATTTCTACAGTGATAATTCACACATGAAATTAGAAAATTATTCTTAAACAAATCACATAGTTAAAAATGAATCTATTTCTACCAGTGAATTATTTCACATTGAAAGATTGAAATCATTTCTAAAACAATCACATATAAAAAAAATTGCCATTAAATAACCACAACGGTGTATGCCATTAACAAAGCAACTACCCAACTCAAACGAACACAAGTCAACAATCTTAACATACATACACAGACAGAGATGAATACCACACACAAGTACATATACACCACACATATCAATGTAAAATATTTATCAGGTATAGAAATTAATTTATCGAAACAGTTTCACCATCCCGAAATCTACCCTTACGAGCTAACGCTCTTGAACTAACATTACGCTTTAATTTGAGGAATTGGTTTGAAGTTTAAATATGTTCTGTCTTTCATATGACTTGGTTGTCAAAAGTCGAACTTCCAACACACATATAAGAAAGAATAAGAAATTATAGTAAACTCACAAAACCTCCGAGTAAGACGACTAGGCAGCGGGCAAAGCTGGGCGAGCAAGGGACGAGCTCATACGCATTCCCTGTGCAGCCCCCCCCAAACAAAAAATGAAAAAAAAACAAAATGCAGTGTGGGCCGCCCCAGCAAAGACCTACATTGACCACTATGGAGATTCGTGGAATCCGCGGGAAGAGACCCAGAGA
Source organism: Doryteuthis pealeii (assembly GCA_023376005.1). NCBI lineage: Eukaryota > Metazoa > Mollusca > Cephalopoda > Myopsida > Loliginidae > Doryteuthis > Doryteuthis pealeii. The sequence continues at coordinate 106,730,309 of CM042140.1, forward strand.
CATGAGTGAAAGGGAGTTGGCGAAGACTGTCATGGATATCGTGCGCTTGCGCGACTGATGATGAAACTAGACACCATCGGCAGTACATCAAGAGAAGCATTATACAACCAAACTTTTCCTGTGAAGACTCAATGTCACTTCCAGTTAGTAGTAATATTCTTATTTCTTGATCTTAAAATGTATAAAATATCAAAGAAAGCGAGGAAGGGTTGAATACGAATTGCTACTTCAACTAACTAGCAAGTTCACTTACAGTTATAATGTTTCTTAAATCCTTGCCTATACATTCCATCACCGATGTACTAAATCTTTTGGCATTTTCCCAGTTCAAGTAGACCTCTAGCTAGTTAAACTACTTGTGTGCGTGCTTCTTCCCTATGCTGCATCGAATCATTTTACTCTATCTCTATCAGCCCGACTATTTGTTCCTCTCTCTCTGTCCATCTCATATATATATATATTATATATATATATTATATATATATATATATATATATAATATATATATCTTTACACTTGCCCCCTTTTACTCCGTCTAACCCATGAAACAACATGTAGATATTTCTGTGTTACATATCCCAGGTCCCCTGAATAACTTCCCGATTCATTGTTGTATCCGCACATATGTGGAGTGGTAGAGACCAAATAAAATTGCACAAACGGGCTCCTAGGTTCAACTAAGCTTACAATCTTAAGCTAAACGTCACCTAGTCACGTGATCTCCAAGCCCACCAGAGGCCTCGTCTGAGGATCCGTCTTGAAACTTACCAACGCAAACTATGACCAGGTGCAGTAATTTTCCGCGTTACCGTTATTTCAAATTACCTCTATACTTCTTGCTAAGAATGATATGCCTGCTATACATATGTTTGCTAGGTTAAATTACTACAAGGAATATATCTCTTAAACCACTAGTTAATTAAAGCAATAGAATCTATCGTACATTTCTAAGTTAAATCAACACAATAAATGACAGTTAAATCGCAGTTTTATCATGTATCACAATAAATACTCCTTAAACGCGCTGTTAAATAAATCGTCTGGTAAACGCCGTTTAAATCTATTTAATCATAAACTAAATGTTCGTTAAACGGGCAGTTTTCGTAATAGCTGTAAATTTTCGTAAAACCGATAATTTTGAATGGGGGGTCTTCAAAATGAATTATATAGTTAACATATTTTCCATTAGTTTGATAAAATATATTTACATTAAACCGCTTGTATTCCTAATGACATCGGCATGGTTCAATATCCTGAAGTCTGTGGAAAATGTTAGCTCGAATTAAACACCAGAGCATGTATTTTCAAAGAACTGCCTCCACTAAGACCATAATCAAAGTTATCGATGCAATGTTTGTTGCATCAATCAATTATTTCCCGCAACTAATTCTGTGATCGAAAGTTCCAACAAAAATACATTGCGAAATCGAACTGAACTTACCTGAAAATTAATTGTCACATGCAAACAATGCCTTGAATTATTCAACAGCGTTTCTCTAAAGACTGAAACAGTCTATATGACAGACAATTCGGTTTATTTTTGTTTCTCAGTCTATTCAGATGCTGGTTTTTGTCAAAAATTGATAAGAAAAATGTTTGAAGAGGGCAAAAGTCTGGTCTTTGCTATCTTTAAAATTTTAAAAACTTATATAAGGAGATGTGTGTGTCTGTCTGTACCGGAAGGCGGAGAGGGGGGCTGGACGCAAGGGCACGAGGGGCCCTCGTATTTTCACTCACATCTCCATGATTTATTATTATTTTAAACCTCAATTATTAATAAAAAGTGCTTCACATTTATTAGTGTTGTCCAAGTCTACATCCAAATAACATGCATTGATTATATATACTTAAAAAATAGCGTTAAGGTGCATGGGAAGCGAAATTTGCATATTGATGATTAACAATGTGATTTTATTAATATGCTTTAGGTATTACTGATTTCTAATTGTTTGCCTTAATTTAATGAATTATAAGCAAAAATCTCTTTCATTGAATCTTAAATGTAAATCCATTAACAAGAAAAGAATAACTGCAATTTATTCTGTATTTCTATTTAATAAAAGTGTAGTAATAAGTAAATTCAGCAATGACCAGACGGCAGTGAGGCAGAGTGTAAGTTTCATCTATTTTCGATATACCCCCACCTGTTTCAAATCTTTTACTCTGCATTCCTATTAGAGCTTTCTAATTTAATACAATATTGCATTACATAAACACTAAATACTTGCACCCGAGGGTGCATATATTCTAGTTTAATAAAAAAAAAATACTTATCAAACTATTCAGAAGAAATGTTATTACCTATATGGCAATGCCACTCATTCTTTTAATGAAAGAAAAACATCCAACGTCTACATGCTTAAGTTATTTTACGAGCAGAGAAAACAGTTTGTATAAAACAATTTTAACAGAAAGACTTAAATCGGAATTCATATTCAGCTCGAAGAGGTTCTTTTGCAAGAACCTTTTTTATATTCTATCTTTATTTATAGTTTGATTCGGTGTTTTTAAGAGGCCACATAACTCTTGGGATTATTTATACAAAAGCATACATATAGAAAAACAGTAGGTATTTAACCAATACCTAGGTTCAAACTCTACTACTACGTCACGAGAACCTACTTATTTTTTGAACATATTACAATTCGTTTTTGTGCAGTCCATAAACACATTGTATGAACATATTTTGTCCCTCCTCTCCTCTCACTCTTTCTCCCCTCCCTCTCTCCGCCTCTCCTCCTCTCTCTCTCTCTCTCTCCTCTCTCTCTCACATCACACACACACCACACCACACACACAATACACACATGTTTCAAAAACCAGTTCTCTCATTTATTGTTTCTTATAACCTCTCTTCTCCCCGCGTCCGTTTGCCTGTCAGAAATGACTTAGAATACGCTGATCAATAATAGTGCTCTATACGTGGCATTTAGAAACCGTGTCTTAATGAACCCTTTATTCTACTTTGAATGTGTTCAATTGACAATCCAGTGTGAATTCTTTTCAATTGCAAAGTACAATTTATTTTGTAAAAACGATTTAAAGTAGCTCTTTTGCAGGCATGCTGATAAAAGTTGACCGAAAAATCGTTTTAAAATAATCAAAAATAACTAATGCGTAATATTATTTGCTTTGTACTGATGCCCATACGTAGTACTTTTCGAGTTAGAGGAAAGATTTGACCTAAATTAATCAAGTCATTAAATTAGTCATTTAAATGAAAAGCGATATTATTTGGCGATCACTCGTTTCGCTAATCATCTCGTGAGAGCTTTATGGTGACCAACGGGTCACGTTTTATCTAGTATATATGATAATATATATACAAAGTGCTCAAAAAGGTAATCGAGATTGAAGCTGCCATTTCCAGCTTAGAAACGAACACTGAATGAGGTTATTTCTTTTCAGAATACAAGTGGGCCGATAATACGCCGAGGTTAAATCTGTAGTGACCAAAGATAGAATGAATAATGAATGGAAACGTAATTTTTTAGAATAAAAGGTGTGTCAAAAATACAAAAAATCTCGTTCGTTGACACACCTTATCTATATCATATAGTATATAAATATCTATTATATGTATATATATGGTGGTGTTGTGTGTGTGGTGTGTGTGTGTGTTGTGTGTGTGCATGATTGTGCGCGCAATGTGTGTATACATAACTAACACTGTGATATAGTTTAGAATATGAAACTTTGATAGCTTAATTGCATCTATTCAGCATTGTTTCGTAGCTGTTTAAGTATTAGAAGATTCCTAATAGTAAGTAGAATAATTACTAGTCAAAATGATAGTGCAATTCTTCAATTAGAATATTGAACATACGTTAACTACTTTCTAGTCTTGTTAAAACATTGAATTATTCAAGATGATTGTTACGATTTTGTGGCCATGCCTTGGCTTTAAGTAAGTAGCACTCCCCAGGGAAATCCTTGGTGTATGCTGAGCACGATTCCATGAAGAAAAACTTTGTTGTTCTTGGTTCCTCAGTGTTGTTGATATCCTTGTGTTACTTGGTGGTCCCTTAGCTTGAAGGTCGTTCGTCAACTGTCGTATAACGTGCAAAATGAATCGGGCTGTCTAGTATCAGTGATAAATAGTTAACTAACCACTGTATTTCGGGGCTGTTGATTAACTGGGAAACACTTGACTCGCTAAGTCTATGTTTAGTGGTGATACAGCGACCCAATAGACATATAGATAATTCAGAATTAGAACCTGATGGTTTCCAAAATTGCGTCAAGAGGTTGCAAGTTGATACACCGATATAAGGGTTGAGTTAATACCGTTCTTGGCGGCGATGCGGTTATCCGGACACAGGCAAAAATAACAGTAGCTAATATTTGTACCAAGGTGAATGGGGGGGGTATTGCTTCTTATCATCCCACTTATGAGGGCTGGACACAAGGTCCTCTTTTACCTGGCACATAAAAATGCAAAGAATCGTGGGCATGGCCCCCTGATCGATGCTTTATTGTACTTTACCGGTCCAGAGGCCGAAGCACACGGAACCCCCAGCCGCGGCCGGGTAGGTAGGTAAGGGTATTTGCCTGCTCATCCCACTTATGAGGCTGGACACAGGTCTCGTGTACGTGGCACATAAGAAATGCAACGATCTGGGGGGCAGGCCCCCCCCCCCCTTGGATCGATGCTATTAATTGTACTTTACCGGTCCAAGGCCGAAGCCACTGGCGCTCGGCCGAGGCCGGTAAGAAGGAAGGGTCAAAGCATAGAATCGAACAGATACTACCGTTGATCCTCCGAATACCAAGTGAGGTCAAGTACGGCTATGAGACGCAATCTCCTCCGATATATTAATTAAAGGTTCGTCGTCGAAGTTTATTGAACCCCTTCGATGCCCGTCGACAAAAAACACACGAAAAGACCGGGGAGCACATGTGCCAAGGTTTCTATCTGTATATAAAGAAAGTAATACATGCCAAGAAGGAAATTCACAGTGGAGTATTTCGAAAGACATGTTGCTCCCAGTCAGCTGTGGTCTAGTTTTGGTGCAAGTATAAAAGTAATGCGGTGGTTGAAAAAGAAAATAACACGGGTTGACACAAGTGATAAATTCGGAGTCAGTATAACTTGAGCTTCCAAAATTGTACTTCATATATATCGTCAGGAACTTTAGCATGGTAGAAATTGGTATTTAGTTAGTTCTCAAAGCATTAATCGGTATGGGCAACCGTTTTTAAGAAGCAGGCTGAATGAGACACTGTATGTTACCCTACTTAACAAATCCAAGTTAATTTACCTTGAACGTTTCTCAACCATTCCACTACAGAAAAGTATACGCACCGCATATGTCTTAGAAATAGGGAAACGTTTAAAAAGTTTCATCCTTATTCTGACCATCCAAAAGCACAACAGGCCACATGTGGGTCACGGGATGCTCTGGGCATGACTCATTTAATTGAAAAAAAAATAACTAGAGAGTAAATCATGTACTCAGGCATCTATAGTGACTACACAACAAAAAAAGCACATATACTAAGAATGCAACAATAAGCAATCGTTTATTGTTATAGCAATGAATATGCTCATACTAAACGCTATAATTCTATATTTCGACCAGGAATATCAAAAATTCAATAACATTTATTTACCACGTCGCACATTCCTTTTCTCTCAAATTGATTTTCCATTGAGCATGTTAAAAGGGAAAAGAGCGTAAAAATAATATTATCTTTTAGCTGAAAAACAAGCAAATTGATTTATTTAAACCAGCAACAAAACCGCTCTTCGGCGCTGTAAAAATGAACTTTGAAACTTATAGCCTGAGGGGAGGGGAGTTAAAATGCAATTCAGAGGGGTAGTATCCAAGTAAAATTAATAATCAATAAAGTAAAAAAAACAACAATGCCAAAATATCCAAAAACTAAATGGCTGAATGAAGAAAACAATTTGATGACATTTAATGATTTAGTAATTAAAATCATCAGATTTATTAAAGGAGTAAAAAAATAAAGATTTGAAATAGAAATGGAAAGTAACTTTTATGCACTAAATCTTTTTACTATTCATCCCTCGGACAACTTCTTGCTACTGACTGTATTTTCTTTTCAGCGGCTGCTTTAGTGAAATTCTATTCGTTTTTTCTTTTCCTTAAACCAAGCAACTTGTAACGCCAAATCATATAGACCCCACCCTAGAAAAAACCCCTTCATTTTATTCTAATAAATAATACACAAAATATTTTTTTTAAATCTTTCTTTTATTTTTAATAGATAATCTGTAGAGTGTAAATAATAAAAAAATCTTCCTTTCTTTAATAAATAAACTGAATAATAATAAAAAAAACAGTCGCCTTTTATCTTAAAAAATTATTAAATAAAAGGAAGGGTGTTTTTTTAATTATCATTCAGTGTTTATTATAAAGAGATAATACACGGAATAAAAAAATACAGTTTTAAAACAAATGTAACCTTTCCAGGGTAAATAGTAAACAAAAAATAAGTTGTTAGGTTTACGTTTTTGAAATTAAAAAAAAGGTGTTACAATAACATTAATAAAATTTGCAAATACAAAATTAAGATACATTGAGCAAAAGTTATAAATAATTTCTTTATTGATCTGAATTCATGTGTTTTATTAAAAAAAAAAAAACAAATCAAACAAACAGCAACAACAACAAAAAATTAACAAAGATAAATTAAACAAAACTTTTCCGTCCACATCCATGTTACGTTTATCCAGAAGTCAATCAGAAAAATATATCTCTGAAACTAACTTATTTCCTTCCTCAAATAAAATAAAACATTTTAATAAATCTAAACTGAAAGAATTGAAGAATAAATTAAATAACAAACTCCAATACAATAACATTTTTTAAAATAAATTACTTACCTAAAATGCATCAACTGATCTGAAAAGAAGGTTTTATTTGACAAATATATTTGTTAAATTACTTAATTCTCCAGATTTATTAAAATTGAAAAGTGATTGAATCTATCACTATTTTCCATAAATTGTTCAATGTCAACAAACATTAGTTAGTAGTGTAAGAAATATTATATTAACAGGTACATCAAATATAACCCTGGAATTAAGGGGTCATTTTTGTTTATCCCCGCTTTTGATAAACAAAAACCAAGATGCGAAGAAAAAAGATTTAAACTAATATTTTTACACAATTCTACAAATGTATTTTAATTGAAAATGATGTAAAAAATAGTTTTATATTTATAACTTAATAACTCTATTTCTTAAACTTTAAAAAGTGTTTCGTTACCGTAAAAATCACAGGTAAAATTTTACGTGAGATAATAATAATCTCATTTTAGATAAATATCTCGCAAAACATTATACATTAGATAATTAAATACAAATCAAAACAAAATTATGCTAAGTAAAAATGTACATAACTAAACATGAATGTATTGAACGTTCGTTAAAAATCGCCTAGACCATCGGTTTTATTCCAAAACTACATTTCATTGTGTATATAAACAAGTTCTTCTATACTATTATGTATAAATGATCTTGATATAAATTAGTTTTCATTAATATCTTTAGATTATTGTGGAATCTGTGATGCAAGCAGTGAGGTAGTTTCGGTAGTTTAGGTTACAGACAGAAATGCAATCTATCTCCATTATTTATAGATTATAGGGACACGCAGAGATATCTAGGTTTTGGCTTTACCACGGGCTATATCTATAGCTTACGTTCGAATTTACTTTTTATAAATCGAATGTATCTTAACCCAAGATTTTTGCAAAGAACACATTTCATACATTGAACCGAACAACCTGAATTATTCCTTAAATTCGTAATCAACATGATCAAAAATGTAGAATCCAAACTCTATATTTAAATTAAAAGAATTAAGAATCGGTGTTAGAAATTTGGCTGTATTTTGGTGCAATGAAGACATTGAGAGCTAAGATAATGTCACATTATCTAAGACTACGTACGGTGTCTATGTCTATATATCTGTCTTACACTTCAAAAAAAGCACTGACCACGGGCAAACAAAAATAGTATAGTAATAGGATTCAGGATTGTCAGGTAAATATATCGACTGAACTCATTTTCGGTCACTAGGAACTAAAATTAACAGTGTATTATACAAAAACAGGAAAGATTAACATAGCAAGCGATAATGGAGGCACATTGTGTTATTCTTAACACAGTAGGAAATATGTAATTATATATTGTATGTATTTTACCAACCCTCCGCGACGAGCAGTATGCGAGACAAGGTCAATTTCTTAAGCAGCGTTTAACAGTTTCAATTCAGAGTTGTTCATTCTCAGACTGGCGACCTAGCCATGGTTAAAGAGTCCAGTCTACTCTGTGTTACCCATAGCTAGAGCAGAATTGGAATCCTGCCTTTCCCAATGTATTAGCGCCACGTGAAATGCTAACAGCTTCGTCTAGAAATTGAACACGGGCGATTGACGACTCCAATTTCCGCTCTAACCCTTAGACCACCGGTTTCCCTCTGAATATATTATATAGCCCCTTATAAACGTCGGGTATATGATATAGAGAGCATACAGACTTAGATAAGAGAGGAGATTATCATGACTTGATCTATTACTCTGTGCTTTTGGTGATTCATCTACTCTCGCTGTAACTGGTTACTTATTTCATTTCGCCTCGTTCCGTCAATGGTACTAGTTGACTTCTATCTAGGGGTTGATTTCTTTATTGTTTCTTCTATCTAGTCTAACCTGTCGTCCGAGCGTGGGCATTGCTGTTTTTAATAATTAAGTAACAGCATGGTTTTGCCTGATCAAGTTTTATTTCTTCAAGCCATATTGACACCGGGAGAGACGATCCCACTTCAAAAGTTTGGTCGGATCTAATTCTAAATAATCTCATGGTGTCTCTCATAGCGCGGTTTTCCAAGGATCAAAGGTAAAACCGTCACCAGTAATCTCCGTAAACTCCCTGATCCCAATGAACGGCCTATATTTAGATTATTAGCTACAGGTCGGTTCACAATCAAACCCTCATGAATTGTTCCAAATAAACTCGGCGACCTGAGCTCAAATCCTTGATGTGGCTATTTTCATTTTAACCAATTTGCTTAAAAACCTTGGAAAGGTATGCATCCAACTATTACTATTCTCCATCCTCTTTTTGTAAATACTAGGATAGGACTGTGCTCTTTTTATTGGTTAGGGAACCAGTCTAAGTAGAAAGGAAACTCTGAATTCAACCCATGATAAGCTTCACTTAGGAAATTGACCTTCTATGCGGAGAAGTTATTATATATAGAAAAAAGATAACAGGAGGCGAATAATGCTGACCAGGACCTTTATATCATGAAGAGCAAAATATATTTTGCCAATTAGAGAACAAAGAAGATCGTCTCGTTGGTAAACAATTACAGTCCATAAATAGTATTCCCATCGACAGGGAACTAAGTAACGAATTGGTATCCAATTGATTTAAGTGTGAGTGAGTGAGGTGAGTGAGTGAGAGAGAGAGAGAGAGAGAGAGAGAGAGTCGAGAAGAGAGAGGAGGGGGGGGAGTAAATGGAAATCTTATTGTGGTGTGGCTGATAAAACACTATAAAATCACCCACCTTTTATGTTAATTGATCTATATTACTCTTAAATTCTTCTGTCGACCAGTGACCAATTCAATTGCCAACATGATATACGATTGTAATTAAGGCTGGCGAAATATTAACATTGTGTAACAACGTGTAGACAAACCAGATCAACCAATTACGTTACACAAAAAACAGTCGTAAAATTATCTGGAAAAAAAACAAAAGAAACGAAAGATCGCATCCATTACAAAATGCTTGATGTTTATCAAGGGAATCTGTCATTGCCTCTGATTCAAAAAAAATTCCTTGAATTTTCGCGTCAGAAAAGTAATAAAAAATCCTCGTATCACTTAAGTAATCTTACGAAAACAGCGAAATTTACCTATCGATGATAGAAAGCATGTTACATGTTTGATCAAATTATCTGAAAGCTACTTAGATGTAAAAAATACAGACAGGGGACTCTCTCCCTCCTCATTCTCTCTCTTCCCTCACCTTCTTCCCTCTTCTCTCATTTTATATTATTATATATATATATATATATATATATAATATATATATAAACTTTTTTAATTTTCCTTAACTAAAGTTTCATGCTTACTGCAATCATCAGACGATATCAAAATGTTAAGATTATAAAAAAACGGTGCTGTTTAGCGTTTTTTTAATGATCTTAACATTTTTTGACCGGATCGTCTGATATTTGAGCAAGCATGAAACTTTATTTACTCGATATAAAATCCATAATGTATTAGTATTGATAATATATTATATTATATATAATATATATAATATAATATAATATAATATATAAATAATTTAAAACCAAACTTTGGTAAATCCTCCGCGGTGAGAAAAAACCCAGCAAATAGTTGATTGTAAAAATATACCTACCAAACATCAACCGGGAAGAAAAAAAAATTGGAAAAAGAAAGACCAAGAAATAATCGTACCAACAAAAAATCTAATTAGTAGCAATATGTTGGCCAAAGAAAAAACAATTTATATGCAATATATTATAATTATATATAATATATAATATATATATATATATATAAGATATATTATATTCATACAAAACCGCCAGAACTAAAGCTAATAAGTAAAAAGTGCTCAATTCCTCAGTAGAGAAATAATAAAGATAACTCTAATAGTTCAGACGAAACCTACTAAAAGTTTCGCTTAATGCTATTCAGGATAAGATCAGATCTTAGCCCCAGAAGAGCATTAAGCAAAACTTTTAGTAGGTTCGTCTGACTCATTAGATTTTATAATAAGGTATATATAATATATATATATAGATATTGCAGGACATAACATGGGTTGATTTCTGAATTAGTATCCATCTTAGCCATATGTTAACATACTTCGATATCGTTACTTCTTTCGCTTCTAGCATATATCATAAGCTCACATAAAGGTTATACATTAATTCAGTTTTTCGCCCCCCTTAAAATCCAGGCAAACGAAACTTATCTAAAGCATTACAACGTTGATCACGATTGTCAGAGGGAAGATTAAAGCGGATCTTGATCGAAAAACAAACCCTTCTAAACATTGTATCGGAAGATAATCATTTTGAATAACATTAAAATCTACGATGTCTAAATCTAAAAATTATAAAATTTGTTTCTCTGATGTTTGAGATGAGGCTTGAAGATTAGTATTATCTCGTTATTCGACTGATTGTAGCATTCTTCATGTTAATTGTACAACGTTTCGGCCGATATACCCGCCGGCCTTTTGCAGTATTTTTGTCGGACTCGGGAACCTTCTCGTACTCGGAACCTTCTTTCTAACTCAGGAACTTCGTCCTATTAGGAGCCTCACAGAACTTTGAACCTAACCTTTATTATCTCATATCCGTTCTCATTCCGCTAACCATTAGCTTGCTTGGATTGTGATAATCAAATTTTTCTGCTTTCACTCAGGATTGAACTCGGGTTCAGAGATAACTGGTCACTTAGAACTGTCCCTCGAGTCCGACAAGAAATACCTGAAGAAAGGCCGGAGGTATACGGCGAAACGTTTACAAATAACATGAAGATGGGACAATAGTCCGACAAGCAGATAATACTAAATATTGGTCCCTCCTAAGTTTCCTGTGTAAGAATGTCCCTTCGAGTAGGCCTACCAGTCAATTATTTGTGGTCAACATATTTTCGTCTTTTGCAGTATGATGATATTTGGTTAGAACTCTGTATTTCCATCCATTCAAAAAGATGTCTTACAGTAGTGCATGATATTTCAAAATTACAAGTCAATGTGAGGCTGATATGTGGGCAGATATACAAAGTGGGATCACAGCACTCTAACGTTTAAAATGTATTGGTAGGCACATCCAACTCACCAACACCAGGCTTCATGAATGCCATTGTCAAGAACTATTTGATTGATATGAAATGTAGGCCTAGTTCACTGACGAGGTTTCTTGTCGTCCCATGAGAAAGAGGAAGAAGCACCTCGTCATCCTTGGGACAGTTACCTTAACGCAATGTCATATACTGTAGATAGAGAGTACATAACCAATTACTTTTGTCGAGGAGTTGAAGTTTACTGGAAATAGAAAAATTACTTTCCTTTCCCAGGTGTCTCTAATATTTGTCCATTATTTATGTCTCTGACGTTTAATCAAACCACGAATTTCTTGAAAATCATCGTTTCATGCGCTTATGTCCCGATTATGCATTGGTCATACAAAACTAATATACTCAAACAAGAAAAACAACCACAATGTTGAAACATGTCAAACACCCCTGACAGTTAAACACTATTCGTGAATGCAGGTTTTTGCTCACATCAGAAACCGTTATTTTAAAGCAAAGAATATGAAAGATCTGTTTGAACATGTAACATTTTGTGGAGGAAATAAACTATACCATAGAATAGGCATGAAACTAATCAATACCATACAATATAGATTCCCAATAATGCTAACACATTGTTAAAACAATTACAAAAGTATATTGTAGGAACACGATTATGTATTACACCCTAACTGTTAGGCATGACATAACCCCGTACGGGTTGATATGCCGTTAAAATCAATAAACCAACCAGCACAACCATTCTTCAGTTTCCTTATCTTTTATATAATATGGTTCCCTCATAAAAATAGTATATTGCATGGCTGGTAATACAGAAAAACTACCATAAAACATAACACACACACACACACACACACACACAGATACACATGCAATATATATATATAATATAATATTATAATATGTATATACGATATATATTACGGTAAGACATAATATTGCTTCAGGAATAATTACATGGCAACCAGGCCATTGATACAAAAATCAGTGTCCTAAATTTTTATATAATAATGAAGAGATGATAGATCGAATATATATTGTTAAAGGATAGAAAGGTTAGAATAAATAACAATAAATACGGAATTTATAGCGGTAGATTTTACGGACATATTAATATAAATGTCGTCTATGAGTCATTTTCAGACTTTCTATTGAATTAATAGTTCTACCGCAGATATTGGGTATTGTTTATCGAAGAATAGGTCAAACATAAATCATATTATTCATTGTAGACTGTAATTATTTTAATATAATATATTATTATATATATATACAATTATATTATATTATATATATAAATTATTATATAATACCTATATATATACCTTATATATAATAAAATATATATATATATATATATAATACTCTTATATTAAATATATATATATTGATATATATATAACTCTATATATAATATATAAATATATAATATAAATGTATTACCGTTGTTTATATATATATAATCTATATATATATAAATATAATATATTATATAATATATGCAGAACACATGTAAGTATAGATAATACCATATACATGATCAACAATACAGCTGTAACATAAAGCGCGGGTATAATATACATATATATATAAGTATTATGTGTGTGTGTTGTGCGGCGGCTTGCGTGTGGTGGTATATTATACAGAAACGCTACGCGTATTTACAGACTTATTTAAATCCTTAAAAGAAATTCTAAATAGAACAGCTCCGTAATTCTGTATGCAAACGTTGAACAATGGTATCAATAGATACAGACTCATGACATACCAAGCAAAATCATCACACCACAGGGATAGGCAGACACGCAACACATACGCATACAGATACAACACCAACTCACGAACACACACACACGCATTGTATATTAATATATATAATATACTAATAATATATATAATATGTATATATATATATATTAAGTATATATATATTATTATATATATAAGTATATGTAATGTTTGAAAATGGAAGCGAAACCGACGGTATGTTGAAATGAAAAATAAAGAATAAAATCTGAATCCGGATAAAATAGATTTTATTTTTATTTAGTTAATTAAATGAAATAAAAATAAAATAAATAAAAATAAAATCTATTTCATCCGTTCGAGCATTACTTTCCTTAAGTTCATATATATATATTATATATATATATAGATATGTTTGTGTGTGGTTGTGTGTGTGTGTGTGTGTGTGTTGGAAAGGAAACAAATAAGGGATGTTTAGTAAATGGATGTTTAATTGTAGGTAGTAATGTCGACATGCAACGTTTCGGTTTGTTATAACCTTCTCGGGACTTTAAAGGAATAGAGAAAAGAAAATGTTCACCCACTGAGCAAGAACTTTATTCCTAATGTCCCGAAGAATGTTAACAGACCGAAACGTTGCTTTGTCACATACTACTCCAATAATACATCCATTTCCTACAACATCCCGTGTTTGTCTTTCCCACATACAGTTTTATCTTTCCCCTATCAGTTGAATTAATCTTTCCGCATATTTCCCCAAACATGTGTGTGATATAAGTAATATATATAATTATATATATATATAATATATAGTATATATATATAATATATATAGAAACCACACACACACACCACACACCACATTTAATTAATATAAAATACTCATATATCATTTGCATGTTCGGACTTATAATTCTATACCAGCTATCGGTAACCCTTCTAGTTTCGGTCTTTAAGAGGAACCATTAATTGATTCTAGAATCTCTATTCCTCTTTAAATGAATTATGTAGAAATATGTGAAGAACATCCACACGTGAAATGCCATTTCGTTCTAAATGTTCAACCTCATTCTATCCAAATATAAGCGGTTGGAAAAAATGCCTCTATTATATTGGTGGTCTGTCGCAATTCTCATTGAATTCCGCGAAAAAAAAATCCTTTATCTGTTTCTTTTAATTTTAAATTTGTTTGGTGTTGGGAATATAAATGTATAGAGATACACGTGGTTATCGTCGAATGAATCGAAGCCGAGCGAGACTATTTGTGTTTCAAATCATTGGGTTCCATATCCACTCCCGTTAACGCCTTTGGGAACGGCGTAATCGTCGTACTTTCTATGGCTAACCGGTTTAGCTCAGTCGATAGAACATTCACCTAGGAACGCAAGGTCTCTGTTCGATACCGATATTCGCCAACAGTGCAAGAGTTTGTACAGATTGGTTAGATCTGATGATGCGTTAGAAGCGCGGAAACTGCGGTAAGTGTGTGCTCACCTTCAGAAATCACTTCTCCTGTACCAGCCAAAAGGATAGACATGCCGGTCGTTAACTACCGACAATAGGTCCACTACTATGGATGTTACTATGTGTAATATAGTTTAGGCAGGAGGGACTCTTAGCTTATAGAGCAATCACTCAGCGTGAAAAGAATACACTACATGTCAAGTGACTAGCGCGACAAGAAGAAACCCACAATCCGTGTGCCCCGGAAAAAAAGCAGGAATTCTGCATTACTGTAAGTCTAAAAGCTTCTCGCGTCTCTCTCTCTCCTCTCTCTCTCTTCTCTCTCTCTCTCTCCTCTCGTCTCTCTCTCTCTGCTCTCAACACACACACACACACACACACACACACACACACACAGGGCGGGTTAGCTCAGTCGGTAAGCGTTCGGCTAGAAAACACAAGGTTCGAGTTCGATACCGGTCCCGCCGACAGCGTATGAGTAGCACAAGTATCTGTGGTGGTAAGTAAGGAGCTGATGTAGTGTGTGCGCTCCACCTCAATCAATATGATACTCCTTGGTCTAACCAAGTGAAAAGGGGATATACTCCCTCGCTGATTGCTGATACCGACTTTAGGCCGCCCCGACGACTCTACTACTTACCTTCATTATATATATATATCATATAATAAATATAAAGATACGGAGATTACCATAACGGCGCTTGGCACTGTCACTTCTCCTCTATGCAATCTTCATAACAAGAGTCTTGAACTGAAACTTCCATAGCAGGAAACTGCAGTTATCCACGCACAATGACTAGGTCACGCTATATTCTCCTAGATTCTCCACTCTACATATACACACACATATGTGTAGTGTGTGTGTGTGTGATGTGGGGTGTTCGTTCCCCTTACTTTCTTAAAGCTTGTGAGCCCCCTCCTACAAATCTCTACTCCACGCGTTCGTTTAAACGGAACATTGCCTACTAGTAATTCCTAGCTGCTACTGCTCATTTTAAATCGAGACTAACGGAAACATTCCACAGTTTTAACACCTTAACATGGCACAAATACATTGCGAACGAAAACGAAAGCGCTCGGTAGAAACCTTTGTGTAATGTCATTCCAGTCCACCCTGTAAATTAACAAGATGGCCAGACTGTTGGAGAGACGAACAGAGGCTCGTCCGACAAGGAATCGTCGTAGAGTTACAAAGACACAAACACACACTCATATATATATGAATTAGATTTGAAATGTTTTTTTTAAAGCATTGTTGATGTAAAGTATATATTAATTTTGCTTGAAGGAATTACAATGCCATGTATCGCCATAACAAATTCGATACTTGTTTTTTAAATAGAAAATGCAACCTTGACATCTAATGCCGGCAAAGATCGCTCCGTGGTAGAACATCATACAGACTGTCGACTTTAAATCTCACCACGATGTAACTACGAACTTCCCCCCGACAGAAATCGAAACGCGGGACCCAGCGAGGCATAGTCAAAAGACCAATGCCTCGGCTACAGACTACATCGAACAATCCAGCGAAATTTACTTGTCAATGAATACTTACACGCCTCGTACCATACATCGATAAGGGTGGTTGAGTGAATGATAACAACAACCAGGCCTTTCTCTGTCGTGAAGTGATTAAGCGTTTGATGTTATTTTTTTTATTTTTAGAACATTGTTGGTTGTAAAGTATATATTATATAGTCAAAACAGTAGGTATACTTGTTCTAAAACTGAGCGATCCCTTGCCGGGATTACACGTTGTCAAGTTCATTTCTATAAAAGAAAACGTATCAACATTTCAAGCACTCCGCATTTAATTGCT
>CM042140.1:106747282-106789782 GCA_023376005.1 Doryteuthis pealeii
TATTCAATCTTGTTGGATATTCAGAGCCCAATGCATTCTAGACGTATATGATAAAAAAGGGTTAAACTGCCGAGAAGCAAAATCTCTCGACGTATAATTCCAAATTCATTCCCCCTAATCGACTCCTCATTCTACACATCACATGGGCCCGGGTTAGCTCACCGCACTCGGTAGAGTGCCGCGCATGTCCCATGGAAAACATCAAGGTTCCTGACGTTCTCACTAACCTAGAGAGAGTCTATGTATCATGATCCGAGCATACGCTGCTATATTATAGACTAGTCACTACCATCGATTATATTCTAATGTGTGTAAAGTAGGAGCTGATGGTAGGTGGGCGCTCACCTCAGATGCTAAATGATCTCCTGGTTCTAACGCAAGTGAAAAGGGGAATCTCTCGCTGATTGGCTGATACGACTTAGGCCCGCCCCGACGACTTACTTACTACTTACTATATATATAAATATATATAATATATATATATATAATATAATACGGAGCATATACATTCAACGGCGCTTGGCAACTGTTCAGCTTCTCCTCTATGCAATCATTTTTTTTTTTTTTTTTTTCTCAAAACTCAAGAGTTCTTGAACTGAAATTCCCAATAGGCAGGAAACTGCAGTTAACCACGCACAATTGACTATGTCTACGCTAATATTATCTAAAATTCTCACTCTAACAGATATACAGCCACCCATATGTGTAACTTGTGTGTGTGGTGATATGTGTGTGTGTTACCGTCTCCCCTTATCTTTCTTACAAAGCTTTGAGCCCCCCCCCTCATACAAATCCATACTACCGACGGTTTCCGTTTAAACGGAACTGCCTACTAGTAACTATTTCCTACTGCTACTGCCATTTTTAAAAAGCGAGACAACGGAAACAATTCCACCAGTTTACACTTAACATGGCACAAATACATGCGAACGAAACGAAAGCGCTCGGTAAGAACCTTTGGTTATTTGTTACACCAATTCACCCTGAAATAACAAGATGGCAGACTGTTGGAGAGATCGAACAGAGGCTCGTCGACAGGAATCGTCGTAAGTTAACAAACACAAACACACACTCATATATATATATAGTAGATTTTTGAAAATGTTTTTTTAAGCATTGTTGATTAAGTATATATATAATTTTTGCTTGAAGGTAATTTACAATGCAATGAATTCGCATAAAATTCGATACTTTTTTTAAATGAAATGAACTTGACAAGTCTAAATGCCGCAAAGGATCGCTCGTGTGTAGAACATCATACAGACTGTTCGACTATAAATAAATCTCACCACGATGTATACAACGACTTCCCTCCGACAGAAAATCGAAAACCGGGAACCTCAGCAAGGCATAGTCAAAAGACCATATTGACACAGTCTGCGGCTAAGCAAGAGAACACCAGCGACAATCCCAGCGAAATTACCTGTCAATGATACTTACAACGCCTCTACCATAATCGATAAGGGGTGGTTGAGTGAATGATAAACAAACAAACCAGGCCTTATGTCTTCCGGTGAAGATGAATAAGATTTGGCATGTTTTTTTTTTTTTTTTATTGATTTAGAGAGCATTGGTTGTTTAAAGATATATATCAGAGTCAAAAACAGTAGTAACCGCTTTGTTCTACAAACTGAGCGATCTTTGCCGGGATTACACTGTCAGTTCATTTTCTATTAAAAGAAAAGTATCAGATTTTAAGCACTACCTGCATTTAATTGCCCTCAAGACAAAATATAATATATATATAATATATATATATAATATATATATATATTAATACTTAGTGCTTTAAAAAAGACCCACAAAAGATTAATTGTATAAAAAAAATGTATATCATTTTACAATAGAGGGGGGGGGGGGCAAAAGGAAAAAAAAAACAAAAACGAATTGCTAGCTAACTATTTTCGATCCTCGCTCATCCGAGGATCGAAACTAGTTTAACGAGCAACTCGCTTTTTTTCCTGCAGTTCTATTGTAAATATATGCATTTTATATGCATTTTTTATAACAATGAATCTTTCTTTTAAAGCACTAATAAATTCTGCACACCAAAAAAATTTTACAAATATAATAATATATATATTTATACTATATATATATATATATAAAGATCAAATATTAATTATAGATTACTATAAATTCGAATCGTCATTTACTCAAGTGTTTTAATTGACTATGTATACATATAATTTGTAAGTAATGAAACATGATTAAATGTGTAAGCAATGTCTCTCGGCTTTATCTTGCTCGCTGGCAGGGTATTTGAAGATTTTCTATATTAAAACACCAATTCATTCAATAAGCTAATACTCTTGAGAAAAGCATGGGTGTTCTCTTCTACCCCTCAGCTATGGTTAAAAGTAGCTCTGATTAGCCATACCAGTGTGAAATAAAAAAAGAAAATTAATTATCAAACGTTCTAACCGAATTAGTGATTTAACCTTGTGATCAAGCAGCCTATGGCGTGGCGTGACTATACACACACACACACACCACACACACACACAACACATATAATATATATATATATATATAATATAATATATATATAGTACTATACGGATGGAGCACTCTATGGCGGCCTTTACATACATATTTGTGTATCAAAACAGTTAAAATCCCTTCGGATCGTAGGTGAGATAGCCAACGGTTAAGCTGTCCGACTAATGCTGAACCGATCGATTTCAGGTCCCGTTGTAGGTAGCTTACAAATGTCTAGCCACAAACTGAAGAGACGTGATAAGTCGAAATATGTTCTTGATGACTATATATATATATATATATATAGTCCTCAGCACATATATATATATATATTCTCTCTCTCTCCTCTCTATATATAATATAATATATATAGAGTAAGAGAGAGAGAAATATATATTTCATAAAATGTTTTCTTTAAACGTTTGGGCGTTATACGAAGCATTAAAAAATATATAATGATGAACTCGTACTATGGAGGTATTGGATCAATTATATTGTATTATTTTTGTCCATAAATTCTTCAGAAATATATATACTATATATATATATATAGTATATATATATATATATAGAAAGAGAGAGAGAGACAGACAGACAGACAGACAGACAGACAGAGACCAAAAGAGAGGGAAAGAAAGCCAAGACCTACATATAGATATAGGGAGAGATAGTGAGATGCATGTGTGTAGTGTGTGTGAGGTGTGTGAGAGAGAGACGACGAGAGAGAGGAGAGAGAGAAGAGAAGAGGAGGAGAGACGCACAGACAGACAGAGAGAACAGACTGAGAGTCTAAATTCTTATTGTTAAAAATGTTTAATGAATTAATCAGTCTAAGAAAAACTGTTGATTTAGGGTAATGAAAATTTTAATTGCTCTGAATATGTTTGTATTTCGTCTCAGAGGAATGATACATCGTCATATAGGAATCTTCATGATTTTGAAGCTTTGAATATTTATGAAAGCACTGAAACAACTTTAGTCAGAAATATTTTCAATCGTGAAATTTGTTTAAAATATGAAATGAATAAAATAACAATCACTTAAGCTAAAAAGACATGTTATATATATATATATATATATATAATATATATATATATATATATATAATATATATATACATATATACACGCACCTACATACACACATACACGCATACCCGTCTACGAATGCACGTATATATAATATATATATAATTATAAATATAATTTTAAGTAATTGGGTTGTGTGTGGTGTGTGTGTGTGTGTGTGTGTGTGTGTGTGTGTTGAGTATGTTTGTAGAAAAAGATTAAAAACAAATTATTCCAATCGACGAAATTATTTGTACACCTATAAAAATATTGAATATTTTGACACATTTCTTAGAATTAAAATACTCATATGATGCCAACATTTCGGTTTTGATATTAAATACAAAAAAAAAGAAGAATATAAAACTCATTTTTTGAGAAGGATAGTGTAAATCTACTAAATATGAGAAGAAAAAATAAACAAAGGTGGAAAGGATAAAATTATTTATACATTATAAAAATTGAAAAGAATTGAAGAATTCTTACAATATCAATATTTTATAGCATGGCAATTCTTATTTATAACTTGCTGCAATGGTTTTCTAAAGTTTTGATGGGATTTAAACCAGGCTTTTCTGAGATTTTATTCAATTCTTAGACGTTTTAATTCCTGAAGTTGTTTTGGAACTTACAATTCTTGCCAAAAATATTCCATGAGATTCAAGTCAGGACTCATTTGAGGATTTGATAGAACTGTAATCTTTTTTTTTTCTGAAGCCACACAGTCAATGATTTCGACGTATTTTTGGGATCATTATCTTGCTGGAAACTAAATCGGCCATTCAAATTTTGCGTTGATATTTATAGATTTCTCTCCATGCCTAATTTGGTTAATTTGGGTTGAGACCAGAAGAAAGGTATCAGCTCAAATAGAAGAATAGAGAATCTGATCAGATTAGTAGTAAAGGATAAGAATAATAAGAATTAAAAAGGCTATACAACACTTGCAAATATGTGGCATTATCGAAAATGATTCTGTTGAGTTGCAACGATTAATCGCGCCTCACGTTGTGCTTGATTTTTTTTTTAAAAAGAAGTCGGTGACAGGTTTTGTCCGAAATTTCAGATTTCATTGCTCCTCTTATTGCAATTATTGTCCAGTGCCCCTTTAGTTAAAACAACCCCAAAACATCATCGAGATCCCTCCATATTTTAATGTAGCCACTGTGTTCATTGGGAGGGAAGTCTTGTCTTTCTTGTGCCAAATCTTCTGTACATCCTTATGTCCAAAAATCTCGATTTTTGTTTCATCATTCCAAATTACTTGTTCCCCAACCAAATTCTTTGTCCAAGAATATTTTTTTACAAAATTAAACCAAGCAACAATGTGAAGTGAAATTCGTCGTAATTGGTTTCCATACAATCCATTTCTATAAAAACAATGTTGTATTGAATGATTACTTACGTTGATATCCATCGTATCCAATCTATTGGCGATGTCTTTTAAAACAATTCTTGGGTTGGTATTAACCTCCCGACACTGTCTTTGTGCAGTTCTCGGTGACAATTTAGCTTTTCTTCCAGGTAAATTCTCTGTCACACCAAACTGTTTAAACTTCTTTATAATGGACTGTACAGTAGATTTAGGGACAGCTAACTGCTTTGAAGTAGGGCTGTCACTATTTCCCAACTTATGAAAGTTAATAATTCGCTGTTTCAAGTAAACGCTAACCTCCCTTGTCTTCCCCGTCGTATTGTTAACGTAAGAATAACGATGGTGCAACTCTATGCCCCACGTAATGTTATTTGCTGGAATTATCCCACATTTTACTCAATAAATAATCTAGAAGGCCTAACCAATAAAATATGTATATGAATTACTTATACTTAGAAGAACGAATAAGTTTAAAACGATATTTACTAAAGTAGGAATAGGTTGACTTTTTTCACTTTTGCATAATTCGCCTGTCAAATGTAATGTATTTAACCTCTTGTTTTGATAATACTGTATTGCATTTCTTTGTTGGTGCTTATTAACAAATCAAAATACCTGGCATCATATGGGCATCCGATTATGAGAAATGGATATGAATATTCAATATTGATGGGTGTAAGAATACTTTCGTCGTTCACTTTATATATATTATATATATATATATATATATATATATATTGTGGTGTGTGTGTGTGGTGTGTGTGTGTGTGGGTGGGTGTTTGTATTGATATTAAGCAGGATGCTCAGAATATTGCAACATTCGCACTAAAAAAATATATCTGTGTGGAAATTTGTCTCGCATATCTGCAGACATATTTTCCTGTATACATAATATCTTCATTATAACTGTATCACCGTTATTGCAAATATTTTGGACCAAATGAAATTATTAGATGCTCCCTTATATTCGTATGCAACAACAAATTTGCACAGATTTGAATACTTCTTCTAAGCTGTGCCAACTAGACATCTTTCAATTTTCTAATAATTATGTGAAGTGATAGAAGTTCCCAATATATTAATTTGTTTGGAGGTGCAGTGACGATTATTTCCCGTATTAATATGTTTCCTAGCTCTTATTTTACGTCTTTATTCTCTTGTTTTCCTTTTATTTTTCTTCTTCCAAATTTTAGATTTCAGTCTTTCTCAGTGAGATTTATTCTGCACAAAGATATTCTTCAGGTTTGGCTAAAGGCCAAAAAATAATGGGGTTGGCCGTAAAATATGAGACACTTATTCAAATGTTGAATTCCTATAGAAATAATAACCACTTTGTATTAAATGCCTGTTTACATTATTTAAGATAGCATTGGTTTCCCAATCAGTGATCTCCGGCAACGGCAAAGTCTACTAATTAACAAGTTACCTTAATTAACGCTAGGTATCTTCAACTAACCTTGAGAAGCTCATCCATTTGTATCTCAAACTCTAAGATAATTGTGAACGTTTCGTTATTATTATTATTATTATTATTATTATTATTATTATTATTATTATTATTATTATTATTTACTCCTTTTGAGTTTTCACATCAGTGTTAGCTGATGGTCTTTCACTGAAGTCTGAGTGACAGCAAGTCTCCTCAGGTCTCCAGGACACTTCTAAGTATTCTGGCAGATTGAAGCAGTGCAGTGTTCTGAATGATTTCAATTATTCCTCTGATTTCCAAACTTTCCAAACCCTTTTCCAATCCTTTTGGGACTGTTCCAAGTGCACCAACTACAATTGGTATAATTTTCACTTTCATATTCCATAACTTTTTAGTTCTTGTGTTTGTTTATATACCTTTTGTTTGCATGGTTAAACTTTAGTCTTTTGCACAATTACCAGGGGATCACATTACATTAAGTGTCGGCACTTAGATTATTGGGGGGGGGGGCATTTTTCTCATTCGCTTATCATGAGATTTACTGTTTCATCGCTATCGCCACATTACGTACATTTGCCAATAATCAACTTTATCTTTGACATGATTTATCATTCTAATAATATTTTGGCTGCTGCTGCTGCTTTGGCTGCTGCTACTACTACTGATATTATTATTATTATTATTATTATTATTATTATTATTATTATTATTATTATTATTATCACATTAAATTTAATCAGCCTAATTATGATAAAAATTGTATGGCTTATTTCGTAAAAATATTGATTTGTATTTTTCACGAACAAACTCCCAAATTATTGATTTTACCGAATATATATGAAATAAGTTTCTATTCTTGAAGATAATTATTTTAAATCATCTTAGAATTTCCAGCATTACACTTTTCATCTAGCAAAATTAATCAGGCCAACATTTATATTAGTGAAATCGATAGGAAATGATTCTCCAAATTACCAGCTCGCTTTTAAACAGTTTAACAAATGTGTTATCCTGAACATTAATAATATTCATCTACATGTTATGTATGTACCTTTAATAATTATTTTCCTATCTATATATCTATCTATCTATTTACAAGAAGCACTTCAAACTTTAAGGAAACATTAAAATGCTTATTAAACATTTCGGTTTCTATATAGTCGTGCGCCAAATATTATTTCGCTGATACTGAAGATGTTGTATATTGTACGAGCGAAACAATGAAAAGACGACAAAAATAACAGAGGACTTTTTCCCGGTAAAACGAACAAAGAAGTTAAAAAACGGAAGCGAGGCTTTCCGGTCAAAGAATCAGGTAGAAGATAAAGAAATATATAACAAAGGTCCGTTATCAGATCAAAAGATAAAGATGCGTAGGCGTGTCGTCAATACAAAAGCCAGAGGGTCGAGACAGAGAGTCAGACCCCAGAGACGCCAGCCGACAGCCGAAAGGACACTTCACGTCTCCCGTCAGCAACAACCCCCCCCCCCCAGGCACGCATTGTAAGCTCTGCGCCATCCCCACCCACACACCTAAGAAAAATAAAGAAGGGTCCTCTCTTTGTACATACGTATCTGTTGTTATTGAAGTCAAGTAGTCGTTCGTAGCTGACTACTACATATATCGTCTAGGGTTAGTGACGATACTCGCTACGTATGCAGATACATGATTTAGCAGCGGGAATTTGATGTCGCTATACAACAAAGATATATACGAACCACCAAGTGTTAACCAAAGAAAAATATGCACCCAAGCACTTTGTGAAGAATTCATGCGGATAGCAACTACATTCTGCTTCATGGTTTACGATTATGTTAAACTGAAACCTCCGATTCTCAAAGGATCTCAGAGTTAAGCAGAAATGGCCCTGTTTAAATAGAGGAACACTACGTTACAACAGGTTCTCTTAGCAATCCGGGGCTGAGTTCCAGCCTAAGTGAGGATTTGTAAATACCCTCTCTCTCTCTCTCTCTCTCTCTCTCTCTCTCTCTCTCTCTCTCTCTCTCTCTCTCTCTCTCTCTCTCTCTTCTCTCTTTTTTCTTTCTTTCTTTTTTTTTCTCTATCTCTATCTCTATCTCTATCTCTTCCTGTGTTCTCTCTGTCTCTCTTCAAATTCTCGTGAGTAACATGTTGTGCAATGACTGTCATCGAATTCAATTATCACCGTAGTGAGTAGTTTGTAGGTAAAATATGTTTGTCTTTATAAACTGGTAGAAATAATTTTCATGAACTTTAGGTGTATGAATAAACTTATGCTTGAATCTCAGTCTCAGTCGTCTAGCATAATTGGTCACAATTTGGTGGGGGCGCAGAGGTGCAGTCGGTGTTTTCTACAGCTCCAGCAGACAGGGCAGAATAAACCTTATTTACAAAACGAAAAATCAATAATGTCAATAGAGAACAATCTATATATTATTGGTTTTCAAATAAAAAAAATCAGATATTGGGTGATTTAATCTATCAGGGGAGATAACTTAAATTTGGTTATCGTCGGGATATTTTAAAACAAACAACAGCAGAAATTCGTCCATCGAGAGTAAAGGAAAAGAACATATGAGTTTGCTTCTTTGAGACTCATATTATATGATATTCACACTGAATCTGACAATGGTTCAGAGATGAAAGGATTTATTGCCTCGCTTATTTAGAAATATTGAAAGGCAAAATCAAATCATTGTGGAAATGCTGAAAAGCCAAATCAAATCATTGTGGAAATGTAGCTTTTTACATAGGAAAATATGTATTTATATGAATAGAAAATTGAGTTTTATTTGTTAAGACATTCGATTCTAATGTTGTTTAGTTGGAATTTGACGTCATAAACACCCTTGTGTGTTATTAATGTTAAACTTTATTTCCATATTTCCGCCCATACACACACACACACCACACACACACACACACAATATATATATATATATATATATATATATATATATATATATATATATATATATATATATATAATAGATAAAATCAAATCTAGCAGAATGTATAATTACAATTTTTATAAAAATCAGTTTCATCATAACATTTAAATCTAACAGACACATACACACATGTAAACGTATATGAGCAAGGTACACACGCAAACAAAACACACCTACCCAACAAACAAACACACACACACACACACACAAACACACACACACGAGCAAGGCACACACACATCCAAAATCACACACACACACATGGCAATGGGAGAAAGAACATGCACACACCACACCCACCCACACACACACACACGCACGCATGCACGCACAAAAACACACAAAAGCAAAAATCCACCACAGAATTTTGATGGGCATGGAAATTACAAACACACATAAATAAACAAACACATCCCACCTTAATAATAAAAAACAGGGTAGGCCAAACCTGGAATGATAATCAGATCACATAAACAAAAACAATGGAGAATCAGATGGGCCTGGAAATAAACAAACAGGCTAATGCTTAGGAGGTAAGCCAAAACTGGAATGGTAATCAGATACTGTTGAACAAACACACACACATAAACACACATACACACACACATGCAGAGAATCTGGAAGATACAAAACACAAAACCAAATGGACGGTCGCTATCAACAGTTTTAGTTTCGGAAATCTTCTGTAGAATATATTTATATCTCGAAATATTAAGAATAGAACATTACAAGTTAACAAACAACAACATAGTTACCTTATTTTTCTTTACACTTGTATTGTGATAGCCTTCAAAACCAACTACCAAACCAATATAAACACAATGCTTCCAATAAATTATTACACACTTATATATATATATATATAATATATATATATATATATATATATATATATAATATATATATATAAACATTTAGCATTAAATAACTCACAAGGGTGTTTCTGACGTTAAACGCCAACTAAACAACATTATAATCGAATGTCTCAACAAATAAGGCAATATATATATATATATATAATATATATATATATATATATATATATATATATATATATATAAACTAAGGCTCATAAGCTTTTGCTTGGTTTATACCAATGTATTTTCGTAAGATTCTCAATTAATATTTTATGCCATGTTGATGGTTTTATTAAAACCAAAACGCGTTATCGTCGGCTTGTAGCGTAATTATTAGGGTCTAACAGAATTTGAGAATAAAAATAAAGCTGTGTGCAGACTGCTAGAGAAGAAGAAGTAATAAGAGAAAATAAAGGCTAAAATTTGGAGGAGTGGCCCCACAAAGGTTTGCCGATAATTTGACCAAAGAATGACCCCGGAAGAAAAATTGAAAGCTAAAACCGGATGTTCTCTGTGTTGACCGGAAGCGGAAGTGACGTGATTACGAGGAACGATGAAGAAGAAGATCATCCTCTTTTCGCTTTCGGCCGTAGCCGGGTTCAGACGGACCTGCTGGTCCCTATTGTTGGGACAGCGATACAGTTGGTACCATGCTAGAGGTAGAGTAAGTTAACAGTGTCCTCTCTCTCTCTCTCTCTCTCTCTCTCTCTCTCTCTCTCTCTCTCTCTCTCTCTCTCTCTCTCTCTCTCTCTTTTTTTCCTTCTCTCCGAAACAGAGCCGACCACACGAGCCTGAAAATAAAATGCTAAGCCCCTTGTGACTATATAACTTACGTATATTTTGTACCTTCTTTATCTACTAATGACGCTTGCTACTGCTGGGACTACATATATCATTGGCTACATATATCGTTCCGGAGTTTGACACAAATATACCTTGGTACTTTGTTATACTACAAATACATTTTTAGTGCCGATCATTTTTAGGCACGCTGACAAGCCTCGCCACGTAACAGACTGTCTGTAAGTCAATATTGACTTATTTTTTTCAAGACTTCATACTATATATATATATATATATATATATATATATATATATATATATGTGTGTGTGGTGTGTGTGTGTGTGTGTGTGTGTGTGTGTGTGTTGTGTGCTTAATTGGAGTCGTACCTAATTTTGAAAATTCATTAATTAATAATGAATTAGGCGGGAATGCCTATTTAAATGCATGGCTAAACAAATCGAGAAAAATCAATCTCTGTTTGTACATTTCGGCCTATTAGGCCTCATCAGCAGAGCTATAGATAGGAAGGCCGCCCTGTGCGTGATTTGAAACCGGACTGCCAAGCTGACAGGCCGATATCACAACCCCTACACCAAACGGACTTCCTAGATTTTACGATTTGTTTAGAGTAGGTTAATATTTCTCTTCAGTGACTTTTATTACACGACGATATGATAAGTTGTAAACACGGTATGTTTGGAATGGCTTTTTTGCCGACAATTTTTTGGAGAATATGTGCTTAATTGGAGTCGTACCTAATTTTGAAAATTAATTTAATTAATAATGATGAGATTTGATTTTCTCGATTTGTTTAGCCATACATTTAAATAGGCATTCCCGTCTAATTCATTATTAATTAATTAATTTTCAAAATTAGGTACGACTCCAATTAAGCACATATTCTCCAAAAATTGTCGGCAAAAAAGCCATTCCAAACATACCGTGTTTACATATATTATATATATTATATATTATAATATATATATATATATATGTGTGTGTGTGTGTGTGTGTGTGGTGTGTGTGAAAAAAGTGGAAGTGAATCCGGCAGTATAAGTAGTTTAAATAACTGTGTATGAATAAATTGGTAGAACTAATTATTGGTAGAAATAATTTTCTTCTCTTTGATTGGTTGCCTAATAAAGTTAAAGATCCCATTCCTACCTTTTATTTACCAATAACTTGAGGGAGATTTTTTGGATTCATACCTTTCCCAAGTGTATTAACACTATATGAAATGCAAACAGATTGGTCAAGGATTTGAACTCGTCTCGATAAATGTTATTATTACATAGAATACACTGGATACATTGTGGTGAAGTGGCTGACAGCGAAGATTGTAGTAAGTGTGTCCAAACTACGGTTGCGCCATTACTTTCACTTTCGGTCGAATATCCTTGGGGAAGTTATAAACCCAAATCATCCCTACTGATGTGGATTAAATAGTACCGCTGCTGAACTTCTACAAGAAGGATAAGGAAAAAGAGAAATATTGGGAAAATATATAATAGAAAAGGGGAGAAAGGAAAGCAGAAAAATTATGAAAGAAAATAAGAATTGTGGAAAAGAAAAGAAATGTTGGGAAAATATCATAGGAAAAAAAGAAGAAGAATCATTCAAGGAAATAATGATAATAATAAAAAAAATGAGTGGAAAATCATGGTATAATAAGAAGAATCATTGAAGAAAAAAAAAAGAAAGATCAAAGGAAAGAAAAAAAATCGTGAAGGAAAAAACGGAGAGGAGACATATTGGGAAGGAGGAATAATCACAGAAGATAAGAAAAATCAGAGAGGAAGAAAAATCAGAAAAAAAAGCAGAATCATAAAATAAAAAGAGAGTAATAGAAAAAGAAAAATCATAGAAAAGGAAGAAGAAGGAGAATCAGGAAAAAAGAACTCTGAAAGAAAAGGAGAATAATATTTATTTAGTTTCATAATTTAATATTATTTCATTACATTAAAACATTACATTAAAACATAAATACTTGCGCCTGGAGGGTGCATATTTTTGCGTGTATATATAATAACATAGATGTTATCATCAATACTGTTATGTTGCATTGTTTGTTTCACATGTCATGACGAAGGGCACATAAAGTATAGCGGTTTTAAAGCATTATTCAATTAAGTGGTGACCTTCCCTCCACCACAAACAGTGAACCTGTTTACTGTCTGTATGTTCCTATCAGAAATATATCAACCACAATTACTTTCGCGGTAGGCACAAGAAAAATCCATGTGAGAGTTGAGGATTTAAAAAATCTTCAGCAGTGAGTTAGTGATTAGAAGAGGTTAAGCAAGGAGCTTACATTTTGGATCTTATGGTGTAATGGACATCGTCAAAGGGAATGGGCACAACAAAACGAGTTCAAATCCTGGACGAGATTGTTTATATTCGACAGAGTGCTAATACACTTGTGAAAGGTATCCAACTTACCTCCCTCTAGCTAGGTTAAATAGTAGGTTGGACTGGGCTCTTCAACCTTTGGTATGTAAGCAATCTAGGAAAAAGAAAACTCTGAATTCAAACATGTTAAACTCCGCTTAAGAAATTGACCTTGTGTTGCATCCTGCTCAGGAAGGGGGGTTGATAAATACTTACATTTCGGATCTTGAAAGACCGTCTCTCCAACGTGTCGGTTGTTGCCCATTTTATGGAATATTAGAAACCTTATAATCACTGACTACGGAGATACCACTCCACGCCTTACTCATTTGAGACAGGTCTAAAAGGACACTAAAACATACCAATAAAGTGAGTAGTATTTTTCATGGACGACGAGTCGTAGTTTTTCATTTTCTCTGAGCTTGTTGTCATCTCGTCTTTTTCGGCATATCACTCACGGTGAGTTATTTAATGGCGTCAGAGTTTTTGAAAGATTCGTAGCGATAGTTTGGAAGTAATCTTTTCAAACTCAATTTTTTATAAACAAATTTTATATTTAACTCATAGGTTTGACCTAAACAGGTACTAACACTCTGGGTCATGATGGACATGGGATCAATGGTGAGGAAGCAGTGCTCCACATTTCCCAGACCTCCAGAACTGGAACCTGACCATCAGTTAGAATTTAACGTCACACCAAGGACAGGAAGACCCTCAGCCACCGCCTAACACCAATATGATAAAAAGGGTTGAGACTTGCCATAAGGGCAATTAGATCGAGACAATCATAAGTGTGCTAGGGCTTTACATCACCAGCCGATTAATCAGAGAAACCCTCTCCGACCGACCGTCTAGCCTAATTAAGGACAATATGTCGCAGACTGCTCATCCATCAAGATTCTGTCCTTAAGCATCACGGGTCGACTCCCACGGCCAACAGGTAGCTCCATTTGTGAGTTTCTTACCACTATACAGAGGTGCACTCGGTGTATTCTATAGCCCCAGCTGAGAGGGCGTCATCTCGTCTTTGTCTCCGAATACATTATTTAAGACCCAACAATGTAACAATTATTTTAATGCATTTGACTAGATCGTATTATGTACGTATGTAACGTACATCGTCAAATTTCCTATTCGGGATTTATTTTTATGATTAGTCCGTCGAAAATGAATAGAGACCATAGTATACCTGAAAATAAGGTAAACTGATATTTTAAACCGATATATAATAGGCGTTCTTTTTTATGATTATTTNCGTCTAGAAATCTGAAACACGGATTGACGACTCCAATCCTACACCCTCTAACTTAGACTCACGCGGTTTCCTGAATTCTATATACCTTATAACGTCGGTATCAGACTATAGAGAGAATACAGACATTAGATAGAGAGGAGGATTATCCATACTTGAATCATTTACTCTGTTGCTTTGGTGATTCATTATCGCGTCGCTGTAAAACTGGTTAGTTATTTCATTTCTGCCTCGTTCCGTCATGGTATCTAAGTTTGACTTCTACTCTAGGAGGTTATTTCATTTATTGTTCTTTCTATCTAGTCTAACCTGTCGTCCGAGCTGGGCATTGCTTGGTTTT
The DNA here is from genome assembly GCA_023376005.1 of Doryteuthis pealeii. Lineage (NCBI taxonomy): Eukaryota > Metazoa > Mollusca > Cephalopoda > Myopsida > Loliginidae > Doryteuthis > Doryteuthis pealeii. Next base: position 106,762,187 of record CM042140.1, read on the forward strand.
TAATAATTAAGTTAACAAGGCCATGGTTTTGCTCTGATCAAGTTTTTATTTTTCTCTTCAAGCCCATATTTGACACCGGGAGAGACGATCCCACTCCTTCAAAGTTTGGTCGGAATCTAATTCTAAAGTATTCTCATGTGTCTCTCATAGCGCGCTTTTCAAGGAGCTGCAAAGGTCAAAACCGTCACCAGTATCTCCCTAAAACTCCCCTGATCCCAAAATAAAGGCTATATTTAGATATTGTCAGGTCGGTTCACAATTCATAACCAAGCTGTTAGCATTTCACGTGGCGCTAATACCATTGGGAAAGGCAGGATTCCAATTCTGCCTCTAGCTATGGGTAAACACCAGAGTAGACTGGACTCTTTAACCATGGCTAGGTCGCCAGTCTAGGAGAATGAAAACTCTGAATTGAAACCTGTTAAACGCTGCTTAAGAAATTGACCTGTCTCGCATACTGCTCGTGCGGAGGGTTGGTAAATACATACAATATATATTACATATTTCCTACTGTGTTAAGAATAACACAATGTGCCTCCATATATCGCTTGCTATGGTTAATCTTTTTCCTGTTTTTGTATAATACACCTGTTAATTTAGTTCCTAGTGACCGAAAATGAGTTCAGTCGTATATATACCTGCAATCACTGAATCCCTTATTACTATACTACTTTTTGTTTGCCCGTGGTCCAGTGCTTTGTTTTGAAGTGTAAGACAGATATATAGACATAGACACCGTACGTAGTCTTAGATAATGTGACATTATCTTAGTCTCAATGTCTCATTGCACCAAAATACAGCCAATTCTAACACCGATCTTAATTCATTTAAATATAGAGTTTGGATTCTACAATTTTGATCATGTTGATTACGAATTTAAGGGAAATAATTCAAGGTTGTATCGGTTCAATGTATGAAATGTTGTTCTTTGCAAAAAACATCTGGGTTAAAGATACATTCGAATTTATAAAAAGTAAATTCGAACGTAAGCTATAGATATATCCCGTGGTAAAGCCAAACCTAGAATATCTCTGCGTTCCCTATATCTATAAATAATGGAGATAGATTGCATTTCTGTCTGTAACCTAAACTACCGAAACTACCTCACTGCTTGCATCACAGATTCCACAATAATCTAAAGCATTTATTAATGAAAACCTAATTTATAATCAAGATCATTTATACATAATAGTATAGAAGAACATTGTTTTATATACACAATGAAATTGTGTTTGTAATAACCGATGGTCTAGGCGATTTTTAACGAAACGTTCAATAACTTCATGTTTAGTTATGTACATTTTTACATAGTAATTTTGTTTTGATTTGTATTTAAAATTATCTAATGTATAATGTTTTGCGAGATATTTATCTATAAATGAGATTATTTATATCTCACGTAAAATTTTTACCTGTGATTTTTACGGTAACGAACACATTTTTAAAGTTTTAAGATAATAGAGTTATTAAGTTATAAAATAATAAAAACTATTTTTTACCCATTCATTCAATTAAAATACCATTTGTAGAATTGTGTAAAAATATTTATTTTTAAATCTTTTTTCTTCGCATCTTGGTTTGTTTATCAAAAGCGGGGATAAACAAAAATGACCCCTCTAATTCCAGTTCAGGTTATATTTGATGTACCTGTTAATATAATATTTCATTACACTACTAAACTAAATGTTTGTTGACATTTGAAACAATTTATGGAAAATAGTGATAGATTTCAATCACTTTCAATTTTAATAAAATCTTGGAGAATTAAGTAATTTAACAAATATATTTGTCAAAATAAAACCTTCTTTTCAAGAACTCAGTTGATGCATTTTAGGTAAGTAATTTATTTAAAAAAAATGTTATTGTCATTGGAGTTTGTTATTTAATTTATTCTTCAATTCTTTCAGTTTAGATTTATTAAATGTTTTATTTTATTTGAGGAAGGAAAATAAGTTAGTTTCAGAGATATATTTCTTTCTGATTTGACTTCTAAAACGTAACATGGATGTGGACGGAAAAGTTTTGTTTATTTATTCTTTGTTATTTTTTGTTGTTGTTGCTGTTTGTTTGTTTGTTTTTTTTTTTTAAATAAAACAACATGAATTTACAGATCAATTAAAGAAATTTATTTATAACTTTTGCTCAATGTATCTTAATTTTGTATTTGCAAACTTTTATTAATGTAATTGTAACACCTTTTTTTTTAATTTCAAAAAACGTAAACCTAACAACTTATTTTTTGTTTACATCATTTACCCTGGAAAGGTTACATTTTGTTTAAAAACTGTATTTTTATTATTCAGTGTATTATCTATTTAATAAATAAAACACTGAATGATAATTAAAAAAACACCCTTCCTTTTATCTTAATAAATTTTATTAAGATAAAAAGGACGACTGTTTTTTTTATTATTATTCAGTGTTTTATTTATTAAAATAAAAGGAAGATTTTTTTATTATTTACACTCTACAGATTTATCTATTAAAATAAAAGAAAGAATTTAAAAAAAATATTTTGTGTATTATTTATTAGAATAAAATGAAGGGTGTTTTTCTAGGGTGGGGTCTATATGGATTTGACGCTACAAGTTGCTTGGTTTAAGGAAAAGAAAAACGAATAGAATTTCACTAAAAGCAGACGCTGAAAAGAAAATGTACAGTCAGTAGCAAGAAGTTGTCCGAGGGATGAATAGTAAAAAAGATTTTAGTGCATAAAAGTTAACTTTCCAAATTTCTATTTCAAATTCTTTATTTTTTTACTCCTTTAATAAATCTGATGATTTTAATTACTAAAATCATTAAATGTCATCAAATTGATTTTCTTCATTCAGCCCATTTAAAGTTTTTGGAATATTTTGGCATTGTTGTTTTTTATTACTTTAATTGATTTATTAATTTTACTTGGATACTACCCCTCTGAAATTGAATTTTAACTCCCACTCCCCTCAGGCTATAATTTTCAAAAGTTCATTTTTACACCGCCCGAAGAGCGGTTTTGTTTTGCTGGTTAAAATAAATCAATTTGCTTGTTTTCAGCCTAAAAGATAATATTATTTTTACGCTCTTTACCCTTTTAACAATGCTCAATGAAGAAAATCAATTTGAGAGAAAAAGGAATGTGCGACGTGGTAAATAAATTGTTATTGAATTTTTGATATTCCTGGTCGAAATATATGAATTATAAGCGTTTAGTAATGCAGCATATTCATTGCTATAACAATAAACGATTGCTTATATGTTGCATCTAGTACTATGCTGCTTTTTTTTGTTGTGTAGTCACTATAGATGCCTGAGTACATGATTACTCTCTAGTTATTTTTTTTCAATTAAATGAGTCATGGGCCCAGAGCATCCCGTGACCCACATGTGGCCTGTTGTGCTTTTTGGATGGTCAGAATAAGGATGAAACTTTTTAAACGTTTCCCTATTTCTAAGACATATGCGTGTGCGTATACTTTTCTGTAGTGGAAATGGTTGAGAAACGTTCAAGGTAAAATTAACTTGGATTTGTTAAGTAGGGTAACATACAGTGTCTCATTCAGCCTGCTTCTTAAAAACGGTTGCCCATACCCGATTTAAATGCTTTGAGAACTAACTAAAATACCATTTTCTCTCATGCTAAAGTTCCTTGGACGATATAATGAAGTACCAATTTTGGAAGATCAAGTTATACTGACTCCGAATTTATCATTGTGGTCAACCCGTGTTATTTTCTTTTTCAACCACCGCATTACTTTTATACTTGCACCAAAACCTAGACACAGCTGACTGGGAGCAACCAATGTCTTTCGAAATACTCCACTGTGAATTTCCTTCTTGAGCATGTATTACATTTCTTTATATACAGAAACCTTTGGCACATGTGCTCCCCGGTCTTCTTCGTGTGTTTTTTGTCGGACGGGCAATCGAGAGTTTTCAATAAACTTCGAAGCGAACCTTTAATTTAATATATCGGGGAAGATTGGTCTCATGCCGTTAACTATGACCATCACTTGGTACTTCGGAGGATCAAAGTGTAGTATCTGTTCCAGATTCTATGCTTTGACCCTTACCTTCTATACCCGGCCTCGGCCGAGGGTCCAGTGTGCTTCGGCCTCTGGACCGGTAAAGTACAATTAATAGCATCGATCCAAGGGGGCCATGCCCCCCCAGATCGTTGCAATTTTTATGTGCCCACGTAAAAACGAGACCTTGTGTCCAGCCCTCATAAGTGGGATGAGCAGGCAAATACCCTTACCTTCCATACCCGGCCTCGGCTGGGGGTCCAGTGTGCTTCGGCCTCTGGACCGGTAAAGTACAATTAATAGCATCGATCCAAGGGGGCCATGCCCCCAAGATCTTTGCAATTTTTATGTGCCCAGGTAAAAACGAGACCTTGTGTCCAGCCCTCATAAGTGGGATGATAAGAAGGCAAATACCCCCCCCATCACTTGGTACAAATATTAAGCTATGTTATTTTTGCCTGTAGTCCGGATTGAACCCGCAGTCGCCGCAAGAACGGTATTAACTCAACCCTTATATGCGGTGTATCAACTTGGCAACCTTCTTGACGAATTTGGAAACCATCAGGTCCTAATTTTGAATTATCTATATGTATATTAGGCGTGCTGTAATCCACCACGTAAACATAGACTAAGCGAGGTCACGTGTTTTAAACCCCAGTTAATCAACAGCCCCGAATACGTGGTTAGTTAACTATTTAATCACTGATACTGACAGCCGTTCATTTGCACGTTATACGACATTGACGAACGGACCTTCAAAGCTAAGGGACACCAAGTAACAACTAAGGGATCATAAACAACACTGAGGAACACCAAGGAACAACAAAGTTTTCTTCACTGAGAATCGTGCTCAGCATAACACAAGGGATTTCCGCTGGGGAGTGCTCTTACTTAAAGCCAAAGGATGGCCACAAAAATCGTAACAATCATTTTGAATAAAATTCCAATGTTTTAACAGAATAAGAAAAGTAGTTAACGTATGTTCAATATTCTAATTGAAGAATTGCAAATATATTTGACTAGTAACTTATTCTACCTTACTATTAGGATATTTCTAATACTTAACAGCTACGAAAATGCTAGAATAGATGCAATTATCTATCAAAAGCTTTCATATTCTAAATATATCACAGTGTTAGTTATTGTATACACACATGCGCGCACAAATGCATGCACACACACACACACACACACACACACACACACACACACACACATATATATATATATATATATATATATATATATATATATATAAGGTGTGTCAAAACGTAACGAGATTTTTTGTATTTTTGACACACCTTTTATTCTAAAAAAATTACGTTCCATTCATTATTCAATTCTATCTTGGTAACTACAGATTTAAACTCGGCAGTTTTATGGCACACCTTGTATTCTGAAAAAAATAACCTTCCATTCAGTGTTCGTTTCTAGCTTGGTAAATGCAGCTTCAATCTCGATACCTTTTTGGCAAACTTTGTATATATATATATATATACTAGATAAAACGTGACCCGTTGGGTCACCCATAAAGCTCTCACGAGATGATTAGCGAAAAGAGTAGGATCTGCCAAAATATCATCTGCTTTTCATTTTAAAATGAACTAAAATTTATTAAATTGATTATTTAAGGTCAAATTTTCTCTAACTCGAAAAGTAGTAACATAATGGGCATCAGTAAAAAAGCAAAATAATATTACGCATATAATTTATTTTTGATATATTTAAAACGATTTTTTCGGTCAATTTCTATCAAGATGCCTGCCAAAAGGCTACTTAAAATCCGTTTTTACAAAATAAATTGTAACTTTTGCAATTGAAAAGAATTCACACTGGATTGTCCAATTGAACACATTTCAAAGTAGATAAAGGAGTTAGATTAAGACAGTTCTAAATGCCACGATCTAGAGCACTATTATTATCAGCGTATTCTAAGTCATTCTGACAGAGCAAACGGACGCATGGGAGAAAGAGAGGTTATAGAAAAAGATAAAGAGAGAAAGTGTTTGTGAACATGTGTGTATGTGTGTGTGTGTGTGTGTGTGTGTGTGTGAGAGAGAGAGAGAGAGAGAGAGAGAGAGAGAGAGAGAGGGAGAGAGAGGGGGAGGGAGAAAGAGTGAGAGAGAGAGAGAGGGGACAAAATAATGTTCATACATATGTGTTTATGGACTGCACAAAACGAATTGTATATGTTCAATAAAAATAAGTTAGCGTTCTCGTGACGTAGTAGTAAGCAAGTTTGAACCTAGGTATTGGTTAAATACCTACTGTTCTTCTATAATTATGGCTTTTGTATTAAATAATCCACAAAGGGTTATGTGCCTTTAAATAAAGACACCGAATCAAACTATAAATAAAGAATTAGAAATATAAAAACGGTTTCTGCAAAAGAAACACGATCTTCGAGCTGAATATGAATTCCGATTAAGTCTCCTTCTGTTAAATTTGTTTTTATACAAACTGTTTTCTCTGGCCTCGTAAAATACTTAAGGCATGTAAGCGTTGGTGTTTCATTAAAAGAATGAGTGGCCAATTGCCATATAAAGGGTAATAACATTTCTTCTGAATAGTTTGCTAAAGTTTTTTTTTTTAATTAAACTAGCAAATATATGCACCCTCCGGGTGCAAGTATTTAAGTTTTAATGTAATGAAATATTGTATTAAATTAGAAAGTCTAATAAGAATGCAGATAAAAAGATTTGAAACAGAGTGGGGGTATAATAGAAAAATAGAAATGAAACTTACTCTTCCATCACTGCCGTCTTTCATTGCTGAATTTTACTTATTTAACTATTTAGTTAAATTAGGAAATAAAGAATAAAATGACAGTTATTTTTTCTTGTTAATGGATTTCATTTAAGATTCAATGAAGAGATTTTTGCTTATATTCATTAAAATAAAGCCAAACAATTAGAAATCAATAATACTAAGCACATATTTAATAAAATCACATTTTTAATATCAATATGCAAATTAGCCTTCCCATTCACACTGTAAACCGCTATTTTTAGTATATATAAATACAATTGCATGTTATTTGTATGTAGATATGGACAACACTAATAAAAATGTGAAGCAATTTTATTAATAATTGAGGTTTAAATATAATAATCATGGAGAATGTGATGTAAATAACGAAGGGAATTGTGACTTGAGTAGTAATATAGTTTCGGTTACAGACAGAAAAACACACAATCTCCATTATAATAAGATTTTTAAAAATATTTAAAAAGATAAGCAAAGAATCCAGGACTTTTTGCCCTCTTCAAACATTTTTCTTTCAATTTTTGACAAAAACAGCATCTGAATAGACATGAAGAACAAAAAAATAAAACCGATTGTTGTACCAATATTAGAAACTCGTTTTCAGTTCTTTAGAGAAACGCTGTTGAATAATTCAATCATTGTTTTGCAGTTGACAATTTAATTTTCAGTTAAGTTCAGTTCGACTTTTCGCAATGTATTTTTTGTTGGAACTTTCGATCACAGAAATTTTAGTCTGCGGAAAAATAATTGAATTGATGCAACCAAACAATTATCGATAAATTTGATATGTGTTCCTTAGTGAGAGGCAGGTTTCTTTGAAATGTAATACATGTCTGGTGTTTAAATCGAAGCTAACATTTTCCACAGACTTCAGGAATATTGAAACCTATGCCGATGTCATTAGGAATACAAGCGGTTTAATGTAATATTTTATCAAAATAATGGAAACTAACTGTTAAACTATATAATTCATTTTGACGTTCAAAATTATCGGTTTTACGAAAAATTTAAATGCTATTACGAAAACTGCCCGTTTAACGAGACATTTTAGTTTGATGATTAAATAGATTATAAACGGCGATTTAACCAGACGATTTATTTAACAAGCGGTTTAAGGAGATATTTCATTGTGATAATGATAAACTGCGATTTAACCTGTCATTTTATTGTGTTGATTAAAATTAGAAATTTAACGATAGATTCTATTGCTTTAATTAAAACTAGTGGTTTAAAGAGATATATTCTTGTAGTAATTTAACCTAGCAACACATAATGTATAGGCAGAGCATATCATTCTTAGCAAGAAGTATAGAGTAATTTGAAATAACGGTAACCGCGGAAAATTACTGCACCTGAGTCATAGTTTGGTTGGCTAAGTTTCAAGACAGGATCCTCAGGAACGAGGCCTCTGGTGGGCTTGGAGGATCACGTGACTAGGTGACGTTTGCTAAGTAGAATTATAAGTTAGTTGAAACTAGGAGCCCGTTTGTGCAATTTTATTTTGTCTCTACCACTCCACATATGTGCGGATCAACAATGAATCGGGGAAATGTTATTCAGGGACTGGTATGTAAACACAGAAAATATCTACATGTTGTTTCATGGGTTAGAGGGAGTTAAAAGGGGCAAGATGTAACGCATATATATATATATATATATATATATATATATATATATATATATATATATATATATATATATATATGAGAGAGAGAGAGGAGAGAAATCAAATATTCGGCCTGATAGAAGTAAGAGAAGTAAAATGATTCGATGCAGACATAGGGAGAGAAGCACGCAACACAAGTAGTTTAACTAGCTGAGAGGTCTACTTGAATGGAAAATGCCAACAAGATTTAGTACATCGGTGATGGAAATGTAGTAGGCAAGGATTTAAGAAACATTAATAATCTTAAGTGAAACTTGCTAGTTAGTTGAAAGTAGGCAATTCGATATTCAACCTTCCTCGCTTTCTTTGATATTTTAGATACATTTAAGATCAAGAAAAATAGAAATATTACTACTAACTGGAAGTGAACATATGAGTCTCAACAGGAAAGTGGTTGTGATATATTTGCTTCTCTTGTGTACTGCGATGGTGTCTAGTTTCATCATCATCAGGTCGCGCAAGCAGCACGGATATCCATGACAGTCTCTCGCCAACTTTCCCTATCACTCATTGTCTCTGGGATCTCTTCCACGCGGCATCCAGCATCCTCACATAGTTGGTCAATGTAGGTCTTTGCTGGGCGGCCCACACTAGCATGCTCATGTGTTGGCTTCCACAGGGGAATGTCGCTTATGAGCTCGTCCTTGCTCCCCCAGCTTTGCCCCGCATGCCTAGTCCGTCTTACTCGGATGGTTTGTGAGTTTACTATATATTTTCTTATTCTTTCTATATGGTGTGTTGGAAGTTCGACGTTTTGAAAACCAATTCATATGAAAGGACAGAACATATTTAAACATTCAAAACTCAATTCCTCAAATTAAGAAGCGTAATGTTAGTTCAAAGAGCGTTAGCTACGTAAGGTAAGATTTGGTGATGGTGAAACTGTTTCGATAAAATTAATTTCTATACCTGATAAATATATTTACATTGATATGTGTGTGTATATGTACTTGTGTGTGTATTCATCTCTGTCTGTGTATGTATGTTACATATTGTTGACTTGTGTTCGATTTTGGTTGGTTAGTTGCTTTGTTTAATGGCATATCAACCGTTGTGGGTAATTTAATGGCAATTTTTTTTAAATATGTGATTTTTTTAAGAAATGATTTTCATCAATTTCATGTGAATTAATTCACTGGTAGAAATAATTTCATTTTTAAATATGTGATTTGTTTAAGAAATAATTTTCATCAATTTCATGTGAATTAATTCACTGGTAGAAATAATTTCATTTTTAAATATGTGATTTGTTTAAGAAATAATTTTCATAAATTTCATGTGAATTAATTCACTGGTAGAAATAATTTGATATTTAAATATATGATTTGTTTAAGAATTATTTTTCATCAATTTCATGTGAATTAATTCACTGGTAGAAATAATTTCATTTTTAAATATGTGATTTGTTTAAGAAATGATTTTCATCAATTTCATGTGAATTAATTTACTGGTAGAAATAATTTGATTTTTAAATATGTGATTTTTTAAAGAAATGATTTTCATAAATTTCATGTGAATTAATTCACTGGTAGAAATAATTTGATTTTTAAATATGTGATTTTTTAAAGAAATAATTTTCATCAATTTCGTGTGAATTAATTCACTGGTAGAAATAATTTCATTTTTAAATATGTGATTTTTTTAAGAAATGATTTTCATCAATTTCATGTGAATTAATTTACTGGTAGAAATAATTTTTAAATATGTGATTTTTAAAGAAATGATTTTCATAAATTTCATGTGAATTAATTCACTGATAGAAATAATTTGATTTTTAAATATGTGATTTTTTAAAGAAATAATTTTCATCAATTTCGTGTGAATTAATTCACTGGTAGAAATAATTTCATTTTTAAATATGTGATTTGTTTAAGAAATAATTTTCATCAAGTTCATGTGAATTAATTCATTGGTAGAAATAATTTCATTAACCTTATTTGCATTAATAAATACTGATGACTGGCCATTAGACTCCGCGTCCTAGGACCTTTTTGATAAAAAGAGGTGGTATTTGCCATGAAAGCAATTGGAAGAATACGGTGGGGACAATCATATAGGTGCTAGGCTTCACATGACCGGTTGATTGATTTATCGGTCTTCTGGGATCGCACATCTAGCATAAGTAATGACTGACATGTAGTATTTCATGTCACGGGACCACTTAGTACCCAGGTATCAGATCGCTCAGACACCACAATACTGTCCTCATGCATTACGCGTCACCATTCACGGCCAATAAGCAAGTCGTGTGGTGAGGGATTTACCCTTTTGCAGAGGCGTATTCTACAGGTCCAGTCGACAGGGTGATCATTTTTCGATGCTACCTTTGTGGTATATTAATTATTTAAAGGAGAAAATTGTGTCTTTGAAAGGATTTATGCATACAGTCGTCTGAATTACTCCCCTAAGACGTTAAGTTTTATATTATGTTGTGAAATCAAATAAATCCTTTATTTTACATGTATACATCAACATCTAAAATAAGCATATTTTTAGCTCATCTTAAATGTGAGGTATTATCAAATGAATAATCCCAAGTCGATATGAAATGTGTTGTATTTTTGGTGAGATTCCCAAGGTTCCTGGTTCAATACAGGTCCTCGTCAACTCAGCGTATGCGTAGTACAGGGATCCGAACCTTTAATTTAATACATAAGTGAAGATTGGTCTCATGCCGTTAACTATGACCATAACTTGGTATAAACGCTAAGCTATGTTATTTTTGCCTGTAGTTCGGATTGAACCCGCAGTCGTCTGATATTTGTAACTTAGAACGGTACTAACTCAACCATTATATGCGGTGTATCAACCTTCTTGTCGTAATCGGAAGCTCTGTGAAGGCTCCCAATTACGACATAAAGCTCCTGATTTCGTAAAGAAACACACGAAGAAGGTCGGAGAGCAAACAGGATAGAATTCTGTGTATATCGCAAGAAAGAATAGGACTACAGCTCTAAAAATGTATATAATACATATTATGATTATGTTTGATAAAATAGAATATTTTACACAAATTTGAGGAATTTGACAGGAATAGTTTCTGCATCCCCTAACAGAAATCAACGATCCATTAATGTCACAAAAATAACATTCAACTAACAGCATTCGTTCTAAACAAGATTTTAATCAACACATGCAAATGGAATTTTAAAAAAAGGAAAAAAAAAGATTACATCCGAGTTATCAACAAATAGAATTCCGAACCAAACAAAAGAATTTAACGATATTGTTTGGAAAATATTAATCGAGGTATCTTAAAATACTGCCAGCTGATTAAATGGTGAAACAAAAAAAATGTTTAGGGGCGGGAGAAAGAAAGACAAAATAAATTCTGCTAGAAAAGAAATAAAAACGATCTCTCAGGAAAACAAATATCACATTTAACTGCACAAATGTTAACAAAACTGCAAATTAATAAAAACATTCTTTTGGGTATTTTATTCTTCTTAAAATGAGCGAAACTTGAATTGTACAAAATGTAAAAAGGTCGATGACTCTTCAATTAAGACTTATATTGCAAAAAGTATAATCGAGGGAATCTATTTCGATTGATATATTGATTTAAACGGCATGTCAATCCGTCTATTTCACGATTATGCTTAGAGGTTAGGGAACCCGCATTCATTGTATGTTCATATCTGTATTTTTGTGTAGTTGATTTTAAGTGTTTTTTTTTTCATTTCTACGGAGCAATCAAATACCAATAATTAAAAAATATATCTTGATTAATAGAGGAGACCTTAAGAGATACTATCAATCCGGTCAGAGTAATGGCGATAAAGCAGTATTCTACAGTCGCTTGATCTTCAGCACTAGAGTCTCATAATTTGGTGCAGCTTAGTATCATACTCTTTTTTTGTATTTAATGTTTTGTTAGAGAAAAAAAGCTCTACTTCACATAAATATGAAATGGAAAATTGAATCAAAATAGTTAAAGTTCTTTTTAGCTACTACAGAATTATCATTTGGAAAATGTTTGACGTATTAGACGAACGGACACTTACAAATGAGTTTGATTCTCACTGGAGGACTAAATAATTTATCATCTAGTAGATTTGGTAGTTAGGCGGACTGCACAGTGAAAATGAAAGAAAGCAAAAAGAAAGATATACAAATATTTGAACCTTGATAGAGAATTGGGAACATATTACATTTAGGCACCCCTTTTGATCTCGATTAAGAAAGGACGTGTTTTTTCATTTACACCGACAGTATCCGGTTGTTTGTCAGGGATTATGGTTATGTGATAGGGTTAGGGTTAGGGGTTAGGGTTAGGGGTTAGTTTTATAATTTAAAGAAAAATCTAAAAAGCGTCTGTTAAAACAACCGGATATTGTCGGTGTAAATGAAAAACATGTCCTTTCTTAATCGAGATCAAAAAGGGGTGGCTAGAGGTCATATGGTCCGAGAATTGAAAGAAAAATGTGAAATATGAGGTTGAAGGTAATACCAATTATAGTTGGTGCCATTGGAACTATCTTCAAGGTTTTAGCCAGCGCATCGTCAACAATAAAGGGCGGAATCTATTTCAGGTGAAAACAGAAATTGATACGAGGAATCAACTCTGAATTTAGTTTTGATAAGGTTATCACACAATTGATTTCTCACAACGGATATATCTAGTTAAAAAAGCTGAGCTCATCATAACAATGATTCAAGCAAACATATAATATAATTGATTCAATCATACAGAAAATAAATGGAAAGTAAACCTACTCATTTATTTCCAAGGGAAGTTCTGTTATAGAAAAATATTCTGTTTAGAGTAGCTGACGCCCATTGAACACTCTACCAGATGTACAGACTCAGAACCATAAAATAGCCTACGATTAATGTAGATTAACTAACTGAATAATATTCAGACTGACTTTGCTGCGTTGACTATACCGAACTGAACCTTCTCTATTTAGTGTAAGTTTGTTATGTTAATTGTTTGTACTTATTTGTTCCGTGTTTGTATGTATCTGTTTGGCACCGGATGCTGGTGCCTAATAAATGTATTAGACACACCATTCTTCTGTGTATCTTTCCACCTCACAATACAACATATTCCTTAAAGCAAGGTTAGGCCTATTGTCTAATGTTTATAGTCGTAGGAAATAGATACGGCGACGCGAGTTCAAATTCTAAACGAGGCTGGTTAACGTTTACAGAACACATACCCTTGGAAAAATTATAAGTCGACATATTCCCCATCAAGCTATTGTAAATAGTGGGGCAGACTGGATTCTTTAAAATAGGTGCTCCAAATAGTCTAGGATAATGTAAACTCTGAATTTAAAACCTTTTAAATATATATTTACCAAATCCTAAGCACGAACAGAATGCGACACAAGGTCAATTTCTTAATCGGATTTAAACAGGTTTGAATTCAGACTTCTCCTTCTCCTAGACATATTGTCTTACCAAGGTTGAAGAGCCCAGTCTGCCCAGCTATTTACCCATAGCAGGAGGGACGATAATTGGATTCATACCTTTCCCAAGAGTATTAGCGCTATGTGAAATGCAAACAGTTTCGTCTAAGATTTGAACTCGGGTTGACGAGTCCATTTCCTACGACTCTAACCATTATACCACGTGCTTCAAATCCTGTAAAATAAGGCTTAAAATAATTGACCTTGTGTCACATTCTGCTTGTTTATAAATATGTAATGTAAGGTTGGTGTTGTCGAGGAGGTATTTTACTGCAAATGATATTAGAGGAGTTATCTTATCTTTCTTTGGATGTGTGTCTTCTTTGATCTATGATCAATGGATGAGAGAAACAGTGTCTTAAATCGCTTATCTCATTTCGTCACTGTTAATTACACTCAAGTCACGCTGAAAACACTGGTCCCCGTTAGACCACCGTAGAAAAGCAGCGAAGAGCCTGTTCAATACTTAATTGGGTGACTGCTTAAGCAATAGCAGGTATTGTAAATAACCTAAGTCCTTTATTAATCAATAAGGACTTAATTCTATATCAAATGACCCAATGCGGATTGATATGCTGTAAGACAAAATAAATTAATCATTCGGGACGGTTGGTCACCTAAGAAACGAAACATTTTTTTCATCCTCTTTTTCAAAATTTCAAAGTGAACACATTATTCTCATCTCTATACAACGAGATAAAAACTACTGTCAACCAGACCCCGAACTGAATGACTTGGAAACAGCTAATGCAATGACACATACAGTGACTCTGAATAAAGCTGTCACATACACAGAAAGCATAATAACACAGATAGTCAGATCGAGCTTATGGAAGGTGTGTCAAAACATTATCGGGATTTTTTGTACTTTTTGAAACACCTTCTATGCTGAAAAACCTGACTAATTGTCAGAGTATATCAAGATAATCTTACAATTCCTTTTTTTTTCATTGTGACGTAAATAGAACCTAAGCATAAATGAGTCATCAAAAAGTCATCTTGATTTTTAAACGAGGGTCACAATAAGTCAACCACAATCACAACACATTTCACCTACCTCAACTCCTGATGAAGGTTGCAGAAACCGAAACGTTATACGACGACTTCGCCATCAAGAATAAAACTCATCTTTTGGAATATTTGGTGTTTTTCTATTTACTACATACTATTACATACTGTCGGATTTAATTCCCTATTTCAATCCCATACATATATTTATATAATTGTGAAACACACACACACGCACACACATATACAATTAAAAAATAAAAGGAAAAAATAATATCCCATTCATTTTTTTTTTCAGAATGAAAAGAATGTCAAAAAGTTTAAAGCTGTATTTACCAAGATAGAAATGAAGAATGAATGGGACGTTTTTTCTTTTTTCAAAATACAAGGTAGGTCAAAAATTTCAAAAATCTCGATACTTTTGTGACCCACCTTGTATGTACAAGACTTCAGTCATCACCACTGACTATGCAGGATTGTCCGTAAAGCCTACATGTTACAACATGTTATAAGAGTATTTCTATATTAGTAAGAATGTCGAGGTATAACAGTCAAAACCTATTGATTGTTGTTTTCCTCGAATGCTAGTGAGAGTTATAAGGTAAATAGGTTGAATTTTAATTGACCTACAATATTTTTAGGGGCTGGTTTAGCTCAGTCGTTATAGCATTCGCCTCGGGATAGAAAGACTCTGGGATCGATACCGGTCCCCGTTAGCTCAGCACAGCGTAGGCAATCTAATCTGTGCAGTAAAACATCTCCAGAACATAAAAAAATCCCCTGTTTTAGCACTAGCGAAAAGGTTAAAGACGCCCTTGTTGTACCGTTCATACCGACAATATATCACTACGCCAACCGTACATTTTTTGTTTATAGCAACTAACAAGCAAAATGGCACATACTTTTTAAAACAAATTTGTATCAATCACTTCATCAAAGTAAAAAAAAAAGTTATTTCCTCCCTTATATAACACTCATTGTTGGTGGAACATAGGATAGTTATAACACACCTATTCCATCAATTTTTCCATTAATCAAAGAACATCTTTTGACACTTGAGTGCAGGTATACGTACAATATATTATATTATTGGGGTATTATATATTTTTACATATATTTACCTACCGAGTGATAAAACCTCTCACCATCCAGCCACTCATTCCATTCACACTCGATATAATAGACAAAATATGTTTATCATGCATTAGAATATACCGACTGCACGTCTGTATAGGGCTAAGACTCTCCCCAATGGAGCCACCTGTTGGCCGTGTGTTGGCGACCCATGAGGCTTAAGGAAGAACCCCAGGTGGATGAACAGTCCATGACATGCAACACTCCATTTGGCTCTTGTTTGGGCTAGACGGGCGATCGAATAAGCCCCCTCGGATCAATCGGTTTGTTTTGTTTTGTTTTACGACATATCAACTTCAGTGGGTCATTTAATGCTGATAAAGTTTTGAAATAAATTCATTCTTAATGGATAACAAATTTTATCTATCAACTCATGTTTTTTTTATTTAACCCATAGATGTGACCCTAACAGGTACTACCACTCCGGGTCAGAGTGGGCCAGGTAGCAATGGTGATGAAGGGTGCTCCACATTCCCGAAACCTCCAAAACTGGAACCTCACCATAAGATAGAGTTTAATGTCATTACCAGGACATGTAGACCCTCAGCCGCCGCCTTCTAGCACCCATATGATAAAAAGGGTTAGGGCTTGCCATGAGGCCAATAGGGTTGGAAAAATCATATAGGTGCTAGGGCTTGACGTGACCAGCCGAATGATCGGAGGGGGCCTCTCCGACCGCCCGTCTAGCCCAAAATAGGGCCAAAGTGGAATATTGCAAGTCATGAACTGCTCAACCACCTGGGTCGCCACCCACGGCCAACAGGTGGCCCCATTGGGGGAGTCTTACCCCTCTGCAGAGGTGCAGTCAGTGCATTGTAATGCCCCACCCGACAGGGCGGTCGGATCAATCGGCTGGTCACGTAAAGCCTTAACACCTATATGATTACCCCAACCGTATTGCCCTTATGGCAAGCCCCAACAATTTTTATAACAAATAATAATACAATAAAGAGCAACAGCCCAAAAACTCAAAAATATACACATAAAACCACATTCCAAAAATTCAGACAAGGAATAAAAAGTTTTTTTGTTTTCACCGATAATTACTATGCTAACCTCCTCGGGTCGTCGGAATGGCCTAAAGCCAGTATCAGCTAGACAGCGTGGGAGTCTATACCCTTTTCACTAGCGCTAGATCAAGGAGATTTTTTTGCGTCTGAGGTGAAGTACCACACCTACCATCAGCACCTTACTTTACCGCAAATATCCCTGTGCTATTCATACGCTAAGTTGGCGAGAACCGGTATCGAAACCAGAAAATTATGGTTCCTAGTCGGACGCGTCAGAATTCAATAATTTATCTGAAAAAAAATCCTAATCTCCTCACGGAAATCGAAAGATGTGATAAATAACAATATTGATTCCAAACAGGATTTTTATGGAGTTATTGAATTGGAATCTGAAAACAAAAGATGCGTAAATTTCATAATCAAGTGAAAACTATCAACAAATAGAATTCCAAGCTAAACAAAGAAATTCCAAGATACTGAAAATAAAACATTAATTCAATATTCTTGAAATATTGGAAGCTGATTAAACATTGGCATTCTTCGTGTTTTACTAAACGTTCCGGTGAACAAACAATGAAAGCGATGACAATTAGAGGCTTTGCAATGGCTTTCAACACCCAGGATAACATTGTGAATTGTGAATTGTGATTGCTACATTTGAAAAGAAAATTTTTCAGATTATGAAATGAAGCGATGATTTTCATCCGCGCGTATTAGGCTGAAGAATACTGGACTAGGAAAACAACGGCATTATCACTGCCATGAAAAAACGTTTGCTTCTGCAGATTCTATTCACGGGCAATGATATGCAGGTTTTCCTAATAAACGGTGACAATACATAACCAGATGTTATAACTACATTAAAAAGCGCCGTAACTAATAGTGACGTTATTTACTTAACTCATTTGCCACGGATAAGATGTGACACAAGGTTACATGTATGAGACATCAAGCGAGGATTGAACTCGCTATTCAGTAGTAAGTATTTACCTAACTCATTCGCCACTGGTATAATGTGACACAAGATCTCCAGTATGAGACATCCCGCGAAAATTGAAGTCGTAGGTATTTTCAAGGGGCCAAAAATTCTTGCACATATTTTCGCGCAAAAACGAATTAAATTAAATCTATTATGTAAGACCACTTTTTATTTTATTTTAGTCAAAAAGTTCCTGAAAATGACCAATTTCGTGAAAATTTAAGGTGTTGATTTTATATGATTTTCTAATAGATGTCGATGCGTAGATTCACATGTTAAAAGATATTTGAATTCTGTTGAGAATTGACGGAGATATGAGGCTTCAAAGATCCCCTAAAAATGCCCTTTTTAAGGGATTATTAGTAGAATTCATTGATACCAAAGAAAATGCTCAATTCGGAGATTTAGCGGAGATTTGAGCCCTTATAACCCCCTTATAGTGCCTGAAAATGACTAATTTCGTGAAAGTTCAAGGTGTCGATTTTATATGATTTTCTTATAGATTTCGATGAGTAGATTCATAAAAGATAATTCAAATATGTTGAGAATTGATGGAGATATAAGGCTTCAAATATACCCTAAAATGCCCTTTTTAAGGCATTATTAGTCTACCTATATTTATACTTAGATTTATTGGCATCATTTAACTACCAAATACCACGAGCAGGATATGACACAACGTCATTATTTAAATTTTTAACAGGTTTGAATTCAGAGTTTTTCTTAAACCGGTTGCCATCCCATGGTTAAACCATGTCTGTTTTTCTATTTACCCAAAGCTGGAGGTGTTACATAATGGATAGTGTAGCCCAATCATTTTCTAATGAATTGTAATATTTTAATTTTAAAGTTAACTGTTAATTCTGTGGAAGAATCATGGAAATACCATGCATTTTATTTTCCAGCTTATTTCATCTTGTTCATCTTCAGCGTTGCATTCTGATTCGTCGAGTATGTCACGTGAAAGCAGGGTCTGTAGCGAAAAGCTTAGAAAGATAGAGTTAGATTTAAACGCTCCACGGAGACACGCATTCTGAGTTGTTCATTGCGCGCTGGAATGTTGGGACTTAAGCATAATAAAAATGCCGGAAACAATATTCATGAATAAGAGCTAACCGAATAGACGCGAAGAGATATGACCACAAACAACTTCAGACAATCAAAGAAAACTCAAGAAGCTAAGAAGACTAGAGTGTTCATCCCGACTAAAATAATTAGCAAAAAAAAGATAAGATGATAAGAAGAAGAAGAAGAAGAAGAAGAAGAAGAAGAAGAAGAAGAAGAAGAAGAAGAATACGGCTAACAGAGGGGAAATAGTTGGATTCATAGCTTTCCCACGCTATATCAAATGAAAATAGGCTCGTCCAGGATTTGAACTTGGTCACCGTGTCCATTTTCTATGACGATTCCCATTACACGACAGGCACCTCTCTAGAGGCAGATTATGAATAAAAATCAACGACAGGTTGGCCTAATGTCGGTATCAACTAAAGAGCGAGGGAATCTATCCCCTTTTAGCCAAGGAGGTAGTTTTGCGTCTGAGGTAGAGCGTCACATCTACCATCAGCTCCTCACTTTACCGCACAGATCCCTCATACTCATACGCTGCGTTAGCAAGTAACGAACCAGGACCTTGCGATTCCTAGACAAGTGTTCTGCCGATTGAGAGGCCGGTTTAACTCAGCGTAGTGTGTTCGGCTCAGATGCTAAAAACAATCTCCTTGGTCTAGCGCTAGTGAAAAGGCTTAGGCTCCCTCGGTGTCTGGTTGATACCGACTTTAGGCTACCCCAACGACTTTACTTTCTTTACGACTTATGAAGAGAAATATTGCCAATCGATCTAGGAAAAACCCAGCGAACCCCCCACCCTGAAAACAAGCTTTTAAAGTTTTCCCTAGGTCAGAGAATTGATTTCACTTGCTATTTACTAAGCCATGCTTAATCTGGCGACCAGACCACGGGTTTCTAACAGTACCTCCCCTTTCTGACCGTCCATCCATCTAAGTACAGAACACTGTTTATCATTGGTTTATCTATCGGGAAGCATTTCTTTAGGCGTGAATTGACCGCAAGTTAAATGCCAAGTTCTTTTAATGCCTTGGATCTATTGCTGCAAAAACGTCTTTGAAATATTTGCCGTCTGAGTGTGACTTTTTCCCCATTCGAAAAGGCAAAATCCAATTATCTTAATGTATAGGCGTGACGGCGAGGGTGTGGAATTATTGCATTTTCTAGTTAAAGCTCACTCGTGTGATTTTTGTAAATTCGGCTTTTTACGATAATGATTAATCGAGAATATCAGAAGTGACGTTAAGCCACTTGTTCGTAAATGAAATTATGAAAGCGATAATTTAGTCACTTACTTCGATTTTCTTTTATATGAAATTAATTGAGATGCTCAGTTCAATTATTGCAAAAACAGCGGTCGAGCATTGGTAAGAAATTCACTCCGATAAAAACTAGTCTGCAAAATTAAGGTCATTAAACTGTGTTTCACTTCTGAGTATTGATTTGTTTTGACACGTAGTTTCCAACACGTCAGGTTTTAATATAAAGCTAAAGTAAATTTAATGAAACTATAAAGAATAATAGGCTTCAACACACACACACACAGAGAGAGAGAGAGAGAGAGAGAGAGAGAGAGAGAGAGAGAGAGAGAGAGAGAGAGAGAGAGACACACACACACACACAAACACGATACTCATACACACAGACAAAATGCACACACAGACATACACACAGACACACAGACACACACATATATTATATATATATATATATATATATATATATATATATATATATATATATATATATATATATATATATTATAATAAAACTATAAAGAATAATAGGCTTCAACACACACACACACACACGACACTCACACACACAGACACAATACACACACAGACACAGACACACACACACACACACATAAATATATATATATATATATATATATATATATATATATATGTGTGTGTGTGTGTGTGTGTGTGTGTGTGTTGTATAGTAGACTGTGGAAGATTAGATTTTGTAGGCATAGAATAGTTTAAAAATTAATAATAATAACGTTTAAAATGTGAATATCTTATTTTTAATATTTAGCTTTGTAAAATTTAGAAAATTTAAAAGATAATGTAATATTTAAGGAAACTATAAAAAATAAAAGGTTTCAACACACACAAACAAACACAGCCCACACAACACACACTATATATATATATATATATATATATATATATATATATATATATATATATATATATTGGATTGTCGTAAGTTTTGTCGATTATTTTGGAAGTGTAGAATAGTTTAAAAAAATAATAATGAAAAAATTCAAAATCTTAAAAATCTTATCTAATGTTCATCTGTTTAGTTAATTACTGTAAATATGGGCCTAAACATATTTGTAGATTATTATTTTTGTTAGATCCAACTTCCAAATACTTTTTTAAATTGGTTTCAGATTCTTAAATAAGAATTTGCTTTTTTATTCAAAATACTATGATTCGGCTGTACTGAAAACTATTATTTCAATTACATGAAAATGAGATATTTATATTACTACTTTAAACATGTTTGATTGATTTTAATGGCATCTCCACCTGTTTGGGGATATTTGATGCCTAGACGTTAGAGAATTGCATACAGTTTGCATTTACATTTTTGTAAAGTTTCTTAACTTTTTGCACACGGTTAAATGATGCCGTATTCATATCGAATAAAATCATTTAAAAATAGATATATCTAATACGTACATGTAATTGTTACTCTTTTGAAACCTACACTCACCTTACATGATTAATAGGCTAACCTGTTTGTTATGAAACTAAAAATCCCTATTGTATCACATCCTGCTTGTGACAGTTGTTGTTGATGGCATCCTTCCGTCTGCGAGGGACGATGGAGTAGTGTCCATTTTTTTCATTAAAACTACGCAGCCTGGACGGGTTCATATGGAAGATGAGCTGTTGCGCAAGCAGCAATTCCCCCTCTCCACACTGCTGTTGTGATCCAAAGGTAAGGTAAAAAGCCAATACAGTTTGGTAGTGTCACAGAAGTTGCTTGGTAGCACTGGATTTCAATATAACCCCACCTTAGGGACTCCTGTTCCTGATTTGTTTTCGGGGTTTACTCCCCTAGCCTTTCCTTGGGATGAGGTAAAGTCGCTAGGCAGCAGAGGTTTTGTATCGGACCTTTCCTAAATGGGTTGCCGACCAAGGCTAAGGAGCCCCTTCTAACCAGTTTTGGGATTTATGTGAGTAGTAAGTACCCCAATCATACTACTGTCGGTGTTCCTGAAAAATGTGACAGAGGGTTTGGCCAAATACTCAATTTAGAAAACACTACTGCTGATAGTAAATATTATCAAAATGCAAATGTTTTTTTAAACCTACACTCACCTTATATAATTAATATGTTAACCTGTTTGCTATGAAACTATAAAAATTCATATTGTGTCACATCCTACTTGTGACAGAGGGGTTGGTTAAATACATACTCTAGAAAACGCTACTGCTGATAGTAAATATTATCAAATGTTTTGGTTAGTTCTCATGTAATTCGAAATCTAATTAGGATCCCTTTTCTCTTTTCATGTGCAGCTCATAAAAATGAAGAAAAAAAACCACATTAACTTAACAGGTGACTTTGCTGCACATCGTTGTGCAAAGCCAAAGACTTGGGCATAGCGTTTCATGAGTAATAGTTATTTTTGTTTTGTTTTTCAATGTTTTTCGCTCTTCCATTTCACAGGAAACAAAAAAGCCGATGACTTTCTGCAATTGAGATGATTAGACAGTTTTAATTAGCCGTAATGTAATCACCGATAATTAGCTTAAGCCGAACTGTGGAAGCATCAAAGGGAATAACATGTCCTTAAAGGTGAGGAAAAACACAGGCAAATAAAACACACACACACGTACAGTATGGGACATGCATGTATACAGTAGTAACTCCGCATTTAAAAAATGAAGAAAGGATCCAAACATTGCGCACGAACTGGATGTTGTAGCACATTGCATCGCACAATGTAGAGTGTTCAAACTATTTTGATTTATTTATTTGTTGATTGATTGTAACGGTATGCCAATCTGTCTAGGGTTATTTTATGCCTAGAGATTAAAGAACCTCGTAAATTGTACCTTCATATTTACATTTTCTGTGGAGCTGTTTAATTTTTTTCATACGGTCCTATCGAACAAAAATAATTTCAAACACATCTATTTGAACTGCAGAGGAGTCGCTAACAGGTACAAACATACAGTGCCAGAATGGAATAATATTTATAAAGGGGTACTCTACACTCCGTAGATCTCCAGGTGTGGAGCCTACTATCGGATGCAGTTTAGTGTTATATTGAGGATGAATGGTATTTTGTGACAATCTTCCATGAATTGATTTAATCGAGAATTGATGGTATATCTGAATCTAATTTAGTAGCAGCATACACTTCCGGTAAACCTTGTATTGGGCAAATTAAATTATTTAAAAAAAAAAATAGAAATAGATCACTAAGTAGCCTATTCTAGCAGTGACCATCCCAAGCGCGGATTTAACAGATTTGAATTCAGAGTTTTCCTACTCCTAGACTGGTTGCCTGACTAAAGATCTGTCCTATTATTTACCCATAGCTGCAGGAAGAATAGTTAGATTCATACCTTTTCCAAGGGTATTAGCGCTATGTAAACTGTGGCTTCGTCCAGGATTTGAACTCGGGTCGATGAGTTCATTTCCTACGACTCTAAGCATTACACCACGGGCCCAACCTTACCATTAGATGCAGTTTAGTGTTATATTGAGGATGAATGATATTTTAGACAATCTGCCAGAAATTGGGATCATTGAGGATTGATGATAAATCTTAATCTAATTTAGTGGCTGCATCCACTTCTGGTAAACCTTGTACAAGACAATGCGAGTGACAACAAAAGGTCAATCAAGGAAAGTCTTGCCGTGGGGCGAGAATCAGTCATACGCAATGAATGGGGATTTTAAAAAACGGATCAATCAGTCAGGTACAGTATTAGCAAAAAAGCAAAAACAAAAACAAAACCCACCCAAAAATGTTGTAATAAAAATGCTAATTTTAATTTTATTTATTTTTCTTTCAAAATATACAGTCAACCTGGTGCTTAAAATATTGTAAAAATTATTTTCCCCAATATGTCATGGTCAATCAAGGAAAAATATTTTGCATGGAGGCCTATTTCACCAAAGAAATCATACACTCTAGTGCAAGCCAATGTCCGGAGACAGTTTCGATGACGCCGTGCTCCCAAAAAGCATGATTTTTGACTGGGTCCAGAAATTCAGAGAGTTTGGAGCCGTGCAAAATCTTAATTCTAAAGGTTCCAACATAGGATAATGAAGTACCAGTCTTCACTTTGTATATTATGATGAAAAGAAATAGAAAAACACATATTAAATATTATGCTAACAGAAATGAGTTTCAACATGTGGGGTTTATAAAGTATAATTCAATTGAAATCATTTTAAGAATTAAAATGATGACAATGGTTAAACACACTTTATAAAAAGGTCTTCATCAGAGCATATGTATTGTTGAAGAAAGAAGGAAATTTAACCGTTTGACATAGAGGTTCAAATAAGGCTAACGTTCTGGGCCGGGATGTCTTTTAAAAAATTGTATTTCGGATTTAGAACAATGTAAATTTGTATATTATGCTCACTACAAATATACTCATTTTTGCAGAAGTACCAAATTTCTATGAAAATGTTTTGCATATTTGACGGTCCACTTTCTTTGATAAATCGATATTGAGAAAAAGAAATAGACTGTGTGCGAATTTTGAAAAGTTTGCATTTTAAGTTCAGATCATGGTGTCTCACACAATGCGATTTTCATGTTGACCTGATGAAAGTCTCAAACTGGTTCTCTTTGCTTATATTTCAAAGAATAAGATGGCATCATTGACTTCATACACTCATAGACGTCGGCCCTATCGGATGGGGCTTTAGAATACACTGACTTATCTTCTGAAGAGGGGTGAAATCCCCAATGAGACCCCTTGTTGACCGTGGGTGGCAAACCGTGATGTTTAAGTGGGGTAACCTGGTGGCTGAGCAGTCCATGACATTCAACACTCCACTTTGGCCCTTATTTAAGCCAGATGAGCGGTCGAAGAGACCCCCTCCGATAAATTGGCTGGTCACGTTAAGCCTTAGCACCTATATGATTACCCCAATCATATGTCCTTATGGCAACCCCCAACCATTTTGATTACATATGTGCTAGAAGGCGGTGGCTGAGGGTGTTAGTGTCCTGAGTATGATTTTAGAATGCATTTAGTGATGGAGTTCCAATTCTGGCACTCTGAGGAATATGAATTACACATTTAACGCCATTACTCCTAGGTCAACACTGAACAGGAGTGGAAACATCAGTTAGGTTATGATTAAATAGAAAACGAGTATTAAAAGTGTGTTAAAAATTCAGTTTAGAAAAAATTGAATACGGAACTAGAATGAATAAAACAAAATGTATTCGGCTTAAAGCAACCCACCAAGGGTTAACATGTCACAAAACCCAACTGATCAACCGATCAGCCAACCTACGTATAGACGTACACAACACACATAATATATATATATATATATATATATATATATATTGTGTGTGTGTGTGTGTGTGTGTGTGTGTGAGTGTGAGTGTGCGTGCGTATGTGCACGTGCGTGCGTGTGTGTATGTATTTGGATAAACAGCTTGATCGCAAATAAAAAATAATGTTGTATTTATATAAGAAATGTTTCTGTTCATGAATATATAGTATTTTGAAATTGTGTTTGTTTAATTTTGCAAGATCATGATATAAAAATAACCTCTATTTGCCGTTTCGCAATTATCCTCTTGTTATTAATGATGATCCTTTTAGCAAACTACTTTCTCTTAAACACACACACACACACACACACACACACACACACGCATACACACATAGACACGCGCACACACATATATATATCTGTGTGCATGAAAAATGTATGTTCATATTCATACGGATATATATATATATATATATATTATATATATATATATATATATAATAGTAATAATAATAATAATAATATATATATATATATTGCCTATGTATTTAAGCAGGAGTATATGTTTATAAATGTATGTATTGTATATATATATATATATATATATATATATATATATATATATGTATGTGTGTGTGTGTGTGTGTGTGTGTGTGCACGCGCGCGCGCGTGTGTGTGTGTGTGTGTGTATCGGGATTGCAGTCTCGAAAGACTATATAATTCTTGTGCCCCTGAAATTCCAGCGCTTCCTATGACTGTGAAGTCCAATTTTCGAAAAATAGACTCGACCACAGATTTCGCATGGCAAGGCTGTCCCTGAAGATGTTGGTGTGCCAGTGCCTTGTTGCCGCCACTTTCTTCTGGACCTATTGGCTTCATGGTGTTCCGCCAGTGTGACTTGAAACACATTACATATGTTTTTTCAACTTTTTAGAATAAAAATACAAGTAATATAATTGAATTGCAATAAATAATCACCTTTAAAGATCAATACTGGTTACAAAATAATGGTATGAATAAATAGTACTCAGATCCAATGCTCTTTGCTTGATGGTGGTGATGGACGACTTTTGGTAGAACATAGGGTAGCTTCCATACCAAGATTGTAAATGGTGCTGTTGCAGTTTTCAAAATACCATAACAAATACTGTAAAATTTTTAAAAGCCGCGTATGCCTTTTTCTTTTTCATTTTTTTCTTTTTTCCTTTTTCTTTTCCCACTATAAACATTCATATAACTGGTTATTCCATATTTTAAAAGAACATAAACGGAGTGACAACTGTGGACATTATAGGTGCAGAGGACTTGCCCCAATTTCCTCTCAAATTCTAAACCAGTGTTTCTCAACCTTTTTACCTTTGATTTTTCCTGGAACCCTCAGGTCCTTGGAAACACCAGTTATGAAAAACTGTTTTGAACTAAACAAACATAAAATTATTATATGCAATTATTAATATCTCTTTTATTGATTTACACATAACGTTTATGAGTAGAGATTGATTCATGCGCGTTTCAAGGTCAGAAGCGTGAAGTGAAATGCAAAAGCCTTCTCAAGTGGTTGAACCTTTGCGATCAAGTCTACTTGACGCCATGTTGATAATTACATCACATGCATATCGAAATACCCATCTGAGTAAAATGAAAAATGCAAAACATACCGGTAGAGAATCCACCGTTTTGCAGGATAATGAAATATTTTTTCCGAATGCACACACACACACACGTACACACACACACACACACAGACACACACACACACACACGCACACACTGCCTCTCTCTCTCTCTCTCTCTCTCTCTTTCTCGGTCTCTCTCTCTCTCTCCTCTGTCTCTCTATCTCTCTCTCTCTCTCTCTCTATCTATCTATATATCTCTATTTATTTCTCTCTATTTCTCTCTCTCTTTTTCGGTGTATAAGTACCCTGTCCCCATGTGTTTAAAAATAATTATCCACCTTTAAAGGTCGTTTGTTTATAGTGGTGACAAATATTTTTTCCGAATGCACACACACACACACACACACACACACACACACACACACAC
>CM042140.1:106792282-106804782 GCA_023376005.1 Doryteuthis pealeii
ACGGTTGTCTTAATAAATGTATATGAGCAGATAATTGTCTTCACATTTTCATTCCTAAAAAAAAGTTTTATCTTATTGTTGAAAAATTTTTAGAAGACGAGTTATCGTCGTAGGAAATAAACTCGGCATCCCAGGTTCAAATCGTATACAAAGATAGTAGAGAAATATTACTAATGATTTTTTTACATTAAAACCTAATGCTTCTCCGCCCTGTCAGCTGGGGTGTTAGAATGCATCGACTGCACCTCTGCAGTGGGCTAAGACTCCCTCAATGGGGCGACCTGTTGGCCGTGGGTGGCGACCCGTGATGCTTAAGGATAGAACCCGGGTAACTGAGCAGTACTTGCAATACTCCACTAGACTTTTCTTGGGCTAGACGGGCGGTCGGAGAGGCCACGAACGATCAATCGGTTGGCCGGTCAAGCCCTAGCACCTATATGATTGCCCCAAACCTATTGGCCTTATGGCAAGCCCCACCCCTTTTTATCATATGGGTACTAGAAGGCGGTGGCTGAGGGTCTACATGTCCTGGGAATGACGTTAAACTCTATCTGATGGTGAGGTTCCAGTTTTGGAGGCTTGGGGACTGTGGAGCACCCCTTCATCACCATTGCTCCCTGGTCCACTCTGACCCGGAGTGGTAGTACCTGTGAGGGTCCCATTTATGGGTTAAATAGAAAAATGTATTTATAAAAAAATGGTATTATCCATTAAGAATTGATTTATTTCAAAACTTTATCGGCATTAAATGACCCACTGAGGTTGATATGCCGTAAAACAAAGCCATACCAAACAAAACCTAATGCTTCTCCTTAATAACCAGTGATGTAGCATTTATTGAGATACAGAGGTACTGATTAATCCACGGGAGACAGTTTGCAACTAATTGTATGTATTTATCCAAGCCCACACCTCCCCAGGTAAAATTTTAAAAGGAACATAGTTTTAATTCAGAGTTTTATTTCCGCTATCCAGTTACCCATACGAAGTCAAAAGAATCAAGTCTGCCCTGCTACTTAACCCTACCTGGGAGTAGAAAAGACGCATTCACGCCTTTTCTAAGTGTGAAATTGAAATGCAAACAGCTTGGTTCCACGATTTGAATCCAGTTCGCTGGATTCGTTATCCTACAATGATAACAATACAAATCTAAAATCCTAGCTGCAATACGCTTGATTTATTTAACAGTTAAATAAACTTCATTTGATAAATTGATATTGATGAGGCCGACACTTTAACTTCATCGATTCTTTATAAGACTCATATTATTTTCATACTGAAAAGTCAAAAGGACAGACCAGAGGCTTGAAAGGATTGACAGTGTTCTACAAATACATTTACTGTGTTTAGGCATACTCTGCCAATCAATAACGAGGTACGGTCGTCGTGGCAGTGAAATCGCACACACTATTTTAGACTAGAATAGACTTATTATTAGAGAACACATTCTGTTTCTTCGAGCTGGATGTTAAACAAAAGTAGGTTGAACAAGCGCACCTCACTTCCTGGAAAAAAGTCTGTGAATATCTGAAAAAAAAAAAGTCCATTAAATATAATCTTTAGGCAAATGTTGACAATTCTGAGGCAAACGAGCAGGAAAAGGGTAAATCAGAGTAGGTAAACGCATATTCACCCATTCATCATCCATACGTTCACAAAAATCACCGAGACACACACACACACACACACAAACGCACGCGCACACATACACACACACACACACACACACATACGCACACACACACACACACATATATATTATATATATATATATATATATATATATTATAAACATATTTAATATTCTCACTACGTTTATTTTCTATTTAACCCTGTTCTTCCGGGGTCATACCTATATATATATATATATATATATATATATATGAGACAATTCATGGGGATATGAAATCCAACATATGCTGTTTACCTCTCCCTTTGTTTTGTGTAGATTATTCTTACAATTTAGACTAATTTAGATAATGTCACGAAAATATGATTAATTTGACACTTAGGTATTCACACACTTTTCAATAATATATATATATATATATATATATATATATATATATGTGTGTGTGTGTGTGTGTGTGTGTGTGTGTGTGTGTGTCGGTCAGGCTCAACGGTAGATTCTGCCGAGTAAATCAAAAGGTTTCGGGTTCAATACCGGTACTCACCAAATCAACTCATGAGTAGCACAGCTTTTGTAATATGTCCGGTAAAGTAGGTATCAGCTGGATGGATGGCAATGGAGCCAATCCCATTTTAACTAGTGCTAGAAAAAAAGGATTATTTTTGCTGATGTCGAGCGCCACACCTATCCATTTTACCGCACAGATCATATTACCCAAAACTGTGCTATTTATGCAGTGATTTGGCCCATACTCCCTAATTTGGAATTCAAAATTATTTCATCACCAAGATCGATTCTTTATCAAGGACAAACACCCCATCTTCCTATTATTTACTCATAAATGGGAACTCCTAAAGAAGGATTTATGTATTTATTAAGATCATTAGTGCGAAGTGAATCACCAAATTCCTCGTACAGGATTTGAACTCGTCTCATCGTATATATTTTTTACGATGACGAACCTCAAAGTTCGTCATCGTAAAAATATATACGATGAGACGTGTGGTTCCACAGGACGATATTTGAAATTCTAAACGAAAGTAGCTTTATAATTTCTCAAATGACATCTTATTAAATTCTTATTTATAAATCTAATTCTTTTATTTGCTGCTAATTAAAATTTGTTTCATAAATTCTATGACAAGATATCATATTAGGGACCCCAGCCCGGTCTCCAAGCGAGTTATGTATTTAACATAAAAATGTAACTCCTAATTATGACTCACATAAAACCTTACAATATCTTTGATTAGTCTGTAACGTTAATATTAAATTTCTCTAATAAAAGCAACAAATTGGAAAGGCTTTTTGTCCACAGTAAAAAATGTCTGCGCCAGCATCAAGATATTATCTTCTGTTCTGGTTTAATCTTAATGGTATTTATTAATGTCTGCTAAAAGAGTGACGCTGTTTAGCGGTCGACCTTTCTGAGAGGGATTTGGTAATAAATAAAATAAAAAATAAAAAATAAAAAAGATAAAAGAGAGATACAAAAAATAAAAAATACTTAGGGGAAATAGCTTGGAAATTGATCGATTCTTCTTTTACGGTCTTGTCCTCTTCGATGACCTGTTTGTTTCTGATTTGGCCTTTGAGTTAAGTGTGCATGTGTTTGACGGGATTTGCAAAGGCGTCGGAGATGCGGAGATCTGCATTCGGCACGTACGCAAATATTAGTGCAGATACGTCAATTGTGGATGACACGATGGGAGAGTAAGACCGAAAATAAAATCAACGGTTTTAACATAGGAGAGCAAGGATAATAAAAACACAATACAAATACAAGCAACAAGTACAACAGATTTTAAGAAAATGGAAATAAATCGAGTAGAGGAAGTAGTGGGAGTAGCAAGAAGGGTGGGAGATGAATGAGATCAAGAGAATTTGGTTGACATAGAAGAAGAAGAAGAAGAAGAAGAAGAAGAAGAGAGAAGAAGAAGAAGAAACATGCAATAAGAATAGGGCTAGAAAGAGAAGAAGAAATAAAAACGGTAAAAAAATAGAGGACATAAGAACAAAAGAATAGGGAATAAACATAAAAAAGGATTGGGACAAGTAAAGGACAAATTATAACATCTAGCTAGTAGTACTAGCAGTAGTTGCTAAATTCTTCTTCTTCTTCTTCTTCTTCTTCTTCTTATTATTATTATTATTATTATTTTATTATTATTATTATTATTATTATTATTAATAAATAGTGGGAAGCGCGTGGTGTAATGGTTAAAGTCATGGGAAATGGACCCGTCGCCCCGAGTTCAAATCCTGGATGTGGTAATTGCATTTCCTTAGCGCTAATACCCTTGGAAAGGTATGAATCCTACTCTCCCTCCAGATATGGATAAATATTAGGGCAGACTGGGCTCTTTAACCTTGGTTAGGCAACCGGTCTAGGAGAAGGAAAACTCTGAATTCAAAAACTCTGTTTTAACCTTGTCTCACATCCTGCTCGTGCGGAGGGGTTGGTAAATATATATTATTATTAATAGTAGTATTAGTAGTCGTAGTAGTAGTTGCTTTTGTAGTAACAGTGACCTTATATGAAGAATAGATTAAGACTAAGATCATATAGCTAACAAAACAAATACATCTGAATCTGAATCTGAATCAATCTGAAGAAGAAGAAGAAGAAGAAGAAGAAGAAGAAGAAGAAGAAGAAGAGAAGATAATGAGGGTGGGAGGAGTTAGAAAGAAAAGGAAAGAAAGAAATGAAGAAAAAGAACCTAAATAGCAAAAAGACAAAAAAGAAAGAGGAAGGGAATTATTCCTCTTTCTCTTTCCATATATATATATATATATATATATATATATATATATATATATATATATATATATCACAAAGGATCGACCAAAAACTCGTCCGACAAGAATTGTCTGTACAGACACAACATATTTAAAAAAAAAAGTGCCGGCAAAATACAATATTATAATATATATATATATATATATATATATATATATATATATATATATATATATATATATATATATATATATAACGTAGTCATAAAATAATTGCAAATGAAGAACAACTGGACGTAAAAGATGAAAGAAAGCTAGAAGGAAGGTGAGTGAGAAAAAGACAAATTAGAATACCCAGCTGATCATTGTATTAATTTAGCTCTCCGTATTACAAAACGTCGATTCTTTTCCGTCTACATTTGCGAGGCCAATAATATCACTGTGCGGATTAATTAACAATATTCGATATCCCCTTTGTGTTTGGGACCAATTTTGCGTCTACTTGCGTTCATCAATAAAGTTAGCGGTGAACGACTTTACAGCATGCGTGACTGCTTACAATGAAATACGGAGATGAGTTATGTGCCCTTGGCTACATTTCCATGTGCACTTACTCGGACTGTCAACTCTAATCGGGCGTACTTGGCACTCTTCAGGCACACACTAGCTATACACCTACCCACGCACTCACCGACGCACTCGCCCACACACAGAACATCAAACAAAAAAACAAATTAAAATCCTAATACTCACATATGTTTGAATATGACGATGTTGCCATGTTTGTGTTTTCTGCTTTCATAACTTGGTTTCTCTCTCTCTCTCTCTCTCTCTCTCTGTCTATCTCTCTCTCTCTCTCTATATAATATATATATATATATATATATATATATATATATATATCATAAAAAGAAGTTCCGCAAAATGTATTATGTTTAAAAAAAAAAATGTTTATTCTTTTTATCTTACATATGCAACACGCGTTTCAGATCTTCTGTTATCTTCTTCAGGCTTTGATTGATAATATGAAAATTTTATATTTTCATATTATCAATCAAAGCATGAAGAAGATACCAGAAGATCTGAAACACGTGTTGCATTGTAAGATAAAAAGAATTAAACATTTTTTTTCTGAAAACATAATACCTTTGGCGGATCTTCTTTTTTATAAAATATTGAATTTTCTCCCGTTGGAACCAGAACAACATTTATATATATATATATATATATATATATATATATATATATATATATATATAAGATTTTTGGATGTTTGTTTTTTTATAGAAGCAAGTTGAATAAATTATTATTTATATTTCTGCTTGAAGGCAATTATATGGCGAGCCATCCTTTGCGGGATTTACTTGTCAAGATTATTTTCTATAATTATCGAATCTTATTCGATACATGCATTTATAATTGCCTTCAAGCAGAAATATAAATAATAATTTATTCAACTTGCTTCTATAAAAAAACAAACATCCAAAAATCTTATTCACTTCGCCGAAGAGCTAACGGCCGGGTTTGTTTACTAAATAAAAAACGTCCACTTGCCTGCTATGGCAGGGGCGTGTAATAGTAGTATCATCATTGACAAGGTTAATTTCGCAGGGATTGTTCGCTATGTACCGGCGGCCGAATGGATATGGTCTCTGACTATGCCTGTGAAGTCCCGGTTTCGATTTCTGTCGGAGGGGAGTCGTTAGTATACATCGCTGAAGAGACTTAATAAAGTCGAAACAGTCTGTACGGTGTTCTACATGGCGAGCCATCCTTTGCGGGATTTACTTGTCAAGATTATTTTCTATAATTATCGAATCTTATTCGATACATGCATTTATAATTGCCTTCAAGCAGAAATATAAATAATAATATATATATATATATATATATATATATATATATATATATAGTTTAAATTATAAGCATTAGATAGGAATATTAATATTATAAAGATATTTACCAACCCCGCCGCACGAATAGGATGTGACACAAGGTCATTTTCTTAAACGGAGTTTAATAGGTTTAAATTCAGAGTTTTCCTTCTCCTAGATTGGTTACCTAGCCAGGGTTAAAGAGCCCAGTCTGCCCTACTATTTACCCATAGCTGCAGGGATAACTGTTGGATGCATATCTTTCCCTAGGGTATTAGTCCTCTGTGAATTGCAAACACCCTCGTCCATGATTTGAACTCGGGTTGACGAGTCCATTTCCGACGACTCTAACCATTACACCACGCACATCCAGTATCTTTATAACCATGTGTAAACAAATGATCTCATACAAATAAGCAAGTGGAATTCTTAACAAATGTAACTGTGAGTCAGCTGAACTCAGGGATTCAGTCCGCTCGTCCTCTGTGTAATCTTCCCCTGCTATTCTGTACCACGGGACGCGTTCGAATCTTACATCGCTTTTAACTTTCCGAAAACTGCACCTCGCTCCTCTTCACCTTCTTTAATCCTCTCGTAATAACGTCGTCCTAAGACTCCCCCACTCTAGCTCAAATCGCTGCTTTTATCGTCCCGGGATTCGCGCATTCTCTCCCATCTTCTCGCAGACAACGAGAGGGTGAGTGCACGCTTTATATCACAGTAACATAACATATTATTCCTGTATTATATAAAACCCGAATAAGCTTATACGACATATTCGTATGCCGAAAAAATAAGCTTATACGGCATATTTGTATGCCGAAAAATGAATAAAGCAAAATGATATCTTCTTTATCAAATTGAACCAATCTTTAAACAGAGATGCTGATAGGTCCACTTTTACTGCGTCCCTGGCGCACAAAAGCGTATCTATCAGCACCCCAGTGTTTTTTTCTTCTTTCCTCACCATTTCAAGCTAATTGTAAATACATTTCAATAGTTTATTAGAAACAGATTACACAGGATATGTTACAAAGAAGGAGTTAGCCAGCTTTAGTTGGGACCCATAAATTTTCCTGGGGACTCATTCAAAGTAAATGTGTGGGTCCCAGGACGCACTAAATCAAAAAGCTATCAGCATCACTGGTTAAACTATCCTATGCATCGTAAATATCTTATGCATCGTAAATATCTAAATACAATTTGAGAGCTATAAGTGTTATTTCCTCATGACTGGGTGGTTCAGTATTGATATTTTTCTGTCGTTTAATTAATAAACCAACGAAAAGCAAAATGGTCTCTCCTTTATCAAATGGAACCAATGGTTAACCTACCCTATGCATTGTAAATATCAAAATACAATATGAGAGGTATGAACGTTATTCCGTCATACCTGGGTGGTTCAGTATTGATATTTTTCTGTCGTTTAATTAATAAACCAACGAAAAGCGTCTCTCCTTTATCAAATGGAACCAATGGGCATTGTAAATATCAAAATACAATATGAGGTATGAACTATTCCGTCATATTCAGTATGATATTTTTCTGTCGAGATTGCTAAGGTTTCCTTTAGAAAAGATATTTCATTCATTTTTTTTTTTTAGTTTGTGGCAATTCTATTTGATTATCAATATATGGTTTCATCCATTAAAAAAAAAATGAAAAATGAAATTCGGTCAAGGTCGAGGCGGCTGCATAAAGAAAATAAATTAATTCGAATAGGAAAAAACATGTAATTTAAAACAAATAGACATGTTTAATGCCCAAGAAAAAGAAGCAAAAAAATTCTGTCCAGTTTATCTTATAAATCTGTGAAAAAAATATTTGAATCTTCTTTTTTCTCACATTTTTCTAACTTTCTTTCTCTTTCTTTCTTTTCTGTTTTTTTAAAATTTCTATATCATTGAAACAGACGATAACCGCTAATGCTTCCTATCTCTCATCTTTCTTTGTGTCATACTTGCTCCAAGTGAGTGAATAAATGATAGAGAGAAAAACAGATAAAAAGTTATAACAGCACAAATATTTATCTATGATTACTTATTGTTCAATCGTTCTTAGATACTTTCTTGCATAGGTCATTCTTGTGGCCTGGTTAGGGGTCAGGATTAAGACACAAGAGATGAAATGAGTTAAACAGTAGTACAAACATATACCAATGAGTCGGACACACGTGAGGCTGTGTTATCGACTCTCTGCTAAAATATTAACTCTCGCGTAAGTGCAGAACCTGCTGGTATTTTTAGTTCGAAGAGTTCATGCGAGCATGGTAAATTGCCACAACAGTCATCATCAACAGAAGAGTTTTAGTGAAGAAAAGTTTGTTTAGAATAAATTCAGAATATTTTTGGAAGAGTTGCTAAAAGAAGTGACGTAAAATGAAGTTGTAACGGAGCATATATGTACACAACTAAACATAAACAGAAATAGAGACGGATACACATGCGCATATATATATATATATATATATATATATATATATATATATATATGTGTGTGTGTGTGTGTGTGTGTTTTAAGTTGGGCGTTATTACGAAGCATCTAAAAATAAATGAATGAACTCGATGTTATGGAGTATTGGATTCACTTATTTTTTTATTATTTGTTATCATAAATTTTCGGGTTCGTTACATACCCTTTTTCGAATGAATGTTGCTCCTGTTCAACGGATCTTTTGTCTTTGTTGTTATTGACTGCGGCCGCGTCTGTAAAATATTTATAATAACGGAGTATTCCGATGTCAGCGTTCAAATATATATATATATATTATATATATATATATATGTTTGTGTGTGTGTGTGTGTGTGTGTGTGTGTGTGTAAAGACATACACGCATGAAAATATACACGCATATATACTCGCATACATATCTACCCTCCGTATATATATATATATATATATATATATATATATATATATATATATATCAATATCTACTCGAAACACGTGTCTGTAGTTTAATTTATTATACGTTCCCAATTTTTCGGTTGTGCACTTTATTTAGAAGGGATTTAATTGCAAAATTCACAGTATTGGGCGTACAGCTAAGACCACTTTGTTTACATAAAGTTTGAGACCTCTATGTGAGTTCATTTCCGCTTAAAAAATTTATCGATTAAATAGCTTGCTATACTTGCCAGCTGACTGTGGCCGTATGGGTAAGAGGATTGGCGAGCGAAAGTTCGTTCGGGTCTCGAACCCGGCCAGAGGTAGCTGCTAAAAATGTTATAACTGCACTGATGAGAGGTGATACCTCGAAACACGTGTCTGTAGTTTACTTTATTATATTATATATATATATATATATATATATATATATATATATATATATATATATATATACGCATGACACACGCACCTGTATTTATATATATATGTGTGTGTGTGTGTGTATTTGAGAGAGAGAGAGAGAGAGAGAGAGAGAGAGAGAGAGAGAGAGAGAGAGAGAGAGAGAGAGAGAGAGAGCACGATTGATTCAATTGGAAAAAGTTATAGGAAAAAGGATGAAAAAAGAGGATTTATATAATTATGATATATTTTTAACGAGATTCTGTGTACAGAGAAATGAAATGTACATACAAAATTAGATTTCAAAAGTAAGTTTAGTTTTTCCAAAGAGGAAGACCTATTTAACTACTCCACAGTTTGTACAACATTTTCCTTCAGTTAAAACATTTTTACGCCATTGGACACGTGACAGAATAATATATATATATATATATATATATATATATATATATATAACACTATAACTGAGCCATTATTCAAAATATCTTCTACTTTGTATAGAAAGCATCTCACATTTCAAAAAATAGACGCAAGTTTCACTAGATTTTAAAGAAATTGGTAACTCCTAATTATACATTGGAATTTCTGGGGGTAAAAATTTCCGGAAATTTTTGCATGAAATTAGAGGTAATTTAAGAAATAGTATTATTATTGAAATAAATCGATAAATGTTGCCCAAAAGAACATTGTAGTTTTTAACGAAAGTGATAGACTGGTGCAAAAATATGACTTATACGCTATTATTTATATTTATCATTGTTACAATTCACGAGAGGTCATGAATTGTGAACAGACTCTGTAGCTAGAATTACATTCTATCAGATTTATAATCAAGGTGTCCCCATGGAAAACTACCGGAACTGTTAGTAACCCTTGACCCATAGATGCGCGGATTTCAGGCACCATGACAGACACGTCATAGTTGGCTTAGATTAGATTCGACCCTAGTTTTTGAAGGAGAAAGACATGATAGTCTTCCCTGCCGTTTCATCTCAATCACGGCGGTGGAATCATAGGCTAGGTAAATAATAAAACTTGACCAAGTGTTGTTATTTCATTAAATTTAAAAACAAGCAATGCCAGACCAGCCCAGAAGATTGAAGAACTAAGAAAGAAACCAACCCCTAGATAAGTCAACTAGACAAGACAATGGCGGTCAGACAAGATGGCAGGAATCAGTCAGTAAGCAGTCAGCAAAAACCAGCAACAAGTAATAAAGTAAGAAAATCTCCTCCACCATCACCAATCTATTGTATCTCTCCCTCCCTCTCCCTCCATCTCTCCATCTCTCTCTCTCTCTCTCTCTATATATATATATATATATATATATATATATATATATCACGTGAGCTAAACTCTCACCGTTTATATACCCGATGTTGGGTATATAACATTATTATGAAAAGTAAAACCACAAAGCCCTCTTCGGAACGAGTAAAAATTAATTTTTGAAAGTTATTGCCTGGGGTGGGTGGGAGTTAAAAAATTCAATGCTAGAAGGTTTGTAACATAAGTAAGTAAAATCATCAAATTTATTAAGGAGTAAAAAAAATAAATAATACAATCTGAAATGTAACATAGTTCTGTCCCCCTTAGATAACATTTTCCGAGAATTTATTAACGATTAATTAAATAATTATTTTGAATATTTTACACATGAATTTTACACAAAATCGTAGATATTTAGTTATTTGTAAACATTTAGTTAACCTCTTGATACTGCAAAACAGGGTGAGAGTAAAAAGTAATTTAAAAAACTGATTACTGGTTTGTTCTTTATTCTATGTATTGACGATGTTCGGAACTGTTACGTAACCATGACGTAGTTTCGGTTACAGACAAAGGGAGAGAGAATCTCCTTTATTAATAGATTATTCCGCTTCTTGCGAATTTTTTTTACCCCGGCGTTACCTTAAATTGAAATCTGAGTGACAGCAAGTTATCCCAAGATCTCCAGGATTCTTCTGAGTAACCTAGCCGATATTAATAATCAGGTGGTCTGAACAGTATCGACACTTATCCCGATTTCCAATCCCAACAGTGTTTTCCAAACGTAAGGGCGACAACTTATCATTTTTATTATTTTACTCCTTGTGAGTTTTTGACACCAGCTTAAGCTGATGGTCATTCACTGGAGTCTGTGTGACAAGTATTCCTGCTTATCTGAACGATGCTGTTGTTATTATTATATCATTATTTCCCACCAGTGTTAGCTGATGGTCTTTCACTGGAGTCTGAGTGACAATAAGTCTATTCAGATCTCCAGGACTCTTCTGAGTATTCTAGCAGATTGCAGCAATGCAGTATTCTGGATGGTCTAAATTATTCCTCTGATTTCCAGATTCTCTAGTCTTTTTTCCAAGGTTTTTAGGACCGTTCCAAGTACACTAACTACAATTGATATCACTTTGACATTCATATTCCATATCTTTTTCAATTCTCAGGCAAGGTCCAGGTATTTGTCCATCTTTTCGTTTTCCTTCATCTTCAGCATGTGATCAACATCTTTACCCTGTGGTCTGCTGGAACTGCAAAATCCACCAGTTGAAAAATTATTTCTTTTTTATTAATCAACACTAGATCTGGTCTTCTGGCTGGGATAGGGTGATCAGTTTTTATCTCGAAGTCACAGAGAATTTTATGCGTTTCATTCTCAAAAACAGATTCCGGTTGATGCATATTTATTTTTTTGCATAATTCCCAGTAGATCAGCGTCCCAACCCTGTCGTGCCTAGCTTTGTATTCCCGTTGTGCTAGTCTGCTACATTCACTTAATACATGGTATACAGTCTCATCTCTGTCACCTGACATTTTACATTTACTGTTTAGTTGCGCCTTATCAATTTTTGCTTTGATATAATTTGTTGTTATGGCATTATTTTGTGCAGCAATTATTAGTGATTCAGTTTCTCTCTTGAGGTTTCCTCTTCTTAACAATGTCCAGGTCTTTTTTATGGGCAACCTCTCCG
>CM042140.1:106809782-106817517 GCA_023376005.1 Doryteuthis pealeii
CGATGCTTTCAATATGACATAAACTCTATATTATACATTCATGGTAGTATTTTCAATTTATATCGATCGAAATTATCTGAAGAAAGGCTGTAATAAATGATGATTATCTGTTATTAAATGTCTACCGTTATACGTCTAGTCAGTGTTTTTCATTATTTTGTCTTAATTTCCTGAACTCTTCTGTGTATCAGAAAATTATCAAATAGAAAATACGCGCATGCGTGTATGTCCGTATATTTTTCGACTTGTACTGTGTACTGATATATCGAAATTTATTACGTATAATTTCAGAGGCATTAAGTGCGTACTGAAAAGTTCCCGGCTCAATAATTTGTATTGAGCCTTGTAACATGTATGTTATTTGACATATTAATCTATCAGTGCAAGAGTTCCGGTAGATTGTTTCTTACGTTGTTTTACCTTACAAAAAAAAAAAAAGCAAAAACAATGTAATTCATTCATTCTCTTCTTTATTTTACTAATAACTATTCACACTCAATTCGGATATTAATAATATTCTTTAATCATTACATTTACTAGTACAATATAAAAAAAACACCCTCCAGGCGATGTAAAATAGATTTTTGAAACATATTGCCTGAGAGATGGGAGTAAAAAATTCATTGTCAGCGAGTTTGTACCCTAAGTAAGTAAAATCATGAAAAAGATGAAAACATCTACTCATCTGCGATCTTCGGAGGGAAGAAAGCAGGAATAATGATTGAGAAGTGATTTATATTTGTTGTTCACAACTTTTCTTTTTTATTGGTTGAATTGGTTGATAAATACCTTGTCTCCTACTAGTTCCTGTCTATTCGTAGAAGGTCTAGTTGGGCGGCAGTGGAAGGTATTACGTTATTTACCATTTACTTTTTCACTAACACTACTAGACCTCAGGTGTCATTTTTTATATTACTTGCTTTCAATGTCGCAACAAGACCCTAGTTGAGTTTGATCAAGTAGCCTATTTGCTTCAACGGTTATGGGGCATTGAATCCCCCACTTAATTGACCTGGTATTTCGCAAAAAATATAAAGTGTACCCCCCCCCCCCCAAAAAAAAGAAAACAACATATATAAGATGAAAATTGCAGAGGAAAAAACAACATATTATAGTATGAAAAGTATAGCCGAAAAATAACATGTTAAAGTATGATAAATTTAGACGAAAAAATAATATAATATTGTATGGAAAATTTAGACAAAGAACACAACATATAGAATGAAAATTGTTGAAAAATAGAATAACAACTTATAATATGAACAATGTAGAAAAAATAACATTTTATAGTGGGAAAATTGAAGACGAAAAACAAACAACAATCTATTATATTATCCCCAACCCTAAAAATATTCAGTAGGAAAAATGTTAAAGATTAAAATGACTTTAAGGTCGGGAAACATCCATTTTAAGTTTGGTTTAATCTACGAGATTCCTTTGTAAATCAGTATCTGTTCGCTAATTCAGAAACGGATAATCCGGATAAGATGAGTGACATGAAAATTCATATAATTTAAGAAATATGAAATAGGATATAGTCCAGAAAATAGATACTGTATAACGTGAAGAGTCAGGTAAATACGTTGCAGTTTGTGTGGATTCGTTCTGGTTATCTTCGCGCTAATGCTAGTAGGTAAGGTATGAAGTCAATATATCACCAACTACGAGACGACTCTCTAAAAGTCACAAAAATAATTCGAGACAACAAAAAAATGCAGATGGAGCTCTCTGGCTAGGATGGTGGGTAGACCGTAAATGAGAAAGTCCGTTAAATCCCCATCTTCTAGTGGGATGATAGCACATTTATTCAATCAGTTTAATTTAACATAAAATCTACATTTACAAATGTATGATGTAACAAACAAAAACGGTATGTAGTTATAAGACATTGTATAGCTTAGACTGAATACGTCCTACATAAATATAGGTTGGTTTGATTGGATGGATTCTGAGGTATATCAACCCTATGTGGATTATTTTATTCCGAAGACATTTTGTTTCATTAATTGTTGTGGTGTATTCAATTTTTTAAAACTCAATTTTAACACATTTTAACTCATTTTTAAATCTCATTTTATGATCTTTTCACCCATAGGAGGGTCCCAAAAGGGATCTTGGGATTAATGGCGATGAAGGGCTATCCACATTTTCTAAAGCTCCAGAATTGAATCTTCACAAATAGATGCAGTTTACTGTCATATCCAGGACACTAAGACCCTCAGCCACCACCTTCCAGTCCATATAGGAAAAAATATTAAGAGTTTGCCATGAGGGCAATAGAGTCTGCGCAATCCTGAAAGTGCTAGGACAAGCCGGTTGATCAAACGGGGACTCCTCGACCGCCCGTATAGCCTAAATAAAGGCCAAAGTGAAGTGTTGCAAGTCATGGACTACTGATTCCCCAGGATTCTGCTCTTAAGCATCATAGGTCGCCACCCACGGTCAAAAGGTTGTCTCATTGGGGGGATTTTATAACCTAGAGAGGGGCAGTCGGTGTATTCTTCTGCCTCAGCCGACAGGGTGGCATAAATATAGGTTTCCCTTTCTAGCAAAGGGTGGGGATATGTATACACCAATGTAGTTTTCATTATAAGAATATGTTTAATTTTTATTAAAAAACATAACAATTTCTTTTCATTTCATGCACACATTTAATGTTTTGGGTGCACTATCTATGAGATATTTCACACATTAACAGTATCATGAATGAAGTACAGTGGACTGAGTAGCCTATTGTTGGTATCAGCCGAACAACAAGGGGTCTATCCCTTTTTTGCACAGGTGATAGATCAGGGAGAGAGTTTATGCGTCTGAGGTGTAATGTCACACCTTCTATCAACTTCACATTTTACCGCACAGATCCAAGCTATGCTACTCAGGCGCTGAGTTGACGAAGACCGATATCGAATTCGGAAACTTGTTGTTTGTATGCGGATACTCTACCAACCAAGCTAAACCGGTTCATCATTATGAATGTAGAAATGTATTAAAAAAAACGTTAAATCAATAATGTTTCATTTCAAACCTTCCCTGGAATGTCGGGAGAGTATTATTTAACACAAGGTCATCGTGATATGGCTTTTCATTAATACCTCTCTTTAATTGTCATATGACTCATGAAGGAATGAATATTGGCCTGATTAAAATTCTACTACAATGCACAGTCATTATGCAAGCTGAATACCTAATTAACTTTTAATGGGATATGAGGCATTTGATCAATCATTTTCAAAACTTTTCGGTCATCTGATAAACAATACCAGCGGATGGATTTGCTTTCCGATGGAGCCTTTAAGAAAACACAGACGTTTGACGTAGCAGCCTTGATAATTGTGAAGAGATTGTTCATATGTTCTCTTATATCAGTCAGTTCAGAGAAATGGAATCGGTGATCCGAGTTCAAATCATGACCGAGGTTTTTTTTGTGTTGCGCTTCATGCTGATGCACTTGGGAACGACATGAAACAATCAGTCCTACCCGCAGCAATTTTGGGGAGGAAAGTATTTTTTAAAATTATACACTGTTGCATTTAGGAATAAATCATTGTTGCATTATGTGCAAATGAAGTTAACTCGATGAATTAAATAGATGCATATTTCTCCCAGAGTCAAATTTGGTGTTCGAACCCTTTCCCCTGAAAAAAAAAAACACGCAGTTCTAATACTAATTTTCAAGGAAAACAAGCTCGTTCAAATTGAAAAATTGTTATTCTTCTTACTGTATATAGTTTTCTTGGCACCTCATATGGTGAAATGGTTTGTGAATCTTTATTCGTAAGTTTAATCCTCACAGAATTCTCCATATTTCTGGATCTTGTGCCAAATTTTGAATTTGACCTCGTGATAAGTTATCAATTAGCGATTGGATTTATTTTCAAAGATCAATTTAATAAATTTTCCTGTTTTCGTTTAAAGATAGTTTATCTTACTTTTCAGATTCTTCCACTGATTTTTAAATCCATCTTCTTCCATTAAATTGTCTATTAGCTTTATCTCTTCCTCTCAAAAACTAAACTTATCTTTATTTTTCTTTTGTGACTTTAAAATGGCATTTTGTCACAGCCTGGTCGTAACGAAAGGGTTGGATAAGTACAATCAGTCAAACGTTGGGATAGAAAGATACCGAAATGGTTATGTCATTTGGAAGGTGGGTTTAATAGAGTAGGTTATTTAATAATCATCTAATAGGTTCAATGAATAAGTTACGGGATACTTTTAAAAAGCAATATATATATATGTATATATATATATATATATATATATATATATATATATATATATTAACGAAACCTCAACATTGTTTGGAATTGATATATAGTGATAATTATTCTAATCTCGCAAATTTATTTGTTCTGAGACCATTCAAATTAAATCAAATTAAACAAGGTACTACTGGCTTTAAGATGCGTCTTTCATCATGTTACATATTAGATTGGTTACCTATAAATTATGTACGGTGGAGTAGAAATTTAAGAAATAAGTAAGTGATTATGTATCATGTAAAAATCTGAAATGTACATTTACAGGGCTTGACTTTCGCTGACCTTGTGGCTT
Organism: Doryteuthis pealeii; assembly: GCA_023376005.1. Lineage (NCBI taxonomy): Eukaryota > Metazoa > Mollusca > Cephalopoda > Myopsida > Loliginidae > Doryteuthis > Doryteuthis pealeii. The sequence goes on from CM042140.1 coordinate 106,814,337, forward strand.
TTATCTGGTTGGTCAGTTCGGTTCGTGCATCGGGAGGTTGACTTGGAATTTGGGTGTTCTAGCTTTGAATCTGGAGGAGGCAGGTGTGTCTCTCCTAGATGGCTTATTCACTCATGCGAGATGGTTAACATGGGCTATATAAAGAGTCTAATGAAAATATTAAAATCTTTGTGTTCGTTACAAAGACCAACGGCCGTAGTGAAGAAGAAAATCCCTAGTAGTCTGATGTGAGCAGGGAGGAAGAAAGGGGAAGAAGTCCAGATACCTAGATAGACGATAGACGACCCTACTAGCATAAAAAATGCCGTTTAGTAGGGTAATACAATATGGCCAAGATGACAGAATTAGATAAGTATAATCTGATAAAAAGATGTAAAGAGCTATACAACAATCTTTGTCACTGAGGAGTTGCAAACTAAGTGGAATTTACAGAATAATGTATGATGTGTACAGAGAAGCAAGTTTAGTCATGAATGGTTACAGATTGGTTAAACATAGGTTGAAAAGTCATATTGACTCACTGGTAAAGAAAATGTTCCGGACGCAGCGGTAACTATATTAAGGCCACTATGCGGTCTTATGGGACATGAAAGGATCCCTCAACTATTGAATTCCTTGTAGAAAGTTACAAACTATAAACAGTGTTTTCTATTGCCTACTTCCTGGAAAAATTCAGCTTATTTATTGGATTGAGCCTCGTATAATCAGTGGGAAGGTATCCTATATCTTTCTTTCTCCCCCCCCTCTCTCTCTCTCTCTCTCTCTCTCTCTCTCTATCGGCATTAAATGACTCACTGAGGTTTGATATGCCGGAAAACAAACCAAACACACTCAAAAACTATCTCACACACACACACACACACTCTCTCTCTCTCTCTCACTCTCTCTCTCTCTCTCTCTCTCTCTCTCTCTCCTGATTTTTTTCTCTTTGTCTTATTTCTCTCGTTATGTCTCTGTCGCATGCCTCTTTTTTCTGTAACTTGCTCTCTCGTTCTCCTCTCTCTCTCTCCTTCTCTCATTCCCCTTCTCTCTCGCCCTCCGCCCTCCACCCCTCTCTCCCTGATCTATGATAGTTCTTGAAAGTTAGAGCGTAATAGTTTCCTATTGTCATCATTCACCAATTTCAAAGTGACTAATAACCCAAAACATTGCTACTCAACAACCACTCTAATTTCAATTAGAAAAATTGTGAAATCTTATTATTATTTGATTGAAAATGGTTTCCGAGTTTTAAGCTCTAAATCTTTAAAATTATGAATGTCTTAGAAATCTGTCATTTTAGCGCTAAAATGGACATTTAATGTGCATTTCAAGATATTAGCTGCAGCCTCAGCCGTTTTCCTGATGCGTCGGATGTTGTATTTTGGATTCGTGTGTTCTGTTCGCATCCAATAACAAATAACTTTTATCATTTTAATTGTTGAATCTTCCACTGTTTATAATAAATGCATTGTAATCATGACTTAGAATACGCAGCAGAAGAGGTTTTTAGGGAAAACTACATCTGATGGTGAGGCTTCGGTTCTGGGGATTTCGAGAGCCTGAAGTATTCTTTCATTGCTATTACTCTCAGGTCCACTATGACAGGGAGTAATGGTACGCATTTTGGATCCCACCTCGGGGGAAAATAGATATGTTTAAAATTATTCGTATTCGATAGAACCGTGTGTAAAAAAAAACACTAAAAAAACAACTGCACAGAAAAATGTAAATATAAATATTCAAGGACATGATTTCCCAAAATATGGGTATAACATGATATTAAAGGTTTAACATAGCGTTAAAATCAATCCCGCAGCCAATCACTCCAATCACTTTTCATGCATCTCAATTGTATATTAATAAACAAACAAACCTAATTACAACAGGCTTCCGACCCGGTTTCTGATTCAAGACTCTCCTTAATGCCAGGATTTGACGTAACAGCAGTTTTAAAAGTATCTATGAATACCCAATATAGCCATATTAATACCACGTAAAATCATAATAAATCCTTAACTCGCCTCATTTTGAAAAATAGGATATGCAAGTGCATAATATAATGCTTAAACTCTGTAGAGCACCAGGATATCTCATCATAAACTATGAGAGTTTTATCCTACCGATCGGCACGTGTGTTACGTCGGCCGTGGCCACGGCTATCCCGTCCACTACGAGAGAAACCGCGGGATCGGAGCAATGGTTCGCGTGCTCGCTCGAACGAGCGGCGGTGCAAGCTGCCTCCGCGCGATAACGGCTGAAAGCCTCTAAGCCGGAACCGCGACCCGGTGTCGCCCGGTATTAGGAAAGGCGTCTCTTTTCGTTCCGCTGGAGCCTGCATGGCGTTAGGAACAACAGTCAACGTTGTATTAGAAATAAAAACTGTGAGAAACAACGTCCTTTTATTATTTGAACATTTTAATTTCTGGTTATTAGTGTGACAATGAAAAGGATATATGATATTTAATTGATAAAGGAAAAACCCGATATTTTTATTTTAAAAGAAAATATCTTAATTTACAATGATTTTGTGAAAAATCTGAAGAAACCTCAGAAGTAAAGTGACTCAATAATTAGTTCAGTTCCCAGACGGGTAAATGGCGAGAGTGTGTACGAATAGACGATATAACGTATTTTAGACAACGATGAAAGATAATCAGTCGCTTGCACTGTGAAGAAAATATTTAAAGTCGAAACATTTGAGGATCGAGAGAATCAAATTTTAATTGCCACCGGAATCTACAGTGGTCTGTCGGACCTCCTGACTTAAGACCTAGCACCAGACTCTCATATAAGAACATTGATTGCGGCTAGAAGATAAAGAATCAGACCCTATTGTCAATCAACCAGAACAATTGTGGAGAGAATTAGATTTTGATGTAATCAACTTACATACATGGGCAACTCCACGTCAAATCATCCAGAAAAAAAGTAAAATTGTCACCCTTCAATTTTGTACAGTTGTGTATTATGGTAAGTTAGACATTCCCCAAAACTTTAGCTTCCAATTCCAAGAATTGGCGGAGTTATGTCAATTTTAGCTCTCCAAATTTGAGGGGGTGGGTGGCTAGCGAAAAATAGATAAAAAAAAACAGTGATTTTTCGAGAGTTAAATATCGACATAACTCCGCCAATTCTTGGAATTAGAAGCTCAAATTTTGGGGGATGTCTAACTATTAACAGTCACCATGTAAAAATTTAA
>CM042140.1:106822617-106875117 GCA_023376005.1 Doryteuthis pealeii
TATTTCGTTTTCCTTCATCTTTACCCTGTGGTCTGCTGGAACTGCAAAATCCACCAGTTGAAAAGTTATTTCTTTTTTATTAATCAACACTAGATCTGGTCTCCTGGCTGGGATAGGGTGATCCGTTTTTATCTCGAAGTCACAGAGAATTTTATGCGTTTCATTCTCAAAAACAGATTCCGGTTGATGCATGTTTATTTTTTTGCATAATTCCCATTGGATCAGCTTCCCAACCCTGTCGTGCTAGCTTTGTATTCCGTTGTGCTAGTTGCTACATTCACTTAATACATGGTATACAGTGTAATACATGGTATACATCTGTCACCGCACATTTTACACTTACTGTTTAGTTGCGCCTCATCAATTTTTGATTTGATATAATTTGTTGTTATGGCTTTATTTTGTGCAGCAATTATTAGTGATTCAGTTTCTCTCTTGAGGTTTCCTCTTCTTAACAATGTCCAGGTCTTTTTTATGGCAACCTCTCCGATTTGTCGTTTGAAGTGTCCATATAATTGTTTTTCTTCCTATCTTTGTTTTCTAGTTTTTGTTGTTTTTCTGTTTGTCCATACATTACATCTACTGTTGTTGGCTGCTATAAGTAATCTTTCTTTGCCCCTTTTCGTCTACTTTTCGAGTCCTTGGATTGTGGCTTCTACACAGTCCTCTAAGTTGGCAAGATGTCTTCCACCTACTTTTCTTGAAACCTATAATCTATCTTTATCATTTCTAGGGTGTAGAGCCTTGTGCATCGTCAATAATTTCTTAGCCTTTTGGTCGATCTGTCTGAGTTCTTCTTTTGTCCATTTTAAGAATGGCGCAGAGTATCATATAACGGAGACGGTCCAGGTATTTATTCCTTTATGAGGTTTCTGCTGTTGAGCTATTCTAAGAGCTTTCTTGTTCTTCTGAGGTATTCTTTTTTAACTTTTGCCTTCATCTCAGTTTGCTTGATATTGTCTGCTTCTAAAATTCCTAAGTATTTATAAGTTTCTTTTTCTTCAAGTGTTTTTATAGTATCCTGATTTGTTAGTTGTATTCCGTCCATTAATTTTCTCTCCCCCTTCTTTATTACTAGTATAGCACATTTTTCGATTCCGAATTCCATCCCTATGTCTTCCCTATATATTCTGATGGTTTCTTCCATGGTTTCCAGTTCTTTTTCCTTTTTTCTTGCAAAATTCTTTTTATATCATCCATGTACATAAGTTTTTTTTTTTTAGAGTTAGTGAATTTGTATCCCCCTGTGTATTTTCTGAGTATATGATTGAGTGGCATCATTGCTATCATAAATAGTAGTGGTGATAGTGAGTCTCCTTGCCGCAATGGTTCATCGCATATATTTCTCTGTACAATACTTCAATTGCCTTTTGATAGATTTTTTTTCACTGCCAGCAGAGGTAATTTAATATCCTTCCTTATTAGATCACTCTTGTTGAAGGTCGTCGTATGTTGGCAAATCGTTCTTCTATGTAGGGTTGACATAACTGGCATTGTTAAATCCCCCCAATCTTTTCTTCTTTATAATGTCAATGATTCAATTTATTATTCCAATATCCCTATTTAGATCATCTATTTTGATATGATTCATGAGACAAACTACTTCTACAGTCCTGAGGCAATCATTGGCAAATAAACTCAATTTTCTATTGTGTTCCTCCGTCAAACTGGAAGTTCCTCCAGCATTTGTTGCTAATCGTGACAATTAGCATATCCAGTGCCAAACTTGTTTTATTTTTATTTTTATTTCAATGCACACTTGTAGGCTGATTAAAAGGCTGTAGAGCACTTTGAATTTCAATGATATCCATCCCGTCTTAAAAATTACAGAAAAAATAGCATACAGTTTAAAATATCGAAATACAATGGCTTGACACAGACATCAGAACAAAGTGTCTGGTATCTGTATTTTAAAAAAATATATGTTTAATAAAATCAGAATTCATAGATAAATATTCTGTTAAATAACATACGGGGGCATTCCTTGAAATCTTTCAGAAGGCACTATAATGTATATATATACATATATTATATAGTGCCTTCTGAAAGATTTCAAGGCATTCCTTGAAATCTTTCAGAAGGCACTATAATGTATATATATACATATATTATATAGTGCCTTCTGAAAGATTTCAAGGAATGCCCCCATATGTTATTTAACAGAATATTTATTTATGGAATTTCGATTTTATTAAACATATATTTTTTTAAATACAGATACCAGGCACTATATATATAATATAATATATCTATATATATAAATATATATATATATATATATATATATATATATAACAAGGTATGTCAAAAAAGTATCGAGACTTTTTGTAGTTTTTGACTTGTATTCTGAAAAAAGTAACTTTCCATTCAGTGTACATTTCTATCTTGGTAAATACATCTTCAAACTGGCCACTCGTTGACATACCTTGTATTTTTGAAATATATATATATATATATATATATTATATATATATTTATTATAATGGAGATTGTGTGTTTTTCTGTCTGTAACCGAAACTATATTCTTACTCAAGTCACAATTCTCTTAGTTATTGACATCACATTCTCATGATTTTATTTTTTATTTTACCTCAATTATTAATAAAAGTGTCTTACATTATTAATACTGTTAACTATGTCTACATACTGACAACATGCAATTATATTATATATACAACAAAATAGCGGTTACAGTGTAAACGGGAAGGCTATTTGCATATTAATATTAAAAAATCGAATTAATAAATGTGCTTAGTATTATTGATTTCTAACTGTTTGGTTTATTTTAATGAATATGAGCAAAAATCTCTTCAATGAATCTTAAATGAAATCCATTAACAAGATAAAATAACTGTCATTTTATCTTTACTTCCTCTTATAACTAAAATACTTCAATTAGAAAAAATAACAATGAAAGACGAGAGTGATGGAAGAGTAAGTTTGTTGTTCCATTTTTTATTATACTCCCTCTGTTTCAAATTTTTTATTATACTCCCTCTGTTCAAATCTTTTTATCTGTATTCTTATTTAGTTTCATTAGCCTTTCTAATTTAATACAATATTTTATTACATTAAAACCTTAAATACTTGCACCCGGAGTGGCATATATTTCTAGTATATATATATATTACAATCCTGCCGAGACGAACTTGTTGGCATATGCAAATGTGCTAGTCAATAAAAAAGCGGATTACTTGTTTCTTTTTATAATTTATTTTTGTTTTAGGTTGTTTTTCTTTCAATACACAAGGGCGAGATGATTGTATTGAGAATGAAAGTAAGTCACAATGGCTCTGCAAGCGACTGAATACAGAAACCACAAACCTGATAGAGGATTAATCTTATTCAGATAAACAATTATATATATATATAAATATATATATATATATATTATTATTTATATATATATATATATATATATATATATATATATTATATATATATTTATAGCGTACATGTATATATATTTATAATATATCATTATATTATGATATATATTTTATTCAATAATAGATATATATATTATATTATATGTATATATTTATATTTATATTATACATATAATATATATATTATATATATATAAATATATATAAATAATATATATATATACATATGTATATATGATATATATTATATATATATATATATATATATATATATATATATATATATATATATATATATATATACACGTACTCTGAAAGAAGCAATTTAAGTGTTCCGAAATATTTCAGAAATAAGTTTCCTTCATAGATAAATAACTGAACAAATATATTTTCCTAGAATCACGGTTCTGTAATTAATTTTATACTTTTCAATAAAATGCTGCCAGCGTTGTAAAATCGATTATAGGTTATAGATGATCGTAGACTGATAAAAGAAATGTAAAAATATGGTGTTTGATTAAATCCATGAACAATAAAGACAGAAATTTAAAAACCAAAGGTTTTCATAGTAGCGATTCCATTCGGTGTTTAGAAAAAAACTGATATAAAATAAAATTAATTTGACTCTGGCGTCTTTAGAATGTTGAGATTCTTTAGAAAGTTGGTCGTAGTAATAAAGAAAAAGTCGAGGGAGTGGCCAATTGTCGGTATCAACTTGACAGCGAGGGAGAGTATCCCCTTTCCACTAGTGCTAGAATAGGGAGATTGTTTTTGCTTCGGAGCCTACACCTACCGCCAGCTTCTAAGTGATTCACAGCTCGGATTACCCAAGTGCTCTTACTCATGCGTTGAAATGGCGAGAACATGTAGGACATGGAGTTTGTGCGTCTGCGATGGAGCGCCACAGGTACCATTAACTCCCCACTTTACTGCATAGATCCAAACTGTGCCATTCACGCGCTGAGTCGGTGAGAGCTGGTATCGAACTCTGACAATCTTGCGGTTCCTTGGCAAATGTGCTACAACCCGAGCTAAATTGGTAATAAGTAAAGTAAAGTCGTCGGGGTGGCCTAAATTCGGTATCAGCCAATCAGCGAGGGAGTCTATCCCCTTTTACTAGCGCTAGACCAAGGAGATTGTTCTTGCGTCTGAAGTGGAGCGCCACACCTACCATCAGCTCCTTACTTTACCGCACAGATCTCTGTGCTACTCATACGCTGAGTTGGCGAGGGCCGGTATCGAACTTAGCTCTAGCCGACTGAGCTAACCCGGCCCTTAACGAAAGTTGAAGTCTTTAGCAATTCTTTTTCAAGCAGTTGTTTTCCTATTTAATTTACCCAGAGGGAAGGAAACATGTAAGGATGCAATAACGTAGACGGAGATCGAAGATAAAAATACAACAAAAATGTTTATCCCATGAACAGGAAGGGACAAAAACAGGTTATTAAATAAAACACTCATGTTTATTTCCGCTTGTCTTCAAAAAGTCTCCAAAAGAAATACATGCAGCGGTTATATTCTGTCAACGGCAGGGAACCGTAGCGTAGTCACCAAAGATTGAAATGTTGGGATTTTGGCTAATGCAGGGACGGACAAACAAAAAAACTACTCGTTTTAGGATTAGGACCACATAGTTTAATTCTGTCCGTTTCGTCCTTGTGTTACATATGTGGTGTCATGGGTTGTTGAGAAGACCCTGTAGCGAGAATTCAAAGGGCCATTGTTTTTCACACCAAGGGAATGGAAAACTACCAAGACAGTTATAACCCAACTGACACCTAGAGGCGTGAATCTCGCACGTCACGTGATTTATTTTGTTAGATTTAGTTTCAACCTATGAATTGAAGCAAAAGTTTATTATCACGTATCTTCAGAAAATCTACTAATGTAAAACTATATCAGTTTTGCTCTCCAGTCCCGAATTAATCTAGTCCCAAACTATCATAATAGCGAATTTTCCAGTACATATTGTCTAGTACCGAATTGTCCGGAAGCAAATAGCCTGGTACCTGATTATCCTAGTTCCATACTGTATTAGTACCGTATAGTCTAGTAGCAAATTGCCTGGTGCCCAATTATCAGATGCAAATTGCTGGTACCCAATTGTCCAGAAGCAAATTGCATAGTACCCAATTGTCCAGTACCAAATTGCCTTGTACCTAATTGTCAAGATGCAAATAGCCTGTTACACAAGTGTCCAGTAGCTTCTTGCCTGGTACCCATTTAGCCAGAAGTAAATTGCCCGGTACCCAATTGTAAGGAAGAAAATTGCCTGGTACCCAATTGTACAGAAGCTACTTGCCTAGTACCCAATCCCCCAGATGCAAATTGTCTGGTACCCAATTGTCAAGAAGCAACTTGCCTGGTACCCAATTGATTAGAAGCAAATTGCCTAGTACCCACTCTTCCAGTAGCAATGCAAATTGCCCTAGTACCCACTCTTCCAGTAGCAAATTGCCTAGTACCCACTCTTTCCAGTAGCAAATTGCCTAGTACCCACTCTTCCAGTAGCAAATTGCCTAGTACCCACTCTTCCACTAGCAAATTGCTATAGCAGTAGCAAATTGCCTAGTACCCACTCTTCCAGTAGCAAATTGCCTAGTACCCACTCTTCCAGTAGCAAATCTGCCTAGTACCCACTCTTCAGTAGCAAATTACCTAGTACCCATCTTCCAGTAGCAAATTGCCTAGTACCCACTCTTCCACAGTACAAATTGCCTAGTAGTACCCACTCTTCCAGTAGCAAATTGCCTAGTACCCAACTAGCAAATTGCCTAGTACCACAGTAGCAAATTACTAGTACCACTCTTCCTGTAGCAAATTGCCTAGTACCCACTCTTCCATAGCAAATTAGTACCCACTCTTCAGTAGCAAATTGCCTAGTAGCGGCACTCTTCCAGTAGCAATTGCCTAGTACCCACTCTTCCAGTAGCAAAATTACCTAGTACCCCACTCTTCCTATAGCAAATTGCCTAGTACCCACTCTTCCTAGTAGCAGTACTCTTCCAGTAGCAAATTGTACCACACTCTTCAGTAGCAAATTGCCTAGTACCCTCTTCCAGTAGCAAATTACCTAGTACCCACTTTCCACTAGCAAATTGCCTAGTACCACTCTTCCAGTAGCAAATTGCCTAGTACACACTCTTCCAGTGCAAATTGCCTAGTACCCCACTTCTCCAGTAGCAAATTGCCCTAGTACCCACTCTTCAGTAGCAAATTACTAGTACCCACATCTTGCCTGTAGCAAATTGCCTAGTACCCACTCTTCCAGTAGCAAATTGCCTAGTACCGCACTAGTAGCCCTAGCTCACCTAGTAGCACTCTTCCAGTAGCAAATTGCCTAGTACCCACTCTTCCAGTAGCAAATTGCTAGTACCACTCTTCCAGTAGCAAATTTGCCTAGTACCAGTAGCAAATTCCTAGTACCACTCTTCCAGTAGCAAATTACTAGTACCCACTCTTCCAGTAGCAAATTGCCTAGTACCCACTCTTCCAGTAGCAAATTGCCTAGTACCCACTCTTCAGTAGCAAATTGCCTACTAGCAAATTGCCTAGTACCACTCTTCCAGTAGCAAATTACCTAGTACCCACTCTTCCTGTAGCAAATTGCCTAGTACCCCTCTTCCAGTAGCAAATTGCCTATACCCACTCTTCCAGTAGCAAATTGCCTAGTACCCACTCTTCCAGTAGCAAATTGCCTAGTACCCACTCTTCCAGTAGCAAATTACCTAGTACCCACTCTTCCACTAGCAAATTGCCTAGTACCACTCTTCCAGTAGCAAATTACCTAGTACCCACTCTTCCAGTAGCAAATTGCCTAGTACCCACTCTTCCAGTAGCAATTGCCTAGTACCCACTCTTCCAGTAGCAAATTGCCTAGTACCCACTCTTCACTAGCAAATTGCCTAGTCCCACTCTTCCAGTAGCAAATTGCCTAGTACCCACTCTTCCCTGTAGCAAATTGCTAGTACCTAGTACCCCCTCTTCCAGTAGCAAATTGCCTAGTCCCACTCTTCCAGTAGCAAATTATAGTACCTATCTTCCTGTAGCAAATTGCCTAGTACCCACTCTTCCAGTAGCAAATTACCTAGTACCCATCTTCAACTAGCAAATTGCCTAGTACCCACTCTTCCAGTAGCAAATTGCCTAGTACCCTCTTCAGTAGCAAATTACCTAGTACCCACTCTTCCAACTAGCAAATTGCCTAGTACCCACTCTCCAGTAGCAAATTACCTAGTACCACTCTTCCTGTAGCAAATTGCCCTAGTACCGCAGTACCATCTTCAGTAGCAAATTACCTAGTACCACTCTTCCTGTAGCAAATTGCCTAGTACCACTCTTCCAGTAGCAATTACCTAGTACCCACTTCTAGCAAATTACCTAGTACCCACTCTTCCAGTAGCAAATTGCCTAGTACCCAAGTAGCAAATTGCTAGTACCCACTCTTCCAGTAGCAAATTGCCTAGTACCCACTCTTCCAGTAGCAAATTACCTAGTACCCACTCTTCCACTAGCAAATTGCCTAGTAGTACCCACTCTTCCAGTAGCAAATTGCCTAGTACCCACTCTTCCACTAGCAATTGCCTAGTACCCACTCTTCAGTAGCAAATTACCTAGTACCCACTCTTCCTGTAGCAAATTGCCTAGTACCCACTCTTCCAGTAGCAAATTGCCTAGTACCCACTCTTCCAGTAGCAAATTGCCTAGTACCCACTCTTCCAGTAGCAAACCTAGTGCCTAGTACCCCACTCTTCCAGTAGCAAATTGCCTAGTACCCACTCTTCCAGTAGCAAATTGCCTAGTACCCACTCTTCCAGTAGCAAATTGCCTAGTACCCCTCTTCCAGTAGCAAATTACCTAGTACCCACTCTTCCAGTAGCAATTGCCTAGTACCCACTCTTCCAGTAGCAAATTACCTAGTACCCACTCTTCCGTAGCAATTGCCTAGTACCCACTCTCGCAGTAGCAAATTGCCTAGTACCCACTCAGTAGCAAATTGCCTAGTACCACTCTTCCACTAGCAAATTGCCTAGTACCCAGTTCCTAGTAGTAGCAAATTGCCTAGTACCCACTCTTCCAGTAGCAATTGCCTAGTACCCAGTTACCCACTCTTCCAGTAGCAAATTACCTTACCACTCTTCCTGTAGCAAATTGCCTAGTACCCACTCTTCCAGTAGCAAATTGCCTAGTACCCACTCTTCCAGTAGCAATTGCTAGTACCACTAGTAGCAATTGCCTAGTACCCACTCTTCCAGTAGCAAATTACCTAGTACCCACTCTTCCAGTAGCAAATTTGCCTAGTACCCACTCTTCCAGTAGCAAATTTACCACTCTTCCAGTAGCAAATTGCCTAGTACCCACTCTTCCAGTAGCAAATTGCCTACCCCACTCTTCCAGTACAAATTGCCCTAGTACCCTCTTCCAGTAGCAAATTACCTAGTACCCACTCTCCAGTAGCAAATTGCCTAGTACCCACTCTTCCAGTAGCAAATTGCCTAGTACCCACTCTTCCAGTAGCAAATTGCCTAGTACCCACTCCCCACTCTTCCAGTAGCAATTACCTAGTACCCACTCTTCCAATTGCAGTACCACTCTTCCTTGCCTAGTACAAAGCAAATTACCTGTACCCAATCGTCCAGAAGCAAATTGCCGGGTAACTAATTGTCCATTTCCGACTTGTCCTAATATCGAATGGTACAGTACGAAAGTGTCCTTGTACCAAATTTTCTGGTACCAAATTTTTATGTACCAAATTGTCCTACTACTTAATAGACCTGTACCTAATTTCCTAGAACTGTATTACCCTAGTAATGAATAATTCAGTAACGCATTGTCCAATACCAAGATTTCCGATATCGAATTATGCTAGAACCATTGGGATTGAACTTAAATTGACATTGTTTGGCACACTGGCATCAGGTTGCTTACAATACTTTTAATAAGTGTTCTTCCATCTGATTGCTGGGCATACCCGTTGTTATTAACTTAGCTGATGTAGCGAAAACCGATGCTTTCAATATGACATAAACTCTATATTATACATTCATGGTAGTATTTTCAATTTATATCGATCGAAATTATCTGATGAAAGGCTGTAATAAATGATGATTATCAGTTATTAAATGTCTACCGTTATACGTCTAGTCAGTGTTTTTCATTATTTTGTCTTAATTTCCTGAACTCTTCTGTGTATCAGAAAATTATCAAATTGAAAATACGCGCATGCGTGTATGTCCGTATATTTTTCGACTTGTACTGTGTACTGATATATCGAAAAGTTATAACGTATAATTTCAGAGGCATTAAGTGCGTACTGAAAAGTTCCCGGCTCAATAATTTGTATTGAGCCTTGTAACGTGTATGTTATTTGACATATTAATCTATCAGTTCAAGAGTTCCGGTAGATTGTTTCTTACGTTGTTTTACCTTACAAAAAAAAAAAAAAAGAAAAAGAAAACAATGTAATTCATTCATTCTCTTCTTTATTTTTACTAATAACTATTCACACTCAATTCGGATATTAATAATATTCTTTAATCATTACATTTACTAGTACAATATAAAAAAACACCCTCCGGGCGATGTAAAATAGATTTTTGAAACATATTGCCTAAGAGATGGGAGTAAAAAATTCATTGTCAGCGAGTTTGTACCCTAAGTAAGTAAAATCATGAAAAAGATGAAAACATCTACTCATCTGCAATCTTCGGAGGGAAGAAAGCAGGAATAATGATTGAGAAGTGATTTATATTTGTTGTTCACAACATTTCTTTTTTATTGGTTGAATTGGTTGATAAATACCTTGACTCCTACTAGTTCCTGTCTATTCGTAGAAGGTCTAGTTGGGCGGCAGTGGAAGGTATTACGTTATTTACTATTTACTTTTTCACTAACACTACTAGACCTCAGGTGTCATTTTTTATATTACCTGCTATCCAAGTCGCAACAAGACTTGTTGCAAGTTTTCCCTAGTTGAGTTTGATCAAGTAGCCTATTTTCTTCAGCGGTTGTGGGGCATTTAATCCCCCACTTAATTGACCTGATATTTCGCCAAAATATAAAGTGTAACAACTCCCCCCGCCAAAAAAACAAAAAAAAAACAGAAACAACATATATAAGATGAAAATTGCAGAGGAAAAAACAACATATTATAGTATGAAAAGTGTAGCCGAAAAATAACATATTAAAGTATGACAAATTTAGACGAACAAATTATATAATATTGTATGGAAAATTTATACATAAAGAACACAATTTATAGAATGAAAATTGTTGAAAAATACAATAACAACTTATAATATGAACAATGTAGAAAAAATAACATTTTATAGTGGGAAAATAAAGAACACAATTTATAGAATGAAAATTGTTGAAAAATACAATAACAACTTATAATATGAACAATGTAGAAAAAATAACATTTTATAGTGGGAAAATTAACGAAAAACAAACAACAATCTATCATATTAGCCCCTACCCTGAAAATATTCAGTAAGAAAAAATGTAGACGATTGAAATGACGTTAAGGTAGGGAAACACGCATTTTAAGTTTGGTTTAATCTACGAGATTCCTTTGTCAATCAGTATATGTTCGCTAATTCAGAAACGGATAATCCGGATAAGATGAGTGACATGAAAATTCATATAATTTAAGAAATATAAAATAGGATATAGTCCAGAAAATAGATACTGTATAACGTGAAGAGTCAGGTAAATACGTTGCAGTTTGTGTGGATTCGTTCTGGTTATCTTCGCGCTAATGCTAGTAGGTAAGGTATGAAGTCAATATATCACCACTACGAGACGACTCTCTAAAAGTCACAAAATAATTCGAGACAACAAAAAATGCAGGTGGAGCTTCTGGCTAGGATGGTGGGTAGACCGTAAAGAGAAAGTCCGTAAATCCCATCTTCTAGCGGGATGATAGCACATTTTATTTAATCAGTTTAATTTAACATAAAATCTACATTTACAAATGTATGATGTAACAAACAAAAACGGTATGTAGTTATAAGACATTGTATCGCTTAGACTGAATACGTCCTACATAAATATAGGTTGGTTTAATTGGATGGATTCTGCGGTATATCAACCCTATGTGGATTATTTTATTCCGAAGACGTTTGGTTTCATTCATTGTTGTGGTGTATTCAATTTTTTAAAACTCAATTTTGACACATTTTAACTCATTTTTAAGACTCATTTTATGATCTATTCACCCATAGGAGGGTCCCAAAAGGGATCTTGGGATTAATGGCGATGAAGGGCTATCCACACTTTCTAAAGCTCCAGAATTGAATCTTCACAAATAGATGCAGTTTACTGTCATATCCAGGACACTAAGACCCTCAGCCACCGCCTTCCAGTCCATATAGGAAAAAATATTAAGAGTTTGCCATGAGGGCAATAGAGTCTGCGCAATCCTGAAAGTGCTAGGACAAGCTGGTTGATCAAACGGGGACTCCTCGACCGCCCCTATAGCCTAAATAAAGGCCAAAGTGAAGTGTTGCAAGTCATGGACTGCTGATTCCCCAGGATTCCGCCCTTAAGCATCATAGGTCGCCACCCACGGTCAAAAGGTTTTCTCATTGGGGGGATTTTATAACCTAGAGAGGGGCAGTCGGTGTATTCTTCTGCCTCAGCCGACAGGGTGGCATAAATATAGGTTTCTCTTTCTAGCAAAGGGTGGGGATATATATACACCAATGCAGTTTTCATTATAAGAATATGTTTAATTTTTATTAAAAACATAACCATTTCTTTTCATTTCATGCACACATTTAATGTTTTGGGTGCACATTCTATGAGATATTTCACACATTAACAGTATCATGAATGAAGTACAGTGGACTGAGTAGCCTATTGTCGGTATCAGCCGAACAACAAGGGGTCTATCCCTTTTTTGCACAGGTGATAGATCAGGGAGAGAGTTTTTGCGTCTGAGGTGTAATGTCACACCTTCTATCAACTTCACATTTTACCGCACAGATCCAAGCTATGCTACTCAGGCGCTGAGTTGACGAAGACCGATATCGAATTCGGAAACTTGTTGTTTGTATGCGGATACTCTACCAACCAAGCTAAACCGGTTCATCATTATGAATGTAGAAATGTATTAAAAAAAACGTTAAATCAATAATGGTTCATTTCAAACCTTCCCTGGAATGTCGAGAGAGTATTATTTAACACAAGGTCATCGTGATATGGCTTTTCATTAATACCTCTCTTTAATTGTCATATGACTCATGAAGGAATGAATATTGGCCTGATTAAAATTCTACTACAATGCACAGTCATTATGCAAGCTGAATACCTAATTAACTTTTAATGGGATATGAGGCATTTGATCAATCATTTTCAAAACTTTTCGGTCATCTGATAAACAATATCAGCGGATGGATTTGCTTTCCGATGGAGCCTTTAAGAAAACACAGACGTTTGACGTAGCAGCCTTGATAATTGTGAAGAGATTGTTCATATGTTCTCTTATATCAGTCAGTTCAGAGAAATGGAATCGGTGATCCGAGTTCAAATCATGACCGAGGTTTTTTTTGTGTTGCGCTTCATGCTGATGCACTTGGGTACGACATGAAACAATCAGTCCTACCCGCAGCAATTTTGGGGAGGAAAGTATTTTTTTAATTATACACTGTTGCATTTAGGAATAAATCATTGTTGCATTATGTGCAAATGAAGTTAACTCGATGAATTAAATAGATGCATATTTCTCCCAGAGTCAAATTTGGTGTTCGAACCCTTTCCCCTGAAAAAACCCCCCAAAAAAACACGCAGTTCTAATACTAATTTTCAAGGAAAACAAGCTCATTCAAATTGAAAAATTGTAATTCATCTTACTGTATATGGTTTTCTTGGCACCTCATATGGTGAAATGGTTTGTGAATCTTTATTCGTAAGTTTAATCCTCACAGAATTCTCCATATTTCTGGATCTTGTGCCAAATTTTGAATTTGACCTCGTGATAAGTTATCAATTAGCGACTGGATTTATTTTCAAAGATCAATTTAATAAATTTTCCTGTTTTCGTTTAAAGATAGTTTATCTTACTTTTCAGATTCTTCCACTGATTTTTAAATCCATCTTCTTCCATTAAATTGTCTATTAGCTTTATCTCTTCCTCTTAAAAACTAAACTTATCTTTATTTTTCTTTTGTGACTTTAAAATGGCATTTTGTCACAGCCTGGTCGTAACGAAAGGGTTGGATAAGTACAATCAGTCAAACGTTGTGATAGAAAGATACTGAAATGGTTATGTCATTTGGAAGGTGGGTTTAATCGAGTAGGTTATTTAATAATCATCTAATAGGTTCAATGAATAAGTTACGGGATACTTTTAAAAAGCAATATATATATATATATATATATATATATATATATATATATATCTTATTATAATGGAGATTGTGTGTGTGTCTGTCTGTAACCGAAACTAAATCACTATTCAAGTCATAATTCCATTAGTTATTGACGTCACATTTACCTTGAATTTATTTTTTATTTAAACCTCAATTATTGATAAAATTGTTACACCTTATTAATACTGTTGACCATATCTACCTACTAATAGCATGTAATTGTATTTATATATACAACAAAATGGCGGTTTACAGTGTGAACGAGAAGGCTAATTTGCATATTGTTATTTAAAATTTGATTTTAATAAATATATGCTTAGTATTATTGATTTCTAATTGTTTGGTTTCTCTTAACAAATCCGAGCAAAGATCTCGGGGATAATCTTAAAAGAAATCCATAAACAAGACAAAAGAACTGTAATTTTATTAATACTTCATAATCTAACTAAATAGATAAATTAGGAAAAATGAAAGACGGGAGTGAAAGAAAATGATAGAAGAGTTAAATCTAAAGCTGTTCTATTTTTCGATTATAACCCCTCAGTTTATCATTTTCTAAATAGTTTATAATTTGATACAATATTTTATAACATCAAAACCTAAATACTTTCACCCGAAGGGTGCATATATTTGCTTGTATATATATATATATATATTTTAACGAAACCTCAGCATTGTTTGGAATTGATATATAGTGATAATTATTCTAATCTCGCAAATTTATTTGTTCTGAGACCATTCAAATTAAATCAAATTAAACAAGGTACTACTGGCTTTAAGATGCGTCTTTCATCATGTTACATATTAGATTGGTTACCTATAAATTATGTACGGTGGAGTAGAAATTTAAAAATAAGTAAGTGATTATGTATCATGTAAAAATCTGAAATGTACATTTACAGGGTTTGACTCTCGCTGACCTTGTGGCTTTTATCTGGTTGGTCGGTTCGGTTCGTGGCATCGGGAGGTTGACTTGGAATTTGGAGTGTTCTAGCTTTGAATCTGGAGGAGGCAGCTGTGTCTCTCCTAGATGGCTATTTCACTCATGCGAGATGGTTAACATGGGCTATATAAAGAGGTCTAATGAAAATATTAAAATCTTTGTGTTCGTTACAAAGACCAACGGCCGTAGTGAAGAAGAAAATCCCTAGTAGTCTGATGTGAGCAGGGAGGAAGAAAGGGGAAGAAGTCCAGATACCTAGATAGACGATAGACGACCCTACTAGCATAAAAGATGCCATATAGTAGGGTATACAATATGGCCAAGATGACAGAATTAGATAAGTATAATCTGATAAAAAGATGTAAAGAGCTATACAACAATCTTTGTCACTGAGGAGTGCAAACCAAGTGGAATTTATAGAATAATGTATGATGTGTACGGAGAAGCAAGTTTTAGTCATAAATGGTTACAGATTGGTTAAACATAGGTTGAAAAGTCATAATTGACTCACTGGTAAAGAAAATGTTCCGGACGCAGCGGTAACTAATTAAGGCCACTATGCCGGTCTTATGGGACATGAAAGGATCCCTCACTATTGAATTCCTTGTAGAAAGTTACAACTATAAACAGTGTTTTCTATTGCCTACTTCCTGGGAAAAATTCAGCTTATTTATTGGATGAGCCTCGTATAATCAGTGGGAAGGTATCCTATTCTTTCTTTCTCTCTCTCTTTCTCTTTCTTCTCTCTCTCTCTCTCTCTCTCTCTCTCTCTCTCTCTCTCTATCGGCATTAAATGACTCACTGAGGTTGATATGCCGGAAAACAAACCAAACACACTCAAAAACTCTCACACACACACACACACACACACACACACACACACACACACACACACACTCTCTCTCTCTTCTCTCTCTCTTTCTCTCTCTCTCTCCTGATTTTTTTCTCTTTGTCTTTATTTCTCTCGTTATGTCTCTGTCACCATGCCTCTTTTTCTGTAACTTGCTCTCTCGTTCTCTCTCTCTCTCTCTCCCTTCTCTCATTCCCCCTTCTCTCTCTCCCTCTCGCCCTCCCCCTCTCTCTCCCTGATCTATGATAGTTCTTGAAAGTTAGAGCGTAATAGTTTCCTATTGTCAACATTCACTAATTTCAAAGTGACTAATAACCCAAAACATTGCTACTCAACAACCACTCTAATTTCAATTAGAAAAATTGTGAAATCTTATTATTATTTGATTGAAAATGGTTTCCGAGTTTTAAGCTCTAAATCTTTTAAAATTATGAATGTCTTAGAAATCTGTCATTTTAGCGCTAAAATGGACATTTACTGTGCATTTCAAGATATTAGCTGCAGCCTCAGCAGTTTTCCTGATGCGTCGGATGTTGTATTTTGGATTCGTGTGTTCTATTCGCATCCAATAACAAATAACTTTTATCATTTTAATTGTTGAATCTTCCACTACTTATAATAAATGCATTGTAATCATGACTTAGAATACGCAGCAGAAGAGGTTTTTAGAGAAAACTACATCTGATGGTGAGGCTTCGGTTCTGGTGATTTCGAGAGCCTGGAGTATTCTTTCATTGCTATTACTCTCAGGTCCACTATGACAGGGAGTAATGGTACGCATTTTGGATCCCACCTCGGGGGAAAATAAATCTGTTTAAAATTATTCGTATTCGATAGGACCGTGTGTAAAAAAAAACACTAAAAAAACAACTGCACAGAAAAATGTAAATATAAATATTCAAGGACATGATTTCCCAAAATATGGGTATAACATGATATTAAAGGTTTAACATAGCGTTAAAATCAATCCAGCAGCCAATCACTCCTATCACTTTTCATGCATCTCAATTGTATATTAATAAACAAACAAACCTAATTACAACAGGCTTCCGACCCGGTTTCTGATCCAAGACTCTCCTTAATGCCAGGATTTGACGTAACAGCAGTTTTAAAAGTATCTATGAATACCCAATATAGCCATATTAATACCACGTAAAATCATAATAAATCCTTTACTCCCTCATTTTGAAAAATAGGATATGCAAGTGCATAATATAATGCTTAAACTCTGTAGAGCCACCAAGGATATCTCATCATAAACTATGAGAGTTTATCCTACCGATCGGCACGTGTGTTACGTCGGCCGTGGCCACGGCTATCCCGTCCAGTACGAGAGGAACCGCGGGATCGGAGCAATGGTTCGTGTGCTCGCTCGAACGAGCGGCGGTGCCAAGCTGCCTCCGCGCGATAACGGCTGAAAGCCTCTAAGCCGGAAACACGACCGGTGTCGCCACGGTATTAGGAAAGGCGTCTCTTTTCGTTCCGCTGGAGCCTGCCATGACGTTAGGAACAACAGTCAACGTTGTATTAGAAAATAAAAACTGTGAGAAACAACGTCCTTTTATTATTGAACATTTTAATTTCTGGTTATTAGTGTGACAATGAAAAGGATAAATGATATTTAATTGATAAAGGAAAAACCCGATATTTCATGTTAAAAGAAAATATCTTAATTTACAATGATTTTGTGAAAAATCTGAAGAAACCTCAGAAGTAAAGTGACTCAATAATTAGTTCAGTTCCCAGACGGTTAAATGACGAGAGTGAGTACGAATAGACGATATAACGTATTTTAGACAACGATGAAAGATCATCAGTCGCTTGCACTGTGAAGAAAATACTTTAAGTCGAAACATTTGAGGATCGAGAGAATCAAATTTAATTGTCATCCTTCTATTTTGTACAGTTGTGTATTATTCCCAAAACTTTAGCTTCCAATTCCAAGAATTGGCGGAGTTATGTCAATTTTAGCTCTCCAAATTTGAGGGGGTGGGTGGCTAGCGAAAAATAGATTAAAAAAAACAGTGATTTTTCGAGAGACCCCTACATTTGGTAAGTTAAATATCGACATAACTCCGCCAATTCTTGGAATTAGAAGCTCAAATTTTGGGGGATGTCTAACTATAACATAGTCCACACCTGTACAAAATTTTAAAAAATTGAAGGCGATGGGTGACATGGCCTGAAGGATTTGACATGGAATTTTGCCTCATATAACTAAAAAGCTCACTATAATTTACTAGGGTTTTTGTTTTGTTTTCCTTTAATTGAAGTTATATCATGTTCCCGGGGGACTTCAGCAGTCAGCCACTTGTCTTTTTGGAACAAATTAGCACAGCGTGGACGGATGGAGTGTGGACCAGACCGAGGACCAACATTATACCATTCAATCTTAACCGACTACCGGTTGTGAGATGCAACTGACAGATAGGTGCACCATTGGTAGTTCCAAATTTCATATTCAAAATTAAATACAATTGTCTAAACATTGTGCATTCAATAACTATTTTTTTTTATAGTTCCGACATTTACAAAAACATATTTTCATGAATTGAAAATTAATTTTGTTGATTCGCCCCACGTTGCTATTTTTTCTTCCTGAAAAAGATGGCATTTATTTTTGAATTCTCTCGGTGTCCTGGAATTTATTTTATTATAAACCATTTTATTTGTGGGTTTTATTTTATTTCCAGAACTGTATGGTTACTGCCAAACTAGATAATATTTTCTATGTTTCTTTTTTCTTTTGGGAATATTTGTGATTAGTATGAAATGTATTTGGATTTACATAAACCTTCAAGACGACAATCGCTTTTAGCTTTACAGTAGCATTCAGGTTCATCTTTTATTTTATTAATGTCATTTTTGCGTGTTTTTTTTTTTTGGGGGGGGAGTAGTTTCTTATTAGTTTTGTGTTGGTATATGAGTAACTAAGTGTTTTTCTATTAATTATTTCATTTAAGTAATGTTATTTGAAGTGTTTATCCATCAGCTGGTAAAAAAATACCTTGATAACAAAATTCAAAAACCGGAAGAAGCTATTGAACAAAAGAAATGAAATCATATTCAAATGTAAACATGCGAATAATTTTAAACTTATATAAAAACAATCAAGGTTCAACAATTACGTACCCATATATACGCATACAAAACCTGGACGAACGAAGCATAAAACACATGAGGTTAGAACATGCCCATTCACAACTAATGAACTCAAAGTTGAAGTCTTCATCGTCAAGAACGTCAATTTTAAACTATTTATACAAGGTGTGTCAAAAAAGGTTCGAGATGTTTTGTATTTTTTTATACACATTTTATTCTGGAAAAAATAACGTTCTATTCATTGATTTTTTCAGAATACAAGGTGTGTCAACAAGTACCAAGTTTAAAGCTGTATTTACCGAGATAGAAATTAAGAATAAATGTAAAGTTTTTTTTTTTTCAGAATACAAGGTGTGTCAAAAAGTACCGAAAATCTCGATACTATTTTGAAACACCTTATATATATATATATATATATATATATATATATATATATATATATATATATATATATATGATTTATGTCTATATATGTCCTCCCCTGTGCCATTGTGTGGTTGGGTATGTTTATTTTTGAATCTAGAAACATTCTAGTTGTTTTGTTTGAGACAAATTAATTGCTTTATTCTTAATCTCTTTATAAACAGAATTCAGAAGATAACAAATTTAATGTTTTCTTTTTTTTTAAAGATTTGTTATTAAATATCCCAAACCAGGTGTGATTTTATAAAAGGAAGATAACAATTTTACTTAATTAGTGGCAAATATCTCAACAAAAATTGTTCAAACACATTTTTATTTCTAATTCTTCTATTTATGGTTTCGGGATATTAACAATGTTTAAATGATAATAAAATGCAACAAAAGACGTAAATACTGTATTATTTATTCATTTATTATTATTATTATTATTACTATTATTATTATTATTATTATTATTATTATTATTATTATTATTATTGATTTTGTTGTTATCGTTATCATGATTCTCCTGACCATCATGAAAATCATCATCATCATCATTCTTCGTATCATTATTATTACTATTGTTGCTGGTGATGTTGTTACATTGTTATTATCATCATCGTCACGACCACCACCATCATCAACATCATTATCATTATTATTATTATTATCATTATTATTATTGTTGTTGTTGTTGTTGTTGTTGTTATAATCATCGTCACGACCATCCCCTTGTTCATAATTATTATTATTATTATTATTATTATTATTATTATTATTATTATTATTATTATTATTATTATATATAATAATAATAATAATAATAATAATAATGCTTTCGTTGCTGTTTTTATTGTTGTCGATGTTGTTACTGTTGCTCTTATCATCATCGTCATGACCACCGCTATTCTTATTATCATTTCTCTTATTATTATTGTTGTTGTTGTGGTGGTTATTACTGTTGTTATTATCATCGTCGTCACAACGATCATCACCATACTCATCACATTATTATTATTATTATTATTATTATTATTATTATTATTATTATTATTATTATTATTATTATTATTATTATTATCATATAAACACATCAATAGAAATAAATGTCTTCTCTATCTCTCTTCAGATGAAATGGTTCTGATGATAAAGACAACGTTGAGATTGTTAAAAACATGAAGGGAGAGAATTGAAGAAGATAAACAAACATTATTCCAATTTATTTTATCTTCATTCTATTGATCTTGCACTTAAGGGGAAAAAAAAGAAAGGAACAAAAACAACCAAACAAACAGTAATCTTAAAATATAAAAACACATATTAAGCTATAGGTTGTCGGTAATCTAAGTCTTAATTAAGATATCTAATCGTTCCTCTATATTTTTTTAAAAACAGTGAGACAGTAAGTTAGTGAGTGACTGAATGAGTGAGCGGGAGATCAAGAGAGAAAGTGATAGTAATTGGGTGTGGGAGCAGGATATGAGTGATTAGGAGTGAGAGAGAGAGAGAGAGAGAGAGAGAGAGAGAGAGAGAGAGAGGGAGAGAGTGTGTGTGTGTGTGTGTGTTTGTGTGTGAATAAGTGTGAGTGAGATATTAAGGTTGTGAGAGAGTGAGAGCGTAAGTAGGGTTATGTAGGTGTGTGGGTGTGTGGGTGGGTCAGAGATAAAGATCCGGAGAAAGACAGAATATAAGTAAGCGATCAAGTAAGAAGGAGAAGAGAAGAGAAGAAGAAGAAGAAGAAGAAGAAGAAGAAGAAGAAGAAGAAGAACAACAACAACAACAACAACAACAACAACAAGTACAAGGTTTTTACTTACACATAAAAAATTACAATTATTTTCTCAAAGAAATCGAATAGGAAACATAAAAAAGGTTAATTTGAAGTGAAAGAAAACAGAACGTAAAGAAAAAAATAACGAAAAAGAAACAGAATTACAAAATATAAAATAAATTCAAATTAAAAAAATACTGTCAAAAAACTTTCGATCATGAGGGTGTGTGAAAGAAAAGAGACAATGGCATTGATACATTCAAGGGTTATATTAGTAATCCGGACAATATTACCTTTAGGCACCCCTTTTTGATCTCCATTAAGAAAGAACATGTTTTTCATTTACGCCGTCAATATCTGGTTGTTTGTTAGGGTTTAGGGTTAGGGGTTAGGGTTAGGGCTTAGTTTAATAATTTTAAAAAATCTAAAAATCGTCTGTTAAAACAACTGGATATTGACGTTAAAAAAGGGGTGCCTAAAAGTCATATGGTCCAATAATCTTTTCAAGGGTAACAAAGTATATTTCGGTATATCAATCTCAAATGTTCGGGTAACGCTGTGTTCGGTATACAATATCAAATGCTCCTAGAAGACTGGTCAGTATAACATCAAACGATAAAGTGACTTCACTCTGTCAGTTGAATTCTGTTTATACGAAAGGCGGACCTGCGCATATCCCGGTAGAAAGGTATAAATTTCCGTAGGCGCAGTTATCGCCTTCGGTATTTCATATTACATGCTGTCATTCCAGCCGATGCCACCATGTGAGTAGAGGGCCCACCTCAGAAATTTTCCATAATACATTTACAGCAGCATGGGTATTTTTCAGTTAGTGTAAAGTCATGCTAATCATCGAAGTTAAGCAGTGATGAGCATGTTCATTACTGAGTTGGGTGACTATTTAACCAATAGTTGGTAATGTTAGCAATCTGCCTATTGTGTTCCATATCTAAGAACGTATATATGAAGTTAAATAAAGCATCCATCAAAATGACTTTATTCGGCATTAAATGACTCGGACATGGTTGATATACCGTCAAAACAGCAAATCAACATTTTCTTTTAGTGTTGTAACAATTTTAAATCCACCTTACATAGACGTATATTCTTCGGAATTACTTTCTGTTATGACCTGTTTAGGGGGCAATAAATGAATACTCAACACGGAGATAGAAGTAAAGAACAGGTGTATTCAACACATATCAAGTACAACCGTTATGGTTAACGGAATGAGAACAGGATACCCCCGTGGACTGAATAAAGGGTTATGTTCAAAGTTCCGCGATGGCTCCCGATTACGACAAGAAGGTTCCTGACTACGAAAACATTCACTTGCTACTTCCCACTTGAGCAGCTTTGCTCTGCTAAATGTATATTACCTTTGGGTAAGTCCATTGTTCTGATCATAGGCGAGTCACCTACAACACATTAATTAATCTATGAGCGTCCTATGATGGTGTAATTATTAGCAAACTAATCTTGCATATTGATTGCTACTGAATAGCAAATTCGATCTGCTCAGGATGCCCCAGATTTGGGACCTTGTGCAACATCCTTATCCGTGGATAACAGTTTCGCTAAATACCTACTTTCATTTTTTATATATATTTATTTAGCCTATATGTATAGTTTTAAAGGAATTATTTTGCACGAGAATATATTTTACTAAAGGGCCGGTTTGGCTCAGTCGGTAGAGAGTTCGGCTAGGAATCACAAGGTTCCTGGTTCGATACCGGCCCTCGCCAACTCAGCGTATGAGTAGCACAGGGATTTGTGCGGTAAATTGAGAAGCTGATGGTAGGTGTGGCGCTCCACCTCAGATGCTAAAATAATCTTCTTGGTCTAGCACTAGTGAAAAGGGAATATACTCCCTCACTGTCTGGCTGATACCGACATTAGGCCACCCCGACGACTTTATTTACATGATTGTCAACATTTGCAGCAAAGAAAAAAAAAATCTTAATATCGTCGTAACCTTATCGAAAAAGAAAATAGTTATCTTCCCTTGTTTATAACCTTCAAGAAACAGATTTTCCGCTTCTACTTTCGGCCCTTTTAAGAAGACGGGAGAAGAAGTCAGAAAAAAAAAGTATATAAACTATGGCATTTAAAACGCATGTCTCCATTCGTCTGTCCCCTTTTTTAGATGTAAACAGCAGGATATGAATTTCTATACCTTTTGATACACTATTTGCATTGTATCGATACCCTTCTTTGTGATGCTTTTAAGAAACTACATTTTCCTTATTACTCAAGACTTTATTACATCTTGATAAAACCATTGATATCCTTCGCCTCGGGTTGTTATTTACGAAGTCTTATTTAGTCCGGGACAAATGTTTCGTATTTACTTCCAAAGAAACTATAACAGACACAGGGACACACAATAACAGCGTTGAATAGAAAATGTTTTCAACTAAATAAAGCTATTTTCCCTGCAATGTCATTTCTATTGGTTAAGCATTTTTATGTGGATAGCAATTGTTGGTGGTGCTCTTGGAACGGTCCCTAAAGCCCTGGAAAATAAACAGCGAATTAGAGATCAGAGAATGAATGGAGACTAAACAACATGACTGTTTTAATCAGCTAGAATACTTAGAAGTATTCTCTAGGGCCGAGGAGAGTTACGGTAACTCAGACTTCCGTAAAGAAAAACAAACAACAAAAGCAAAAAAAAAAAAAAACCCTCACAAACGCAAGTTACAACTGGTATGAAACTTCGCCTCGAGGGTAGATATGATAATAATAATAATAATAATAATAATAATAATAATATAATATAATAATAATAATAATCCTGTAGCCCAATTAGCACGGATATCCATGACAATCTCTCGCCATCCCTCCCTATCATTCATTGAGACAAGAGGTCCTCTGCGCAGCATCCAGTATCATTGCATAGTTGGTCAATGTAGGTCCTTGGTGGCCGGCCCAAACTAGCATGCCCGTGTGTTGGCTTCCACAGGAGAACGTTGCTGATGAGCTCGTCCTTGCTTCTACAGCAGTGTCCTGCATGCTCTCTCCGTCTCACTCGGATGGTTTGTGAGATGGGGGCAAGGTAGCCATACAGTGGGTTGCTGTTTCCACGACTTGTTCAAGACCACACACAGCATTCTTGTGCAGCTCCCATCTAGTTTATTCTCTAGGTGGTATAACCATACAGCAGTACTGATATAACCACTTCATGGAAGAATTGTCGCTTTAAATTGTCAGTGAGAATAATGATAACAATAATGATGATAATAATAATAATGATTATAATAATACATTCCTTCTGGACTTTGAGATAGACACGGATCATCTAATGCTGGCCTAGTGTTAATTAACAAGAAGAAGAGAACTAGTCATCTCGTGGATTTTGCCGTCCCGGTAGATCACATGATAAAAATAAAATAAAATGAAAGATAGACTTATACATGGACCTTGCCAGAGAACTGAAATAAAAACAAAAACGGTGAAACACGAAGATAAAGGTCTTACCGATTATATATGGTGCCATAAGAATGGTCCCAAAAAATTTGGACAAGAATTTGACGGAAATAGTGCTGGAGGAAGAATTAAGACCCTCGAAACAACACCATTGCTAAGATGGCAAAAATATTCAGAAGAGTCCAAGAAAGCTGAGTAAACTTGCTGTCACTCAGCCTCCAGTAAAAAACCACCAGCTCACGCTATTATATATTATTTCATGTATATTATTCTTTTTCAAAACTTATAGTTTTCAGATCTATTTGAGCCCAAAAGGAACTAATCACTCTGATTCAGAGTAATGACCCTACACTAAAGCCTCACAACCAGATGCCTTTTAGTGTCCTAATTAGAACTCCCAAGTTTTGGGAATGCACTCAGTATCATGTAAATCCCACCAAGAAGGCAATCATTTACGTGTAAATATATAATTGCTTGTAAAAAAAAATGACTCCGAGATTAGATATCCCAGACGAGTTGACATAGCTTGAAAATAACCAAAAAACTAACCGGTCGAATTAGGATCTGTCAATTTTTGGAGGATGCAATCAGTATGAAGTAAATACCACCGAGAAGCAATCATTTACTTGAAACCAAATAATTGCTTACAAAAAAAAAAAAAGACTGACTTGGCATTAAAAAACCAGAAAAGTTGGAATGATATAAAACCAATCAATTAACTAAACTTAAAAACATCTGTGTAACACGGTTACAAATTTTGAAAACAGGTTTATTTGAAAATCGCAAACGATGTTGTCATTAAACGAATTGATATACTACGTCACCAGTTCAATTTTGATCACTTCTCTTATAGCTTATCTACTATTTTTAAGTATTTTTTTTATTTCTAAAACAAACGCTTTTCACTCCAAGCAATGACCTCAGACCCAAACTAAATGAGAACAAAGAAAAATAAATTATGCAAAGTACATATTCTATTTGTATCATCGCTTTTGTTTCATCTTGAGGTGAACATGGAATTTAGGTAGTTCTAGTTTATGTTTTCACGGTGATAGAGGTGTATCCAATATGGCTGTTTCTTCTGGGCGTTATAGTTAACTTGAGCTGAATAAAAGATGTCTGAAAATATTCAAAACTTTGGGGTCGTTACTACAAGTAACAATGAACATAGACGAGGAGTTCCCTAGGAACTAGGCCAGAGAAACATTAATCAGGCTAGACCCAAACAAAGAAACCAATCGATTCATTTAGTAGCGGATAAATACAACAGAATAAGATAATGAACAGAAGTAAGGACCTATATAATACTGCCCGCATGGAGGGGTTGGGTAAATACATGTATAGTTTTAGACTGAAAAGTCGAAGCAAGACGTAACACATTTTAAATTGCGCTGTGAGGGTATCTGTCAAAGTAATTAGCAACTATTTTAAAAACAATTATGCCTTAGATCAACAATGTTGAAAACGTAAGTATATTTTGTTTCAATATCAAGACTATTATCATTACTCTGGGGAAGAACAAGCAAATAAAGTATTGATTGAATAAAAACATCAGCAGACAGCACAGAAAAAAGGCAAACCATAATTGCCTAGAACAGAAAAAAAAAGAAAAGAAAATTAAACAAAGAAAAAAAAACAACAATTCCCGAAGTGTCTGACGATAAGGGTACAAGAAGAGAATTATTTAAAAAAAAACATTAAAAAATTGCGCGAATATGTTCATTATATTTTTCAGACAGAGCAAACTTTATTTTCTGGCTGGCCATTAAATTCCTGATGGGTGTTTTGTCTGCAAGTGAATATTTGGATACATGTTCGCTCGTAAGCATATGCAAGGGCGTCGATTTATTTACATTATGTGCAGTGTTTGTTTGGGTCTCTGTAAAAACATGCATATACTTATATATTGTATCTGCGAACATTGAGTTGTATATGAATTGAGCAACATCAAAATCAAAAGAGTAAATGAGGAATGTAATCTATGAGTTAGCTTTGATGTTTCTGTTAAAGTTGACAATCATAGTTTGTCGCTTATATCGAAGGCAAATCTAATGAGTGGCCAGAAGCAAATGCGGTTTGAAAAATATAAAAAGTCATGGGAACGCGTGCCATCACATGACTATACACACACATACACACACACACACACACACACACACACACACACACACACACACACACACACACACACACACACACATATATATATATATATATATATATATATATATATATGTTTGTCAAAAAAGTATCGACATTGTTTTATAATTTTTTGACATCTTGTATGCTGACAAAAAACGTTTCATTCGTTCTGTATTTACCAAGATAGAATTGAAAAATGAATGGAAGGTTTTTTTCAGAATAGGTGTCTCAAAAAAGTACAAACAATCTCGATACTTTTTTGACAAACCTTGTATATATATATATATGTATATGTACATATATAAAGAAGAGAAGAGAGAGAGAGAGAGAGAGAGAAGAGAGAGAGAGAGAGAGAGAGAGAGACTAAAACTAGACATAAATACGTGTTGTAAATACTAGCAATAAATAAATAAATATATAAACGCTCTCTGGGTGGTATAGAAATACATTTTCGAAAAATATTTCCTAAGGTTGGTGGAGTCAAAAATCTATTGTCAGTAAACTATATTTTATTCAGTTCAATTCTGTAGAAAATACATTGTTTAAAAATCTTTTCCATATATAACATTTATTTAAAAAATGTTTTACAATCAATGAATTAATGTAATATATGTTGTTACACTCTTTATTCATTTTCCTAGAGATTTAATAAAATTCATATTTATAAAAGTAAGCATTTATTTATTAAAGTAAGCATTAACCAATGGGATTTGTGATCATATTCATCAAAATAAAACAATCAATTAGAAATCAATAATACCAAGCAAATATCTATTAAAATCACATTTTAAAGATTAATTGAATAACATCATTTATTTAATTTTTAAAGAAGAAAAGGATTATATAAATTAGAATTAAAAGCTATTTAATCACCTATTACCTTATAAAATTAAACTTATTTATAAATGTGTATGTATTGTTTAAACAATCTTCAAAATACTAATAACTATTAATTACTTCACTACACTTAATTCAATTAAATATATTGCAGATGAAAAATAACGGAAGTAATAAATAATAACAACCGTAAATTGTTTGCATTAAAAATAAATGTAAACAATTTTTTAGAAATGTTTGTACACATGCGCAAAACTACATCCGGTTTAGTTTTACGGTTTAGTCTACAGTTCTTAAAATTTAAATTTAAATTTAGGACAAGGTTGTAGGATGATTTTTGTAAATCTCCATCCGTTAGATTTACGTTAAATATTTATTAAAATAAAAGAAATTATATATAAATAAAAAATACCGAGTATATATTTATTAAAACTTAAGTCAATTACTGCATACCAACTATCTGGGTATATATATAATACAGTGTTGTCCTCTATTTTATGTATTAATGATCTTGACTATAAATTAGATACTCATTGATAAACGTACTTAATTCCTGAATTTTATTCGGACGTAAGCAGTGACGTAGTTTTTGTTTAGAAAATAGATATCGAATCTCAATTATATACAGATGTTAACCCGGAAGAAATTTATAATAAGGCTGAGTACTTTTCAATACTATAAACGTATGTATGAGTTTGTACATATGCCCATTTTGGTTAGTGCATATAGCATTCGTCAGCATATTCAAATTTTAATCACTTGCATAATTCCGAGTAGATCGCCTTTCCCACCCAGTCATACCGAGTGTTGTACTCCGTTTTTGCCAGGAACAACTTCTAGGTTCGTGTTCTACAATTTCTTAAGTTCATGTATTTGTCTCTTCGTTTTCTTTCATTATTAATTATATTATTATTATTATTATTATTATTATTAGTAGTAGTAGTAGAGTAGTATAGTAGTATATCTAAGACAAGTAAAACAGATAAGGATAATCTCTTGACCAGATTCGACTCAGAGATGCCTTTCAAAGTAATTTTAGATAAAGTGATCATACTTATTATTCAAGGAAAGATGTGGTTTTTTTATTTCGAATCTGACTAATTACTCCCCGGATCATTTATCTTTGGATGCGTGGTCATTTTTTAGCTCAATCGTAGAGCATCCGCTTCGGAACCAAGTATCGCTTACGATTTGTTTGTGTGTGGTTAAGTGGGAGCTGTAATAAGCGTCGCTTCCTCACCTTTAACTCAGAATAAACTGGTTGGTTTTCAGCAGGCACCGAGTAGCGGTTTTAGAGGCAGGAGACAGCTAGTACACATTCATCTATATGCATCTCGGATATTTTAGTAGTTGTATCAGTACGATATATTTTATAATATACATGAAGATTTCTTCTTTGTTATAGTTAGATATTTCAGTTAGTTTCCCTTTAAATAGGACAACTATATGAAGTTAGACTATGCCAGCAAATTGTGTAGAGACAAAATCTTATGAATTTTATCCTTCAAGACATTCATGATTTAAATAGGCCTCAGTAGGTTGTCATAGCGACTAATCACATCTTTCCCAAATACTCGACACGAATGTTTTGACATGTTTAATATACAGGAAACATCTTAGAGACGAAATAAAAACATTACATATTCTATTTTCACAAACACGCTAACAAACACACTCTCTAAGCCTCCATTCCCTTCTTCGCCCATCTGTACCTGATCCCTATATATAGTTATTCTTCATAATCTATGATATATATATATTATATATATCTATTATATTTATTATATCTATATACTATATGTAATTATGCGTTGTGTTGAGTGATACTATATACTATCTATCTATCGCCCTGTCTCGTTCAAATTCATTTAATCACATTCTCCTCAATTAGGTATGACTCAATTAAGCACATATCCATTATCATCAAAAATCGACTATAGCCCCTATCAAAATAACACAGTGTTTATTACGTACTCTCATATACTGTACGTGTAGCAAAGTCAATAAAGTGGAATATTAAAATATAAGTTCAAAACGTCGAAATTTCTGGATTTGCCAGCTAGTGTAGTGGTTAGAATCTCCGCCTGTAATCAGTTGCAGATCGAGGTTTCGAAGTGCACACATGGAGCAGCCCTCCTATGTCATAACTTGCTGATGCGACACAATATATGGCTGTCGAGAATGTACATTCAGGATTGACATTTTTCTCAATCTGTTTAGCCTTACATTATTGACAGGATAGTGCCGCCCTAAAAAAATATAATTTAATTAACTAATAATTTTTCAAAAATAATAATTAAGTCACAATATTTGCCACTAATATAATACTATATATTATATTTATATATATTATTTATATATATACACTAGACAAAAACGTGTCCAGTTCGGTCACACTCTGGGTAAAGTCATTGAGATATAGGGAACAGTGAGTTTGCATTAATAATATCTTAATACATAATATACAGCCGGGCAAAACATGAATCATTTCAGAAGATTTCTAAGAAAGGGAAATGTTTGACTTGATTTAAGCTTTGGGTTGCTCCTTATAAAATTCAAAATACGAATACATTTCAAATTCTCGCATTTCTCACTCTATACCTCTCAGAGAAACTAACATATATAACGAGGAGGTAATCAAGATATTCATAGAGAGGAAGAAAGCGATAGTCAGAATGTAAAGTAGGGGATTGGTCAGTTTTGACTTAATTGCAAATTACGACTAATTAGAACCAATTAAAATGGATTTTTTCAAACATAACTCAATCCTAAAAGTAAGGAAAAATTTAGTATAAGTTTCGTCTCATTAAACTAAACAGTAAAAAGCCTTTAGGAGACAAACGTTGATTCACTCAGCTTTAGTATAATAATCGATATATATGGCATAGTTTGAATAAAAAACCTCATTCGTATAGAGGAGATAATATCAATTGCAAAGTATGTTAAAAAAATAATATACTAAATATCATAAGTTGCTGAACAAAAAAGAGTGGATTGCTATAGACAAAAAAAAAAATTTTGTGTCACTTACCACCAGATTGACTTCAAGATATATTTGCCTAATGCTCCTACATTTTGGACTGTTTAACTCATAAAATGAATAAATAATAACAGTATTTTCCTGCTAACGTGCTAATGGAACACGTAATAACGGATTCAATGGGGACATTAGATATTTGGGTTTGGGGGTATTCAGCACTTACTATAACATTTTTACTTGTATTTTATATTTTTATTATCCAATCTGTTTCCATTTCTCTCTCTCTCTCTCTTCTCCATCTCTCTCTCTCTTTTCTCTCTCTCTCTCTCTCTCTCTCTCTCTCATCTCTCTATATATATATATATATATATATATATATATATATAATATATATATAATAATAACATATAATATATTAACAATAATATATACCATGCACACACACCGCACGCACACACACACACACACACACACACACACACACACACACATATATATATATATATATATATATATATATATATATATATATAGTCAACTAGTTAACTGTATTCAGTCAACAACCGGATTTTTTTAAACTTTAAAAAAATATCCCACGAAGAAAAACTGATATTTAGTAACGCAAAAGTTTACAACACATTTTTTTTTATTTACATAAAAAGTGTTAAAATTTTAGTAGAAGGATCTTGATTAGGATGGGAATAATTTATAGAACGTTTCAGATGAATTTCATGACTACTTTTAAGAATGATTAAAACTAAGTCGTCATTCTTTTTCTTTAATATTGACAAAATCGAGAAAAGTAAAATAATTGATCAATAACGCCTTAAACGTATTGTTAAACTTAATACAAACGGATCTAGTTATAGGAAGATATCTAGTTAGTTAAACGTGCCAGTAAATTCGGTAGGCACGATATTCCGTCAGTGGAAGAATGTTATTCCATTTCTTCATAAAAAAATATCTGGTTTTCCAAAATATGTAGCGGGACGTATGGAAAGATTATTGGTGAGAAAAGTTACACTTTTTTCAGGAAGGACTTGAGAACTCCAAGGAAAAATAATTCTCAAGCAAAAACACGTTCTTGCTGGACTGGAATTTGCAAACGAGTTTTGTATCAAGCCTGCAGCATTTTGGGAAAAATTACTTCAGACGAAAAGAAATTTTAACATTTGAACGAAATGAGGTGGGCAAAGGTCTGGAGAGAAAATGTACTGACATATTCATTATAATATATTATATATATATAGTATATATATATATATATAACTAGAGGGTATGTCGTTAGATATAAGATTTGACAATATCTGTATTCTGGTTATTGTCTGTTTTTAAGACTGGCGTGTGATAGATGCTCTACTCTCCTAAATATAGAACTCGCCAATAACTACAAAACGTGACCCGAGAAAGATTTCTATTGTCCAATCACTGCAGTGCTGCTATGCTGATGTTTGGTGTATTAAACAGGCCCCATTCTAACTTATGTCTTGACACTTGGATTCTCTTGGACGTCGGACTACAAAGAATACTCTAACACCGGATTCTATTGGCTTGCTCACTTACTTATTACACTTGGAACTAAGGATGCGACTAGATACTTAACATATTTTCACCGAGGCTGGAGGTTTCTGTTGCCGCATGCACTTCAGCATCATTTAAAAGCTTGAACCCTTCTTCATTCATATCGTGATGACAGATAGAATGGATGACTGGAAACCCATCTGCATCATGGAAGAGAAGAACTTTTATCACGATGATCTGAGTCGGCTATCAAAATAAGGAGAAATTTGGTTCGACTTATGTCGAGTCCAATGAGCTCATTGCAACAACTATGTATAAAAACAATCAGGCAATGAACTGGAGAATTGCAATGGAGACTACGAGGCTGTGGCTAGAAGAAGCAACATAAATATGTAAATCTTCGAGGCGGATCAATCATTTTTTATCATTTTGTGTCTAGGTGTTTCGGACATTGAATATAATAGTAGGCGGAAGATTTATGGACTATATTATAGGGTTATTTTGCTTTTTGGAAGAAAATCTACGTCAGGGGTGCACATTATCTGGCTTGGTTTCAACGAAGATAAACTTCATCCTGAACACATCTGCCCATATACTTAACAGAATCAGGGTTAAGTTAAAGTAAATAGACCTTAAATATACTGGCTACGAGGTCAAGATTCCATCAAAAACGTTGTATCATGGACAGGGCTCGAAAGGGGTATGTTAAAGATGCATACACAAAACTTTAATTGAACTAAAGGTTTTATTGCTTAGTAATGAAAATAGTACTCCTCGTTTTTAATAACGTTTGAACACACACACAACACACACACACACATCAACACTACAATCACTACATATATAGTATATCATATATATATAGTATATATATATATATATATATATATAATTAGTACCAAGGATCGTGACTTCAACATACACCCTCTACTCCTAACTCAACATATACATATTCTATCAACGGAGATATTGGACGCACTCTATAACATATATCAATGATAGCAAATTATCATCGATACACACACACACACACGTAACATACTCTCTTCCCTCTTATGATATATAATATTTTAGATATAATACAACTTACTCCTGTATATTATATATCAAACGTATATGTTTAGTATATATAAGCTACATATTATATATACAATCCTTATATATCTGTATAGGATATTATGTATGTTATGTTGTGTGTGGTGTGTGTGTGTGATGTGTGTGTCACTGAGTGCTACCTTGTTTTAACAGAAAACTCAAACTATAAAATGGGTATAATATATTATTCTTTCTGAACCTCATAGAAAAAACTATATAATCATCATATAAGATAATTTTATTTACATGTATCCATATTAAGTAGGCATCCAGTGGATTCCTGTGTCCAAATATGTATTACCTATGAACAAATGAAAAAATAATTCATTAAGTTATTTCATATTATTCGTCTGAATTATTGAGATGAGTAGTCTGATATGTACTATTTTGATTTTCTGACTGCTGTAATCATCTTTATTCTAATGTGTAAAAAACAATGTTTATTTATGGCCACAAAGGCAATATACCTACATTTGTTTTAAATGTATGACAATTGTAATGTAAATGACTGTCAACTGCTGGTGCACATTACCTTTTTCTATATTGTTTTTATTTGAATCCACCTTTCTACAGTTTTCTTTTGTTTTTGAGGTTTTGGTTTCATAGTTTGTTTATGATAATTACTTTCACCGTACACAGTGTGGATAAATTTTAATGCCTTTGACAAAATTCTCAATAGAATTAAATATAAATATCTTAAATTATTGTTTTTAAGTCACATGAATTTCATAATTAACCATAGATATAGGACCTATACAGGTACTAAGCAGATCACCCGATATTAAATCACAACCTCTTTTGACAGGCCTCCACTAATAGAAGAAAGGTAGAATATATCGAACGATCGAAAATATTTTTACAGAGACTAACAACTGCAAGATTATAATAAAAATAAAGGAAATTCTGAAACTGGTTACATGGAATTAGTAATGTATGCTTTTCTGCATTGATTAAAAAAGTATTTTTTTAAGTTGACAAATGTTTCTTCTTTTGATTTGTCTCTATATTCGCGTTTTGTAGAAAAAGTTATACATATCGCGCACATTGACATTAATAATACTTGAAGTTTGCTGGTTGTCGTTCGCTTCCTGAACACACGCACAAACACTCTATATTTGATCAATAATTAAATGAGAATAATTACCAGCTTCTATTATGAATTAAATGGGCGTTGTATTTAAAAGATTTCTTCTCATTAAATCTAATCGAGTCTAGTTGCTTTTTTAATATATTTATTTTTTCTTTTTCAAATTCTTTAAAAATGATTAGGAAAACATCTCATCAGTGGATTTTGTAAGAAAATATGAATAACTGTAAAGAAAATAAACTGACTAGATGTTAAGATAGAATTATATTAGTCAATAGTCAGTAATGGAATCTAGGAAAACCTGGTCAGGGTAGAACACTGGTTTTTAAGGAATTGGCCAATCTTTTTCCTAGTGCTATTTGTTCGAGTGTTCAACAACCAAAAGAATTATAATGTTAACAAGAAAAACCAAAAAAAGACATTTGATTGAATAAATCTCAAAAAGGATAACAAATTTAAAATACAAAAAAAAACCTTCAAGCAAACAAACCTATGTATTCTTTTCTATGTCTATATTTAGTACCTTGTCAAGTTGATGTAAGTATTGTATTCCTACATTATTTATCAAACAAATAATATAGTATGTATGTGTTATCTTCAGTTTGCTAATATACTTCGTTTCGGGCACCTCATTGTGAAATCTTTTTACACTTACGTTTTCATAACGTATTATGTAAAGACATTATGTAGATCTTATAATTGAAATCTCATTATAATATAGACGGAGAATAAATCTAGAACATTTACACCTTGTAACTAGAAAAACTAAGTCACAGCTTAATAACTGACAACTCATTATAATATAAGAATATTAACATCTTACACTTGTCCAAACTAAGTCAGGCTTAATAACTGACAACTCATTAATAAATAATTACATCTTACAACTTGTACAAACTAATTCCAGCTTAATAACTGACAACTCATTATTATGATAAAGTATATTGAAACATCTTACACACGTATGTTACCGGAAAACTAGAGATAATGCTTAGTAAACCGAATCACACAATCAATGAAAAAAAGCGCCTTAACTCTAATTCATTTTTGAACATCAATGATTACTAAATAATCTTCAATGTTTGTGTAGATATGACAGATTCACTCTAAAAGCATTAATTTTTTAAAATAATAATGGTCAGAGTGGCAAACAATACCCTTCCTTACTAAAGCTGCCACCTGTGTGTTGGAAAAGGAACCGGTTCCCACCATTCCTTTATTTTGAAACGTATTTTAAGACTGGTGTAGCTGTAGTTATTTATTTACCTCACATCCCACGTATGCAGGTGTGACACACGGTCTTTTTAATGTGGGACCACCAACGAACCGAAGCTCATGCGATGGTGGGTACAAAAAATGCGTAGATCCCATGGGCATCCCCCTCAAGGGGGCAGGTATTCCCTCGGGAGATGTCCCATAGGATCACTCGTATAATATTGACTTTTTACCAGTCTAGAGATCGAGAGAACCACTGGATGAAACAGTTTCCGAGAATTGGGTAAGTATATGATGTAGCTGTCGTTATAGAGTATCACAGAGATGATTTCTTGCTAATTCAATGTTACTGACAAATGCATAATTACTATGTCTGATTAAATGATTGAGATATTGCTAATAGGTAGAAAATTCTATCCAGAATAGCATCATTCAACGCAATTGGTTCCATCATCATCATCATCATCAAAATCATCATCATACATCATCATTACCATCTATGTCGAACTATTAGCACGGAATTCATGCCAATCTCTCCAGCTATCTCTAATCACTCATTGTTCTCGGAAAGTCATCTGCGCAGCATCCAGTATCAAACACAGAATGTGCTGGTCAATGTACGTCTTTGCTTAGGCGACCAGACTGGGGGTCATGGAGCTGGCTTCATAGGAGGACGTCACTTCGATTTCGCTCTTTGATTCTCGCAGCAGTGGTCCTGCGTGTCTTGTTACGTCCCTTACTCGGATGGGTTTGGGTGGATATGGAAGGAGTCTGTGAACACCTGATTTCTTTATGGGAGGATGTTGTTTATTCCACGAAAAACTAATAATGCATCAACAATGGCATCTTAGTTCTTTTGCGGGCATACTTATAGTAAACAATGATTGAATTCCCCATTAACCAATAATACGAGAATATCCTGATAGGAAATGTCTTTAGGTTCTTGAGCTATTTCAATATCGATAGAATATTGTTGTTCCCATTGCCCTTCTTGTTCAACTTACATTCATCTCTTTCCTTTCTGATTGCGCGGTATCGTCTCACCGGAAGCCCTGATCCTTCCTGTGCTAATGTAGGAGGGACTTTAGTGTCCGGAAGATCCTCGGGATGAACAGCCCCACTCATGGACCGACATCAGGATTTTTCAAACTACCGGCGAAATGTGGTTTGAATTACCGTGTTTGACGGCATATAAGACGCATACCCATTTCAGCAGGTCAGATTCGGGAGAAAAAAGTGCTGGTGTATTTAAGCATATATTGTTGAAAACTGTCTACCATACTCTCCTGTTAACCTTGATTATAACAATACCAGCAATAAAATAAGGATGCATGGAGTTTAGGGGTAGGTAAATAGTCTTAGTGAAAGCTAGGATAGTGAAGCATCAGAGAGAATGAATTAGCCTAGAGCCTACGGGAAGTTTCAAACCTTCACTTATACGATTAATTAAGACGCAGGGCAATTTTTTTAGCCAACATTTTTGGAAAAAAAGTGATGTCCTATAATGCCGTCAAAGTACGGTATAAATCTAAGGAGAGGATATAATTTATTATGAATTAAGATAAATCCGTAGCTGTACACATCTCTTTAAATAAATGCGATCCAGTTCTGCTGTCTACTAATAACGAGTTTAAATTACTTACGATTGTGTGTCAAAAGTAATGCCATTTTTTTAGGACATGTATAATTACCAACGCAGGAACATGTATCATACATCAAGATGAAGCCGGTCCTCTATGAAACACATCCCTTCTTCTCCACATAGTCACCGTTTCTCTCAATAGCAATACTCTACCTTCGAATGAGAGCATGTATTCCTGCCCCGTAAAATTTTGTTGACTGTTGTTTAAGCTATTTCTTCACTACGAATTTCACTTCCTCCTCACCGGAATAATGTATGCCTCTCTTCGGCCCCAGGAAAGAAGGTTTGAGAGAATAGAAAACATAAACTCAAATGTAAATGTTTATATTTGGCCAAGCCCTTCATCACGGACAGGGTACGAGAAAATATCAGTTTCTCAGTTGAGTAAACATGGTTTGAATTGAGACTTTTCTGCGATAGATTAGTGTACCAAATCCTCACAACTATTTCACCATAGCCAGAGTAATGAGAGAATCATGCCTTTCTCAAAGATATTAACCCAAAACGAAACGCAAACAGCCTCGTCCAAAATTGGGCCGCCGTGCAAATTTTCAAAAAACGTCACACAACGCAAAAACCCAAATTCCAGTGCAATTTGAAATCGTAAAAAGAAAAAAAAATGAATTTTTAAAATTCGCAGTGCATTTAATCGGAATAACAAGTGAATGTCTGACTCAAATTTCAAATCAAAACATTTGGCTCAAATGTTATTTGACAGAAATATATTAATCGTCTATTGAACCGTGTCATATATACAAAATAAACAAGCAGTCAGTTTGTTGATAAGGAAATGATATCGAAAATAGAAACATGAAATTAGCGGTAAAATAGTATTTGCCCAGAATGTGGGGTTGCTGAGTGCAAATGGAACCATGTAGATTATTTGTGTTATATACGGGTGTGTTAAAAAATAATTTTCCCTCATTCATTTATGTCCGTAGCTAGAAGTAGATAGATTCTAACGATCAGAAATTCGGCCAGACAATCCTTATTTGTTTAACGTTAGTGCCTATAAAATAATGTAGCCTTATTTTTTTAAAAATAGCAGTTTGTAAGGTTTGATATTTTCGGCTATTTTCCAGACAGAAGTCAGGTGTGAATAAGCCCAGGCTCGCGAGAGGAGCAGATGTTCTAAGTGTTAATTAACGGCACAAAAACGTATAAATTCTACGAAATTTACTCGCCAAGCCAACTTCGAATCCTGGCATTATCAAGTATCTGAGACATTTGTCTCATGTAAACTATTAATACTGCCGTTTTTTATTATGCAAATGCATAAGAAATATTATACACGGTGAAGGAATAGGAAATTGACAAATGGCCCCAAACCTCGCATGTATATCCTGATCAGTACAAGGAAATGCCCTTGTTTGCTGCAGATTTTACACTAACGATCTGACGAGTACGCCAAAAACCGTTGATTCCTAACGGTAATGGAGAGGCCCTGTGAATTTTTACCAGATCCCGGGTTGTCGCTCTAATAGTATTACCATTAGGTGACAGGCTAATCCGCCCGGGGAGGCCCTATCGAAAATTTCCGGCTGGCACATCTCTGACACTACCACATTGTCAACACCCTGTCATGGTGAGGAGGGCTATCTAGCGAGAATCAAACCAGATATCTGTAATGGATCTGCAAGAGAAGCTTATTAACCACCCCACGACGATGGTACAACCTAATTGCCTAACGCGTTCGACATTGTTACTAAATACCATAAGGTTGCAAGTATTGAGCATAGAAAAAGTATAGAATTTGATATTCAGTTGTGGTGGATCTGCAAGTCTAGTCTGTTAACCATTACACTATGACAGGACATGCTTATTACCTTACTCGTTTGCCATGGGCATGATGTGACACAAGGTTGCAAGGATGGGTCATTCAATGTGGATATAACTCGGTATTCTGTAGTAAGGAATCTGCGAAACTAGCTTGCTAACCATTATTCCACCCACCATGTCGGCTGGGGCTTTAGAAAGCACGACTGCACCTCTGCAGAGAAGGGTAAGACCCACCCCAATGGAGCTACCTGTTGCTCGTGAGTGGCAACCCGTGATACTCAAAGATAGAACCTAGGGGGATGAGCAGTCTATGACTTGTAAAACTCCACTTTGGTCCTTTCTTGGGCTAGACGGGCGGTCGGAGAGGCCCCCTCCGATCAATCGGCTGGTCACGTCAAGCCCTAGCACTTATATGACTGCCCCAACTCTATTGCCCTTATGACAAGCCCCAGCCATTTTTATCATATCGGTGCTAGAAGGCGGTGGCTGAGGGTCTACATGTCCTGTGAAAGACGTTAAACTCTATTTGATGGAGAGGTTCCAGTTTTGGAGGTTTGGGGAATGTGGAGCACCCCTTTATCACCATTTCTCTCTGGTCCACTGTGACCTGAAGTGGTAGTTCCTGCTAGGGTCCCATCTATGGGTTAAATAGAAAAACCTGAGTTCATAAACAAAATTTGATTATCCATTAAGAATGAATTCATTTCAAAATTTTGTCGGCATTAAATGACCCACTGAGGTTGATATGCCGTAAAATCCAAACCAAACCAACCAAACCAAACATTATTCCACAACGAGAAGCTCTATTACTCAACCTGTTTGCTGCGGGTAGGATGTGACACAAAGTTTCAAGTTTGGGGTATCCATCGATGATCGAAATATATAATCAGTTGATAGATCTGCGAAACTAGCTTGCTAAGCATTACACTAAGATGGGACGCTTCTATTGGTAAGCCATTAGATATGCTGTTTGATAGTATTCCCTTTTCAGAATTTGTTTTTTTATGACGTTGCTTAACCTTAATAAAGTGAACATAATAATGAACATACGACTAAACTATGTTAGTTTCATTTCTCTTTCATGTCTGAATGGAAACATATA
Organism: Doryteuthis pealeii; assembly: GCA_023376005.1. Lineage (NCBI taxonomy): Eukaryota > Metazoa > Mollusca > Cephalopoda > Myopsida > Loliginidae > Doryteuthis > Doryteuthis pealeii. The sequence goes on from CM042140.1 coordinate 106,862,280, forward strand.
TATTTGGCATAGCGTCTGGTGCACTTCGTAAACGTGCTAATATCGGGTCTAGTTTATTAACTGCTGAACTATTTATATAAATAAGAAAAAAATTAAAATACGTATTTAATTATAAAATCAACCTCATGATTATATATATATTAACACCGGTAGAGTCTAGAAATAAAAAATAAAGAAATTATATATATATATATATATATATATATATATATATATATACGAGTCAGGTCTTAGTCCTGAAGAGCACTAAGCGAAACTTTTAGTAGGTATATCTGACTCATTAGGTGTATCTTTATTATTTGCTCTACTTAGGTATTAATCACTCTTTACTTATTAGTTTTAGTATATCCTAGCGGTTTTTGTATGAATATATATTTTCCATATATATATACATAAGAATTGTTTTATGTATTATAGTCTCAACCGATTATTTTCGCTTGGTACGGCTACCTTGGTCTTTTCTTTTATTCAAAATGTTTTTCTCCCTCGGTAATGTTTGGTAGTATATTTTTACAATCAAACTATTTGCCGGGTTTTATTTTTACCACAAGGGTTTACCAAGAAGTCTTGTATATTAAATACACACACACACACACACACACACACACATATATATATATATGTATATATATATATATATATATTATATTATATATATATATATATATATATGTACAGGCTAATATAACCGTCTACGTCTGGTTTCCCAGATGTTTAGGCAATGTTTTCAAAGTCCGCCAGTCATTAAGTACAGAATTTGAAAATGCCCAAAATAAGGATTTAATGATCGGGCGCTCTTTAAATGAGTTAGACATAGTATAAGTAGTGAATACAGCCATTATATACGTATAGACCAAAAACTTAGTACTGGATAAAAAGAAGAAACGTGTCTTACCTGACACAATCCAAATATACAAGTAGTCAACTAGCAATTCAAAAGAAATCATTATTAATTCAGACTCCATTTCTGTTCTAAAATCTATTAAAAGTAGAAAACTGGATAACCCTCTAATCACTAAACTTTTAAACAAACTTAACTCCATTAGCCATAGCAAGAAAGTGATATTCTGCTGGATTCCAAGCCATATACAAATCCAGAAAATGATAAAGCAGATTCATTAGCTTAATCCTCACTTAACATGATACCAGACAAAAACTACAAAATACCATACAGTGATCTTAAACCAAAAATCAAGCAAATAATGACAATCAAATGGCAGCAATTATGGAATGAAAATACCCACAACAAACTATACAAACTACAGTCCAACTTAAAAGAAAGGACACCTAATCCTAGTAATACCAGAAGAAAAGAAACCACTATCACCCGGCTACGCATTGGCCACACTAGTTTAACCCACTCCTTCATTTTAAAAGAAGAACCTCCACCTAAATGTTCATGTGGAAACTGATACACAATAAAACATATTCTGATTGAATGCACACACCTCTCCCACACTCGAAGAATGTTCTACAATGTTGACAGCATGGACAAACTATTTGGAAAAATAGATCCCAAGAGATTTGAAGAGAACCGTCCTCTTATCAAGGATGTAAGTTCATAGACCTACAAAAATCACTCACTCACTCTCTTGATGTTAAAATTCTCAACAGAACACTTGATTACAGCAAATGAACCTATACATTTTTGAATACCTAATTACCAATAGAAGTATTCGGCATAAAATAACACAAGGGGTGACATGCCGTAAAACCCAACCAACCAAACCAAATGTAATGATATCCTCATCCTTTCTTTATGTTATGTTGTGACATGGTATTTACATTGATAGGGAAAATCATTTGTTTTACAATGGTTTTTGGCAGACAATGTTATTGGTTTTGTTGCGTTTGGCAAGGATGAGTAGGTGGTGTAGCTTTGTATCACAATATAATGCTACTAACTGTCACGATAGACATTCATCCGATTCACAGCGTCAGGTCCTGGATGCGTGCTCGGTATTGTGCGGGTGGCGATTGGTTTGAATAGCGGCATGAAGAACTAGGATGTTGGGAGCTGCGAATTCAGGCCCCCAAACGGAGTACGACCGCCTGCATTGAAAAACGGAGTACGCAGTGACGGCTGTGAGAGAAAAATTGGGAGGTAGTGAGATGCCTTGCAATTCTTCGTAGACAAGAGACTGTGTGATTCCACAGGCGAAACATTGTGCTTCTTCATCACTTATTTTCTCCATCGAAAGCGCGTGGTGTAATGGTTAAAGTCATGGGAAATGGACTCGTCGCCCCGAGTTCAAATCCTGGATGTGGTAATTGCATTTCACTTAGCGCTAATACCTTGGGAAAGGCATGAATCCTACTCTCCCTCCAGCTATGGATAAATAGTAGGACAGACTGGGCTCTTTAACCCTGGTTAGGCAACCGGTCTAGGAGATAACAATCTTCGTCGAACTAACAAAGATGGAAAAAGATAGAGACCCGATGAAGAAGAAAATGAGATGTCCTCAACACGACCCGCATAGAAGGTAGCAGAATAACAGGTCAGAAATGAGAAAATAATAATAATAATAATAATAATAATAATAATAATAATAATAATAATAATAATAATGCAACAAACTAGCACAGCGAGAATACGAAGCTAGACACGACCAGGTGATCCACTTGGAATTGTACAAGAAATTAAATTTTGCCCATACAACAAAAGACCATATGCACAAACCAGATATCCGTATAAAATCTTCTGGGACTCTGAGATATAGACGGATCGCTTCATCCCAGCCAGAGGACCGGACCTAATATTTATTAACAAGAAAAGGAGAAATTGTCAACTGGTAGAATTTTCAGTTCCACCCCATTAAGTGTTGAAAATTAAAGAAAAGCAAATGATAAACAAATACATAGATCTTTCCATTCCAGATAATTAAAAAAAAACTGTGGAATATGTGGATGAAATTGATACCAATACCAGTTGGTGCTCTTAGAACAGACACCAATGTCTAGAAAACAGATTGTAAGAATTTGAAATAAGTGGAATAAATGAGACAAGACGACATCAATGATAAGATCGGCAATAATATTCAGAAGAGTTCTGGAGACACGAAGATACTTACTGTCACTCAACGCCCAGTATGGGTCCACCAGCTAAACCTGGTGTAAAATCTCGCAAGGAGCAAAATAATAATAATAATAATAATCTTCTTATAATGGAGATTGTGTGTTTTTCTGTCTGTAACCGAAACTAAATCACTTTAATTCCTTTAGTAATTGACGCCATTCACCATGAATTTATCCTTATTTTAACCTCAATTATTAATAAATTGTTTTACATTATTTATAACATATCTACATACTATAAAAATGCAATTGTATTTATATATACAACATAATAGCGGTTTACAGTGTGAACGGAAGGCTAATTTGCATATTGATATTAAAAATGTAATTTTAATAAATATGTGCTTAGTATTATTGGTTTCTAACTGTTTGGCTTTAATGAATATAAGCAAAAATCTCTTCAATTAATCTTAAATGAAATCCATTAACAAGAAAGATAACTGTAATTTCATTCTTTACTTCCTCTTTTAACTAAATACTTAAATTAGAAAAAATAACAATGAAAGACGAGAGTGATGGAAGAGTAAATTTCAGTTGTTCTATTTTTCGATTATATCCCCCTCTCTTTCAAATCTTTGTATCTGCATTCTCATTTAGTTTCATTAGCGTTTCTAATTTAATACGATATTTCATTACATTAAAACTTAAATACTTGCAACCGGAGGGTGCATATATTTGCTAGTAATAATAATAATAATATCCCAGGAACGTCATATACAGACTATATGTAGCAAGAAAAGAAGGTCTCGCCTGCATTGAAGACTGTGTAGATGCGACAATTCAAGCACTCGAAGAATACACTAAAAAGAGCAAAGACTGACTAATTGCAGCAGCCAGAAGGAACAGTTACAACATGTGAACGAACTCAAATATTGAAAAAGAAAACAAGAAAACGGAGATGGGAAGAAAAACAAATATATGGGTACTTCAAGCAACAGACTGAAGAGATAGCACATCAGAAAACCTGGACAGGGTTAACAAGAGGAAACTTCAAAGAGAAACCAAAAATCGCAGCAGAAGTCAATACCATTAGAACAAATTATATAAAAGCCAAAATAGATAAGATGCCACAGAATAGCAAGTGTAGAATGTGTGGAGAAAAAAAAAACGATGAATCATACAATAAGTGAATGCAGCAAAATAGCACAGAAAGATTGCAAGAGTAGGTACGACTGGGTGGTAAAGGTTATCAACTGGGAACTGTGCAAGGAATTAAATTTTCACCGTGCAACTAAATTGTATATGCCCAAACCTGAATCTGTCCTGACGAATGTCATGAATAAAATTCCCTGTGACTTTGAGATACAGACCGATCACCAAATCTCGACCAGCACACAAGACCTAGAATTAATTAAAAAGAAGAAAACATGCTATTTCATGGATTTTAGCGTCCCGGTGTGTCACTGACTGAAACTAAAAGTTGTAATTGGTGTCCTTGTAAGTGTCTGGAAAAGAATCTGATTAAATTGGATATTGGAGAAAGAATCGAGACAATCCAAACTATGGCATTGTAAAAATCGATTACACTAAATTGAATATTGTGATGAAGTTCAGATTTGGGAGCTCTGTGTGCGGTATCACATCGTCGTTGCCATTATTCTCTGGCCGAGAGCAGTAATACTTTTTTGGATTCTCTACAGATCAAATATACCTATTTAAAAATCATCAGTATTATATATAAATACCTGAATTCAAATTACGGCATGCAATCCATTTCTATCGGGATATTTATATTGAAACCATATAATCGTGTTTATATTATGTGTACTTAGAATTATCGCTTGGGCAATCATCTATTTTGGGCATAGCAATTACAAAGTAATGTAATGCGTAATAACAAGCAGAATGATAGCTGAGAAAATGAGAATTAAGAACCTCAGTGAGTGTATCGTGGAATGGGTTTATATGGATTCGTTTCCTATTTCACTTTGCTCGCACAACCAGCCGAGTCAATTTCTGTACAGTAATGGGATACATGTTAAGGGCCAATCAATACATGAGCTTCATTTATACACAAGTGTGTGCGATAGATTTTAATCAGATATGTTTGGTCTTAAAAATCGCCGCTATCTTAAAGGTCCAGCCGGTATCATTTCAGCATACATTGATATTTGAAATATTCATTGAATATTTTCCTGACCCCTAGATGATGTATCTAGTAGTCAGCATTTGAACTTCAATAACAACAGATACGCATATACAAAAGATGACTCTTCTTTATTTTCTTCGGTGTGTGGTAGGTGAGTGGCGGGCACGGAAAATGACACTACGACTACTTATGTGGTGGAAGGTGGTGGGCGAGCATCACTGCCCGCTCGACCGTGTCGATGGTCAGACACCTTGTGCTTTCTTCGCCGTCTCTTCGGGTCTCCTCCTTGGGGTCTGTCCGGGTCTGCTTAAGTACGACGACCGCCACACATTCTTTTGTTCTTGACCGGAGTCTTTCCCTTTGTTCAAGCATTTGTCCAGATGAGTCCTTTGTCACACCTCTTTTGTTATACTAAGATTTCTGTCTCGCCTATCTATTGTTTTTCTCTGTTCAATTTTCCTTTGTCTTTTCGACTTCCCGCGCAAAACAAACAGTCAATCTGCAACACTAGTGTTTATATGTTTATGCCATTTTACTGAAAAATCAACACCCGAAAACAAATCCGGAGTTGAAGACCTCAAGTTGGTGTTATGCTGAACTCCAGTGTTACCCAGCAACCCCTGCGACACTTCCGCAGCCAAAATGTATTGGCTACTTATCTTTCCTTTGGATCACAACGACAGTGTGGAGAGGGGGCTGTTGCTTGTGCAACAGCTCATCCTCCATATCAACCCTACCAGGCTACGTAGTTAAAAAGAAACAAAATAAAATTGGACCCTACTCCATCGTCTCCCGTAGACGGACGAATGCGAACAACAACAACAAAACATCGATGACATTAATGTTCTGGTTGGCTGGTTGGTTGGTTGGACTTTACGGTATGTCAAACTTTCGGTTATTTTATGCCGAAAATTTTTCTTTCATTCCTTCTTTTTAGGTATTCAAGTTTAAAATTTTTTTTTTAAATGCATTTAAAATATATTTAACCCACAGATGGTGCCCTACAACTACTATAACTCCGGGCCAGTGTAGAACTGGGACTAAGGGTAATGAAGGGGTGCTCTACACTCCCCAGATATCCAGAATTGGAACCTCACCACTAGATGCAGTTTAACGTCATACCCAGAACACTAAGACCCTCAGCCATCGATTACTTGCACGTATAGGATAAAGAGGGTTGTATGTTTGCCATAAGAGCAATAGGGTCAGGACATTCATATAGGTGCTAGTTCTTGACGTGGCCAGCCTATCAATCAGTGGCGTCTTCTCCAAGCGACCGTCTAGCCTAAGTAAGGGTCATAATGGATTGCTGCATGTTATGGACTGCTCTGCCTGTTATTAAGCATCACAACTCGTCAACAAGTGGTCCCATTGCGGGGTGTCTTACCCATTTACAGAAGTGCAGTCGGCGTAATCTAGAGCACTAGCCAACAGGGTAATTGAATAGCAAATTTAATCAACGCTGCATCTCCCATACTTGAAATCTTGTCTTACATCCTATTCGTGACGAACCTGTAAGGATAAAAAAAACAACTACTATTAAATACGCACAAGGCTGCGAACATACACCTAATTCATAATATACTTTCCGAGCCCATAATTATTATGGAAAATATGTCCTTGCATATTCAATTTGCTAATTAATAACGATTCATAATGACTCATAGAAATTAGCTCATCTTCTGTAGATCCGATTTTAATTAGTATATACAAACAATGCATAATTCACAGCTGAGCAACTAATTATGTCTACACACATTGTCAGCAATAATGACAATCCACAAACTTTTTTATTCTGTCAGCAGTTTCGATATTTTTGAAAATCCGTTTTTGGCGAAACACAGGTTTGTGTTAATGCAGATCTTTTCATACGCATCCAGCCTAGTGTTGCATACCCTTCTCATTACTTACTTCTTACTTCTATTCTTCTTCTGTTCTTCTGACATCTTAAGTTCTTCTAGGTCTCTTCTAACGTCTGGACTTCTCTTGGGGACTTCGTGTCTGGTCTTCCATTGGGGATTTCTCTTTATCAGAAGCCCAGTGTCATTGTTAGTTTTTAGATAATAACACAAGACTTCGATTTACTTTGATCATATTTAATTCTCGAAATCCCCCACCAGACTACCTGCGCAGAGTGAGTCGGAGCGTGTATAACACGACTCACCACCGTCGTGGGTTCTCGCCGACTGACTAAAATCTATTTCTAATCTAAACCGGAAGAGAGTCTTCTCCACCGATTCTCACGGTATCCACCGGAAGGAAGGATCAGGACTGGTCAAGTCTTGACATTCAAATTCTTCAAAGCCATGGGCTGCAGCTTATAACGGCCATTTTGATTTCTACACTATTGCACATAAATATTAGGTATCTAATAATTATGTTCATTTTCTTCTTTTTTCCTCAATGGAAAATTCATTTAATGAGTAAGATTTCATGTGATTTCGACTTGAAGAACATTTAAACAAATATGCCAGGCTAACATCACTCCATATCAAAAGATGTGTTTTAGTGTTGCTATGAGCAGAGGAATACTCGGCGGAATAATTGCCCTGAAAGAAGAAGGAGACTATTTTGAAGAAAATAGCTGTACATTCATTGTTATTTTTTCTTCTTTTAACTCTTTGCCACCAAATTTTCCCGACGACTGTACTAAATTCTATTGGTATGTTTATTTGTATGATGGCATATTTGGTTTCTCTATTGCAAAAGGATGAATTTCCAGTATCAAGGTTGATTGACAGACAAAACAAAAGAATGCAGGATGTTCACGTTACAGTGTACACACATGACACTTGCAAGAGTTGATACCAGAGGATTTGGCTAAGATCACAGTGGTGGGAAAGCCGCTGTGAGCTGCTTAACGTAGGCAAAGAGTTAAATACAGAAACTTTTGAAGGCACCTCGTATATCTGCATGTAAAATATATATGGAGAGGAAGTAACAAATACTACACTACATTTTCCATCTGTGACGAAGGATTTATAAACATAGAAAGGGTATTAATTCCGTTTTTGTTACAAATAATAATCTTAATAGAGTCTTATGTGGGACTCTGTGTAATGTCAAGGATAAAATCTCACATGAGAAGTTTTGTATATTGGGTTAAAATTGCCCCACTATCTCCAAAATTTATATCATGTACAGTTTCTGTCCTTATAGAAAAACACCACCACTAAATTAAAAACCATGGCCTAACAACGATACTACTTGGTCTGGATTACCTGTCAAGTATGTGGGACCAATGAATGGTCCATATAATATAATTATTACGTAAATCTTTAAATCTTTAAAAAACTGACTGAAAATTTTAAAGTGTAGGAGACCTACTTCTACTTCTCGGATAAAGTTTCTTCATAAATCATTTTACCCACAGACACACACACACACACACAACATACACACACACACACACACACACACATATATATATATATATATATATATATATGTGTGTGTGTGTGTGTGTGTGTGTTGTGTATGTATGTTCGTATGCTTATGTGTGTGTGTGTGTGTGTGTGTGTGTGCGCGTGTTATATTACTATGTTTTGTAATCGAATAGTTAACAATAATGTCCGCTAACATTATTTTCTACCCATCTGTTTCTGAAAACATCCAAATTAATCTTAAATTTGTTACCATGATGATGATTATGATGATGATGATGATGATGACATGAAATTTGATAAACTATGACGAGATTTGCAAAGTATGATTTCCTGTCGTTGTTAACATCAATAGAAAGCAAGGCATTCGAAAAAAAAACCACTAATAATCATACTTTTATGCAGATTTGAAAAATGATAATCAAATACATGAAATTCAAATTAGAAAAATGGCTTTAAAAAGTTATCGATTGTACTGTGACTGAAAATCTTTAGTTATTATCAACTCCGAAATCCTTTAATTGAAGTTTCATGTATGTAACACAATCAATAGGTAGCACGTTGAGGTGATGGTCTTTTTTCACAGTGTAAATTATATTTCTGCCAGTAACATTTTTTTCACGTGATACTCACACGAACAAATATTTTAAAAATCAAAGTCGCCAAAAGCAGAAAAATAGACTAATGAACACACACACACACACACACACACACACACATATATATATAATATATATATATATAATATACCAAGCGTGTTGGTAAAACCTTGCGGTGAAAAAAAAAAAACAGCAAATAGTTTGATTGTAAAAATATACTACCAAACATCAACCGGGGAGAAAAAAATTTTTGAAAAAAAGATAGTCGTACCAACAAAAAAATAATCTATTGGTACAGTATTTGGCCAAAAGAAAAAACAATGTATCTATATATATATGTATATAAGATATATATATATATATATATATATATATATATATTTTTTCCTATAACCGCTAGGAGAATAGCTAATAAGTAAAAAGTGCTCAATAAGTAGAGCAAATAATAAAGATAAATCTAATGAGTCATATATATATATATATATATATATATATATATATATATATATAAAGATAAATCTAATGAGTCAGACGAACCTACTATTAGTTTCGCTTAATGCTCTTCAGGGTTAAGATCTGACTAAGATCTTAGCCCTGAAGAGCATTAAGCGAAACTAATAGTAGGTTCGTCTGACTCATTATATTTATCGTTATATATATATATATATATATATATATATATATATATATATATATATGAGGAAATTAATCCGAAAGTATGTGGAGAAAATTTAGAAAAACAAACACAGGATGTTATGATAGATGGAAAATTTATTATAACATCCTGTGTTTGTTATTCTCCACACACACAAACAATCACACACACAATCACACACACAACACACACACACACACATATATATATATATATATATATATATATATATATATATATATATATATGTGTGTGTGTGTGTGTGTGTGTGTGTGTGTTCCATTTCTCTTTTCTATTTTATGAAAGTCTTTCTGTTTTTATCTCTCGTTTCTTTTCTTTCTTTCGTTCTTTCTTTCTTTTTTAACTTTCATTTTTTTCCTGCAGTTTTCCCACCATTTTTCTTTTTTTGTTCTCCTCGTTATTCGTTCTTATATTTCGTCATTTTTTCTTTCTTTCTTTCGTTCTTTTTTCTTTTCATATCATGTTTGATTTATAATTGTCCTGCGGTTTTCTTTGTATTTTACTCTTTCTTTATCTATTTTTCTTTCTTTATTTTTCAACTTTTATTTATAATAGCCTTAGATCTTTCTTTGTATTTTACATTCTTTCGTTCTTTCTTTCTTTAATTTTGATATCCCTAGTTTTCTTATTATTTTACCCTTTTTATGCCTTAGACGTGTACTGGGCATCACCTGGAGGGACAGGATCACTAACACAGCAGTTCAAGAGAGAGCTCTACTCCCCAGCCTGTACTCTCTACTGAGACAACGTCGTCTCCGATGGTTGGGTCATGTACGTCGGATGGATGATGGACGAATCCCGAAAGACATCCTGTATGGAGAGCTAACATCTGGTAAAAGACAGATTGGTCACCCCCTACTGCAATTCAAGGATGTCTGCAAAAATGATCTCAGGTGCTTTGGCATTGTCCCTTCCAGCTGGGAAAATTTGGCTCAAGACCGCCCTCGGTGGCGGCAGAATCTCCATAGAGGACTGTACATATCAGAAGTCACCCTGACACAACATCATGAAGCTAAGAGATCCATAAGAAAGCAACGGCAACAAAGCATCGGAACATCATCATCTACAGGGACAACCTACAAATGCAAAATCTATGGTCGAGCATGTTTCTCAAACATAGGACTTCATAGTCACAGGAGGTGCTGCAACTTCAAGGGCACGCAAAAACTTTTATCATAGTCTTTCGAGACTGAATTGTCAATGATTTGTTCATTCTTTATTTCTTTCATTCTACATTTTCATCTTTAATATGCCTACTCTGTTCTTTGTATAGTACTCTTCGTTTATTCCTTTTTTTTTTGTTTCTCTGATTATTTCTTTCCTCCTCTCTTAATTTCTTAACTTTTATACCCCTACATTTTTCTTAAGTTTTATTTTCCAACAATTTTCTTTGTATTTTACTCTTTCTTTCTTTCTTTCTTCTCTTTTTCCTTCTTTCCCAATATCCATTTTCCCTAATGTTCTGCAGTTTTCTCAACATCTTAATCATATTTTCTTTTTGTTGCTTTTTGTAATTTTTCTTTTTCAATCTTTCTTTAATTCTTAAACGTTACGCTTAATAGCCCCACATTTTTCTTCGTATCAAGCAGAAAATCACTGCTGCATAAGAGATTGCCACACAAGACATACTGCCTCGTGTTCTTCAAGTGGTTGGCTAACGTCTAGACGCGTGTTGTGTAACATATTGAAAACTTGTTAAAACTTATGAAATCCTTCTGGAAATTTCCATTGAATTTCTCATTCTGATTTTGCAGTTTAATTCTGATTTGTCTAAACATCAAGTCGGTTTAATTTCACTTTCCTTGATTATTTAATTACTCAGACTAGTACAAAATAAGAATCACCATCCGGGCGATGTAAAAATAGATTTTAAAAACATATTGTCTGAGTTTGTACCCTAAGTAAGTAAAATCATCAAATTCATTAAAGGATTGAAAAATAAAACAATTTGAAATGTAAACGTTAAATATGTATTAAAATAAAACATACTATATATAGATATATAATACCTGTCATGTATTTATTAAAACTTGTTTTAAAAAACAATGAGAACTGTCTAATATTGCATGTTCAAATGTTGAGTGTATTTACTCTATGTTATGACGATTTTTGGTAATGTGATGTAAGCAGTGACGTAATTTTTGTTACAGACAAAAACCGGCAGTGAATCACCATTATTAATACATATTTGTATCACAATTGATAGCAGCCATTTCAAAATGAAATGATATCAATTTTTCTGAAACATACTGAATACTCTGACAATTCGTATTTGTCATCGACTTTGGGTGTTACCATTGTTACCTAACATTCTAATGGAAACAATAAAGAAACGAAATAAAGTGGAAAATCCAAGCTGGCATCTATAGTCGTCAAAAATCTTAAGGTTGATCTTTATTGTATCAAGTATCGGAAAATGACCCAAATAATCAGAGACATTAAAAAAAATCAATATTACATCGTTATACAGGCAAAATGGTAAGATTGACTGAGGAAGCCACGGAAAAGAAATGTATATACATTGAAAATTTAGATTGAATACACACAGACACAGACACAGACACACAGACACAGACACACACACACAGACACACACACACATATATATATATATATATATATATATATATATATATATATATATATATATATATATATATATATATATATATATATATATATATATATATATATATATATATATATATATATATATATATATATATATATATATAGGAAGCGCGTGGTGTAATGCTTAAAGTAATGGGAAATTGACTCGTCGCCCCGAGTTCAAATCCTGCACGTGGTAATTGCATTTCACTTAGCGCTAATAGCCTTGGGAAAGGTATGAATCCTACTCTCCCTCCAGCTATGGGTAAATAGTAGGATAGACTGGGCTCTTTAACCTTGGTTAGGTAACCTGTCTAGGAGAAGGAAAACTCTGAATTCCAACCTGTTGAACCCCGCTTAAGAAAGTGACCTTCTGTCATATCCTGCTCGTGCGGAGGGGCTGGAA
>CM042140.1:106880117-106890254 GCA_023376005.1 Doryteuthis pealeii
ACCCTTCCTTTTCACCACTGGAAACGCCAAACGCAAATATGTATCTGTATTGACCTAGGTGCTGATGGCACATGACTGATTTGTAAAAGTGCTTACGACCTCTGGATTTCACACCACTAAAAGTGACAGCAGTTTAGCCGGTTGCCATAGTGACCGACCTTAGATTTTACCTCCACAAGACGAGGTACACACGGTTGAGGCGAATCTATATCTGGGAGCAGTCGTCTCAATTTTATTCTCCCGTGTTTTGCCGTCACCCAAGACGAAGTGACGAGACGAATTTCGATACTCTGAGAACGCAGCACTCTCAAAAATCGTATATTTTCAACAGTAACTAAACAAAAATGTTTCACCGTTGAATATTGGACATCCGATCAAAGAAAGGAAAACAATTGTGAAAAACGTGTATGCCGCAGAAAATACAGGAAGCTTCATTCCTGTGTGAATCATCCCAAGGACTTTGATGACTATCCTGCACTTATAAAAAAAGACAGAAAGCCATATCTTTTTTTCCACTGCCACTGATATCACAGTGAATTGAATCTCTCCCTTATTTTATATATATCTCTAAGATTGGTTACCTGGTGAATGTTTTGAATCGCTCGTTCATACACATATGATAAATATATAGTTATTCAATATCTCTCCGTTCCCTATTCACTATATTCTTTTTGTTTGTTGTTATCCCTTTTTTTCTTCCTTTATTGTTCATATATTGGTAAATAAAATTGGCATCACCGAAGCCCTGTCTTATTGTCTTTTGTTGTCTGGCAAACGCGTTCTGTATTACCCTCTCGTATATATCAAAGTGTGAGAAAGAGAATTCCCTGTCCCGTGTGTTTTTTTTTTTTGTTGTATTTTTTTAACACTCGGGATCTCTTGTTTATACCTTTTTTTTATTATTATCATTACGCCAGCTCCCTTTTCGTACCTAACGAGCGCGTGCACGTAACAATATATAAAAGAGAGAGATAGAGATAGAGAGACAGAAAGTTGTAGCGTAATTATTATGGAATTCAGGATTAAAAATAAAACGGTATTCGGATTTCTGTAGAAAGAGTGAGAAAAGAAATAAGAAAAAGAGAGGTTAAAGTTTGAACTCAACTGACCGACCAATGACCCCGGAAATAGATTTAAAAACAAAAACGGAAGTTCCGGGTTTGACCGGAAATGGATGTGACCCCGGGTCAAGAAACGGAAGAGGAGGAAAATCTGTATTTTCGACTGGGCTCTGGTGGGAGCAGGCGTAGCTCCCGGTTCCCTGTATGGGTTTGGGGATAGTAGTACAGAACACGATACTATGTTAGAAGATAGAATAATGTGACCATATACCCTTTCTCTCTATATTTCCTCCTCTCTGAAAAAGAATCAAGAGCGTGGAAGAAACAAAGAGCCCCCTGTGACTATACAACCTGTGTGTTTGTTTCTGAAAAAACGAAAAGGACGACGACTACTACTATCGACGACTTACTACTACCACTTGAGCTATACCTATGCAACATATATCGTTCTGGTACAAAGTGAGAGAGAAAGAGACAGGGAGAAAGAGAGACGTGTATACCCCAAACCCAGCAGTAAAATTGACTAAAGGTCGCCTCCTTCTATTGTCGAAGATAGGCGAACTTTTGAATCACTAAGAAAAACACAGATATATCTCTGCTGTAGCTGCTAATAATAATAATACCCGATCTTTTATCGTATCCAAATGAAGTTGTAAATGCTCTTGTCCGAAAGTCTCGGTAGACATCCGCTTGATAGACAGTATATATGAATTTTCATTCGAAGTTTCAAAAAGAAAGAAAACGAGATTCAAAATTGCAAATCGTTTCAGAAGTATAGAGATCGAAAGGGCAATAATTCTTGTTGCGGATATGTTTTAGTCTTTTTTAAAATAACATTTTAAAGAATATTTATAATGCTTATAGGTTTCCATATTAAAAAAATATCGACCTATGAAAAAATATACTAAAAAGAAAATATATTCAAAAAATTGTTGCGATAAATATCTTTGTCTCTGTCACTAAGATTTATTTATTCATATATTATATATATATATATATATATATATATATATATATATATATATATATATATATATATGTTGAATTAAACTAAAGATACATCTTCTGTTTAACAATTTTATTTGTGATTTTTTCAAGTTTTCTGGCCAACTTTTTAATAATTGAGTGGAATTCGTGTATTTGTCCACCAAAGTTTGAATTTTGGTTGACTGATCCCCGAAAATTAGAATGATTTTAGGAGAAATTGATTCACAGCTTCTTAGATTTTGACTAATCTTTGAGGCAATCTTCTTGTTTGTAAATTTCTTCAAGGCATTCGATTCCATACTAAGCAGAAAATGGAGAAATTTCAAAAGCATATAGTTTTTTTAAAGTAACTGATAGCGTTTTTATAATCCTCTACAAAAACACTCACCTGATAGTGACACTGGTTTCTTTGATATTTTCCTGAAGTCTTGTATTTCCTGGGTATGATGTTAAACTATCTGATGGTGAGGTTCCAGTTCTTGAGGTCTGGGAATGTGAAGTACCCCTTCATCACCATTGCTCCAGGTCCACTTTGAAGTGGAGTGTTAGTAGCTGTTAGGTTCAATCTGTAGATTAAATAGAAAAAATGAGTATGCAAAATGTGTTTAAAAATTGAGTTTTAAAAAATTGCGTACCCATCAAAAATGAATAAAACAAATGTCTTCGGCATAAAGGGACCCATGCCGTAAACATAAACAACCCAACCCAACACTGAAGTCTTGCAATTCTATGCATATACATTATGTACTACGAACATCAATAGATATAATGAACGAAAATGCCTTCACATTAAAAAGGGCAGTAAGCAGACGATATCCATCAGATGTAGTCTACGCAAATGATCTAGCGCCTCTTGAAAATACACCTGCTTAAGTCGAATCTTACCCATATAGGCCAAAGCAGTCGCCAAGAACATTGGTTTCTACATGAACTGAGATAAACACAACTCATGTGTTTAAAACAATAGTGATATCTCTTCATTATATGCCAATCATATGAAATCGGTAGACCATTTCATATACGTATGTTTTACCAACTACTCCGCACAAACATGATGCGACAAAAGGTCAATTAGCCATGCTGAGTTTTTTTCCCGCGTAGACCAGTTGCCGTACCAAGGCTGAAGAGCCAAGCCCGTCGTACTTTTTATCCATCGTTGGAGGGAGTGTCGTTGGATTCATACCTTTCCCAACGGTATAAGTTCCATATGAAATGCAATCAGCCACGTCCAGGATTTGAACACTTGTCGCCGTGTCCATTTCCTTCTACGACAACCATAACACCACGGCCACCTCCAGTTCATATACATAGGTAGGAATATCTCATCGTGAAAAATGATGTAATCCTACTTATAGGAAAGGCAATGAGTGATATTGACAAGTATACGAACATATTGAAATGTTTTTGTTACCTTTTGTTATCCTTTTCAATTCTAATTATAAATTTCTTAGGTTCAGACCAAACGAAATACTATAGTTTCACCTTTTGATCAGTAGGGAATATTTGCCTCCCTTGAAAGTTAAATTTTGGGAGGCTAGTAACGGAAATTTCTCTACCCTGTGTTAAATAAAACCTTGTTAATTTCCAGCAACCTGACCTTGCATTTTCATTCATATTTCCGTATTTTTCATTCATCCGTATATTTTGTATAAAAATCGTAATGTGGGTGGCATCCCGTGATGCTTAAGAATGGAACCCAAGTGGCTGAAAAGCCCATAACATAAAACACTCCACTTTAGCCCTCATTTAAACTAGACGGTCGATAGGAGAGGCCCCTCAGCTGGTCTTATCAAGGCCTGGCACCTATATAATTTTCCCAACCCTATTGCGTTTTTGACAAACCCCAACCCATTTTATCATATATGTGCTAAAAATGGGTTTAAAAAATTATGTACCATCAATAATTAATAAAAACAAAAGTTCTTCAGCATAACATAACCCAATTGTTTGGCCTGCCGTAAAATCCAACCAACCATCCTACCACCACACTAAGCGTAGCTTATATGTGATAAAATGCCAAAGTATAGTTCACTTAATATAGAATTAAATTTCCTACTCACTCCTAATTGACCTGCAGATTTGTCTTTTTAGTCATTACATAAGAATTTAATTATTTATTTATTCAAGCGAATACCTTCATATTTTAACAAGGCGTCTTAAGGATCTATTATTACAGAATAACGAGTCCGACCCTCATTGGATATCTCAGATGTGAAATCTTGTGTCACATCCTACCCTTGGTGAACAGCATTGATAAAACAAGGGCCTCGCATCGTTGTGTAATGGTAAGCGAGTTAACGTGGGAGATCAATTATCACTCAGAGATCTATTATTACTGAATAAGTTCGATCTTTGCTGGATGCCCTATACTTGCGATCTTTGCCATATCCTACCCGTGGCCGACGATTTAGGCGAATACTTGCCTTCACATTTACTTACACAAGTGCCTTTTTTGCAATGGTAAGCTTTCAACTAAGATTGTTACTTAATCTATGCATAGATTATTGTCAACTCCCTGTATTTCTGAAGTGATGGCCCCTTTTCATATCACGGGCGGGACTTTCCGTGGAATATTACAGAAAGCCCGCGAAATACGTGAAGTCACGTAGGACCTGGTTGGCTCTCAGTTTCAACTTGGACGTCAAGCAGATAAGGTTTTTTCTGCCTTAGCTGAAGCCCACTGCACACGCGCGTTATGATAGTTACATGGACTGTTTAATCAAGTTAATTAAAGCTTACATAAATAATATGGTTTTGTGGTTGATGAATGTCTTGGCAACAAGACTGATCTAGAAGAGGAAATGAATTAAGTGCGACCGACCACCAAGATGAAGTCCAGACGCTAGAAGATGAACGTAAGATACCATAGATGAACAGAAAAATAATAGAAGTAAAAAGAAAGGGTATGCAACAAGATTATCTCGAAAGGCTCACGATCAAGTTTCACTGAAATAATTGATTACCGCAAGAAGTTAAGCAATGATTAACCTGTTCTGTAGATAAATTAGAGATCACTTAAAAATAGCAGTGTGCCAGAGTAAGCAAAATTGAAACAATATTACTGATAACGTCCTTTTGATGCAGTATCTGGTAGTCCATGCTTAGACCTCCTTTTTCCGATGCAGGTATCATTGGGGAACAGCAGTGTGCCAAAGTAAGTAAAGTATATAAAATAGAAACAATATTAGTTATGATGTCATTTTACTGAAGTGTCTAGTAGTCCAGGCTTATACCTTATTTTTCATATGCAAGGATCATTGGGGAACGGGGAAAATTAGGTAAAGAAGCCAAAGCCTGACCTGTTTACCAACATTTTTCACGTTCCCTTATGCATCAGAAAAAAACATAAATTATAAACGAAATTCGGCCTCGAGTCACTCTTACCTCGCTTTTTAATATTGGCTGTGGTACATTATATGTATTTAGAGCACGTATGCATAAGAATATTTACATATAATCCAACTTTTCTCCAGCTGTTAGTAAGGATGTAAAATAAACTACGTGGTCCCCAGAGGCTTACCTGTGCTACTCATACGCTGAGTTGGCGAGGACCGGTATCGAACTAGGCACCTACCGACTGAGCTAACCCGGCCCCTAAACACACCGTTGGGTGAAATACTAGGCCGCAGTCATCAGTGATGAACCCAAGGTCAACAGGTGTTTCGGGTCATTACTCACCATACACCCTTGCTCAGGAGACCCCAACCGGACTGATCAATTCCCGGTTTGCGACCTAGTGGCACTTATCCAAACATCGCTCCTGCGGATCCAGAGCCATCTCGATGCTCTCTCAGCAACTCAGGTTGTTTCTGTCATGGCTCTCCTATTTTGCTGGCCCCTAATGCCAAGGGTCGTAAACATCTTCAAAAGTGACCGGCCAGCAAAGCCACGGCGTCCAACCTCGAAAGGTTCATTTCGGGCCTTCAAGCCATTTAATCTGCATTGGGAATACAACACAAATCAACACAACACAACGCGGGTGCAAGAGCTCGGGCTTCCGGGGAGGCTTGCCTCTTGTGAAGTGACTCAATACTACGCGAGACAGCACCCTGCATCAGCTCGGCAGCCCAGTCGTCTCGGACTTTTCCCTGCCACTTGACTAACGGAACTGCCACGATAGTGGTCTGGGGTCAGTGCAGCCTCTTCCCACTTAAAACATCTTAAAAATATAAATTTCACTTCACACACACACACAACACACACACATATATATATATATATATATTATAAAATAATAAAATTCGAAGGCAATATATATATATATATATATATATATATATATATAGAGAGAGAGAGAGAGAGAGAGAGAGAGAGAGAAGAGAGAGAGAGAGAGAGAGAAAGGGGTAAAGGCTGGATTATTGCCGGTGCCTCAAGCGCCCGTGAACGAGAATGCCGACGGGACTATGCATTTTTCCCACGCCGCACATAAGCTTCGATTCCTACGTGGCTTCCCATGATTAAAATATGTTATGCTAATCCAACTTGGTGGAAGGCCTGGAAAACTAAACCAAACATTTCTCCAATGTCTCCAAAAGGTAATAAAAAAATTACGATATAAATCTTAACCCATTGTAGTTGTGTCGACAAACACCTGCTCATTTACTCTCTGAACTGGCTGAACATTGCTGCTCAAAATTAAGTCCAAATTGTACAGAGGGTATATAGATTAACACAACGACTTTGATTACTTTCTATTGTATACGCAGTCGCTATTGTATTCTGTGAGACAAAAAAGTCGCTATTGTATTCTGTGAGACAAAAAAGTCAATTACTTTATAACTGTATTTTCTTTGTCAGCCATAGGAAATAAGTTTTTTCTTTCTTCCTTCTAATTTACGATTCCTCTTTACATTTTATATATAATATCTATAAAGATTCAAGTTACTTTTTTTCCTCTCTGACTAAAAACACCCCCAAAACTGTACTTTTAGTTACACACACACACACACACACACACACACCACACACACACACACACATATATATATATATACATATATATATATATATATGAGGTAAGGTAAAAGAAAAAGTGGACAAAAAATAAGGACTCAAACAAGTAGAAGTCGGAGAGAAATATTTCGTTCCGCTTTACGCAAGGAACTTCATCAGTCTAACTTTATTCAAAACAAAGTACGTACATTTGCATTTATAGAAGAGAAAGTGAGTTGGTGATGGAATATAGGGGAGGGGAAGTTAGTGAAGATTGGGTTGAACAGAAAATAACTATCATTTAAAGTGGAGGGGGAACTCTTCTATAAATACAAACTTACGTACTTTGTTTTGAATAAAGTTAGACTGATGAAGTTCCTCGCATAAACAAGAACGAAATAATGCTCTCCTACTTCTACTTGTTTGAGTTATTATTTTTTGTCCACTTTTCCTGTTACCTTAACTGTCGGATTTTTACTCCAACCCTCTTATCTTCATATATATATATATATATATATATATATATATATATATATATATAAGGTCAGGTTAAAAGTTAACGGCAACACTGTCGGATCGTGCTTTAGAATACACCGACTGCACCTCTGTAGAGGGGTAAGACCCCCCCCAAAAAAAAAATAGGGTCACCTTTTGACCATGAGGTGCGATCCGTGATGCTTAAGGACGGAACCCTGGTAGATGAACAGTTCGGGACATGCAACACCCCACTTTAGCAGTTACTTAGGGTAGACGGTCGGTCAAAGAGGCCCCCTCCGATCAACCTATATGTTTGCCCCAACCCTATTGCCCTAATGGCAAGCTCCAACCCTTTTTTATCATATATGTGCGAGAAGGTGGTGGCTGAGTGTCTTCATGTCCTGGACTCTAACTGATGATGAGATTCCAGTTCTGGAGGTCTGAGGAATGTGGAGCACCCCTTCATTACCATCACTACCTGGTCCGCGCCGACCCAGAGTGGCAGTAGCTGTTAGGGTCCCATATATGCGTTAAATAGAAAATTTGTTTACCAAAAAAAAAAAATGAGTTTAAAAAAATGTTCTTCCAAATTATCGCTACGAATCTTTTAAAATTGTGCCGGCATTAAATGAGCCACTGTTGTTGATATGCAGTAAAAAGATTTTTTTTAAAATTCAACGACGTTAGGTAAGAACTTAAGCGAAGTTTAACAGGTTTGAATTAAGAGTTGTCCTTCTCCTAGACCGGTTGCCTCACCAAGGTTAAAGAGCCCAGTCTGCCTTACTATTTATCCATGGCTGGAGGGAGAGTAGGATTCATACCTTTCCTAAGGGTATTTGCGCTAAGGGAAATGCAATTACCACATCCAGGAATTGAACTCGGGGCGACGACTTCCTTTCCCATTTTGACTTTAACCATTACACCACGCCCTTCCCACTATATATATATATATATATATATATATATATGTGTGTGTGTGTGTGTGTTTGTGTGTGTGTGTGTGTGTGTGTTTGTGTGTGTACGTGGTGTGTGCGATTTCCCAAGCACATAGACGTACAGTGTGTTTCAGAAAAATGATATTATTTCGTAATCTAATAACTTAACAAATTCTAGTCAAATATTAATAGCATGTGTAGAAACAACTCAAAATTCCATATTTTATTTTATTTTATTTTCAAATGCAGAAATGTAATTTGCTGGAAAAGAAAGGCTGTTTCAAATTAAACATGGAATATTTAGTTGTTTCTACACAGAGTGTTAAAGTTTACGATCATTTAAACATGAATTGGTCAAATTAAATAGATAACGAAATTTCTATTCTTAAACACTGTATTATCTGTTATAAAAAAAAAATGTATTTCAGGGAAAAATCTTGTAAATCATTGTTTCACAGCTACGATCATCAAGTGAGCTAGTAATAGAGAGAGACCTTATATATATATATATATATATATATATATATATATATATATATATATATGTGTGTGTGTGTGTGTGTGTGTGTGTGTGTGTGTGTGTGTGTGTGTGTAAAAAGGGGTTTGGAATGAATCCGACAGAATGAGGTAAAATATTAGGAATGAAAGAACAAAACTCAGACAATAATTTGTAGTATATTTCGCTGGATTTTGGAACTCGGCGTCTTCAGCTTTTATTGAATTATCAGGATCATACAAGGGTTTTATAGAAGTGGGAAGTAGGTAGGTGGGTAAGTTTTCTAGTGAGGGAAAGATTTGATTGGTTATAGGGGAAATCTTTGGAGAAGATGATAAGGAAATCAGATGGGAAGGCAGTTGAGGGAGGTAGATATATATATATATATATATATATATATATATATTATATTTGTGTGTGTGTATGTGTGTGTGTGTGTGTGTGGTGGAGATGTGAGGAACAGAAGAACAAAACTCATACAAAAGTTTATAGGATATATTTTGCTAGAGCATTGAGCTCGGCATCATCAGTGGTTTTAATGCATTATCAGGTTATCATAGAAGTGTTTTATAGAAGGGGTTGTGTGACTGGAGGAGGTGGATAGGAGAGGAGATCGTGGGTGGATAAGTATTAGTGAGGAGAGGTTTTGAATGGTCAAGCAGGAATCATTGCAGAGAAGGAAATCAGAAGGGGAATAGCGAAATATATCCTACACACTTTTGTCTGAGTTTGTTCTTTGTTCCTCAATCTCCACCACATTCTGTCAGATTCACTCAATCCTCTTTCCACACACACACACACACACACACACACACACACACACATATATATATATATATATTATATATATTATTTATATATATATATATATAAAGATATGAAACACCACACAATGCTGTTAAAGTGAAAACATTTTATAACATAGCTGATATTGAACAATATTTTTCGATTTATGAAAATCATCATCAGAGCTTGTTTATACTCCGTGTTGTTAAGAGCGGAGACAAAAAGCCATATGAGTTCAAAACAAAAACCTTGATTTGGCAAAAAAAGAAAAATGTTATACAATAGTTTCGAATGTGGGCACTTCTGCCGCATTTTTCTCGGTCATCAGATTATGTATATCTTATTGTAACAGTTTTTTAGAAAGAAGACATATTAAAAAAAAATTTTTGGACCACCTTAAGGGGGACCGAAATTTCTTTCTTATTTTTTTTTCCAAAAACGGGGATCTCTCTCTGGTGGGGGG
>CM042140.1:106890354-106895354 GCA_023376005.1 Doryteuthis pealeii
AAAAAAGACTATCAATATGCAACTTTGGTTAGGAAACTACGTATTCTAGAATAAGTTTATTCCACAGTGGCCTCACTCTTGTAGACGTAAAAAATGCATTTTCTCCCGAGGTAAAATTATTCGCAATTTTGTTCCACTCCCAAAAGAAATTAAACTATTTGGTAAATTGATAAATGAACAGATATTTTTCTATTTTAAATTTAATTTTTTAAAAATTGAGATAGATCACTAATTCGACTTAGCCTATTTTACTAGTGACCACCCAAGCGGAGCTTAATAGGTTTGAATTCAGAGTTTTCCTTCCCAAGACTGGCCTAACCAAGTTATGAGCAGCCCAGATCTGCCCCTACTATTTTACCCATAGCTGGAGAGTGATTAGTTTGATTCATACATTTCCCAAGGGTATTAGCGTATATGAACTGTAGCTTGTCCAGATTTGAACCCCCGTCACCGAGTGCCATTCCTACACTCAACCATTAGACCGATGCTCCTCCAGCTATTTTCTTTCTTCTTTCTGTCTTTTTTTCTTCTTTTTTGTGTGTGTCTATTCCAGTAACCTTTTTTGATTGACATTTCTATTCATTCAGATTTCGTATTTCTTTCCTTTTTCATTAACAGCATGGCATCTTTTTCAATCCCGAAATTCAGTCCTTATATAAGCGTATATTATAAATAGTTAGATATTAGTTTCTTGTTCTTTTTCATTCCTGGTAAATATATTAATATCGTTCTATACATATGCTGTGATTTAACTTTTCCTTCAATTTTGTAAATTAACAGAAAAATTTACATGATTTTCGTATTATACTTAAAGACATTGTTTGCTATTAAAAATAGCTATCATTTATATTTAGTCTCCGGAATTGTTCTTTGGATTTTTACTGCTGTATAAGCTTAGGGGCCGGGTTAAGTCAGCTAGGTAGAGTGCGGCTAGAAACCACAAGACTGTTCGATTCCGGCCCTCTGCCACCCAGAGTATGATAGCACATGGATATTGGGTAGAGTGAGAGCTGATGGTAGGGTGCCCTACCCAACAGATCTGCCCAAAACAATTTCCTTAGTTAGCGCTAGTAAAAGGGACATACCCCCTCCGCTGATTGGCTGATACCGACATTAGCCGCCCCGACGGTTTTACTTTACTTACTTTCGTTTGTCCGCATGCATGCAAACAGCCTTCTGATTAGCCGTTGACGACTTTCACTTAATCTAACATTTTCAGAGATTTATTATCCAAGTTTGGGGGGGGGGATTTTGGATAATGTTTTGTTAGTCTATGCATGCCATGACTACCTTTATCACTAGAAGTGTAATCTTCTTGAGAATGACTAGTCAGATATAACATGACCATGTTTCTCTTTCCCATTCTGCTCCTCGGGAAATTGTGTATAAATCTTAAAGTATTTAATTCTATAACATGGGCGCCAAATTTAGACACGATTACTTGTTACTATGGTGTCAAGGATCCCATATACTACTACATATAAAAATACTACTATCCAACCACTCTACTACTCCAATAATAAGTGTTTGCTCACAGTTTATATATTGTTAAAACAATGGTCATTAAAATATAATACCAGTGGGTACCTGACTTACAGAATAATTCGTTTCGCTTATAATTATAATTTTGTCGTGTATAAAAACAATTTTTTCCAAGGAAATAGATGCTAACTATTAATGCCATTCAATCTCACCCAAAAAAATTCGAATATTTTTGTTATTCGTTTTTTGTAAATAGAAATAAACGCTGTAATCTATAAAACATAATAAAACAAATGTAAGAATTTTGTACTGTAATATGTCTTAATGTTTTGATTATTTTGATAATATTATTTTCGTTGGCCTAATAAACTTGACAACGTAAATGTCTTTTAGTAAACTTATTTAACCTTAATTTAACAGCCTTCTCTACAATACCAAAGCAAAATATCGACTGAAGACATCCGTAACATAAATAATCCGTAAAGTGCGCACCCCTGTAGTAACCACGGTAATTACCAGAAACAATTATAACCGTATAAATTACTATATTAGATTAGTACTTGAAGCCTAATTGTTACAATAAGTGATATCATTATTACTGAAACCATGTATGCGTAAAAAAGACAAGGTATCCGACATTGAATAACTCAACAACGCTAACATGCAGTCGAACCAAAACCAAATAACCAGCAGAATTCATGTGTAAATTCTTCAAATCGTTAAGTAATTATCAAATTAAAAGATTAAAATCTAATATGACTAAATTACTGTGAGCCATTCGAGTTATCTGATTCTTATGTAATAAAAAGGAAGTTGATATGCCTTAAAACAAAATTATCCAACCATAGACAAATAACTCTACTGCGCCTAGGTAAGTTTTTTTTATGAATAGAATATCATTTTCAGAAGGTTTAGTTGATCTCTTCTTTTAGTTTTGTTTGTTTTGTGTTTACGCATTATGATCTCAGGTCATTTAGTATCGATAAAGTTTGGAAATGAAATCATTCTTTAAGGAAATCAATTTTTTCATAATCTCATGTTTACTATTTTAACCCATAGATGGGAACCTAACAGTAACAGTCCGCGTCAAAGTGGACCAGACAATGATGTCAAGGGTGATCCACAGTCCCCAGACCGCCAGAACTGAACCTCACCATCAGATGGAGTTTAAGTAATTCCCAGGACATGGAGACCCTTAGACCCCGACTTCTAGCACCCATATGATAGAAAGGTTGGGGCTTCCCATTAGGACAATAGGTTGGACAATCATATACTGCTAGGGCTTGACGTGACCAGTCGATTGATCGATGAGCTCTCCGACCGCCCGTCTATCCCAAGTAAGAGTCAAAGTGGAGTGTTGCAAGTAATGGAATGGTCATCCACCAGGATTCCGTCCTTAATCATCACGCGTCAGCACCCACGACCAACAGATGGCCCCATTGGGGAAGTCTGCCACTCGGCGGAGGTGCAGTCGGAGGATTCTAAACGCCCCAGCCGACGGGTAGTTATCTCTTTCAAGTTATTTTGTATTGAAAAATTTTCTAATATGTTATAAAATTTGTGCCGTCTATTGATTTAATTCTGTTTTTAGCGTTGCATATTGCATTATATAATCAGCATATATTGTTATTTTTCAGATCGTTTGTGTGCAAAATATGAAACGACGAATATATCGATTAAGTTTTTATTGAGATGAACTGGGATCGAATGGTGACAAGCACATCTGAATTTGAGATAAAAATACAACTCTGTAATTAGCAACTAAACCGTCATTAATTACAATAAATAAATATAATATATATATATATATATATATAATATGTATATCACACACACACACACACACACACACACACACACATATATATTATATATATATATATATAATATATATATATATATATATATGAAGAGATGGAAGTGAATCCGACGGTATTGTAGTAGTGAGAAATTTGAAAAAAACACAGGTTTAAATAACATGAGTGGTAAGTTTATTATTAAACTTCACTCATTTATTTAAACCTGTGTTTTTCGAATTTCTCACTAACCACACACCACACACACACACACACACACACACACACACAACACACACATATACTATATATATATAATATATACTATATATTATATATATATATAAGAGAGTTTTATAATTTCCTTGAAAGCTTTGTGTATATATTGTTAGGAGGTTGATTTAGAAGGCTATCACAATGCAGATATCAAGAAAAAAATAATAAAGTAACATGGTGTTGTGTGTTAAACCTATATTTTATTCTTAATTTTCGAGATAAAATCTCTTTTTCTTTTTTCTTTTTCTTTACACCTGCATTGTGATAGCCTTCAAAAATCAACCTCCATTATATATATATATATATATATACATATAATAATATATTATATATATGTATATATATATATATATATATATAATATAATATACCCTAGATCAGCCAAGAGAGAATGGCTGCCGAACTAGACGAAGAAATAGATGCAGTAAGCAACAAGTCAGTAACCAAAAGTTTAATCAAGTAAAAATTATCATCTATGATCATCTCTAATCTAACTATCTCGTCTCTCCCCTCTCTCTCTCTCTCCTCTCTCTCTTTCTTTCTCTCTCTCTCTCTCCTTCTCTCTCTCTCTCTCTCTCTCTCTCTCTCTCTCTTATACACCCGAGATGCATCACTCCAATTATATACTCAATGAGGAACGAGATATAAACACATTTAATCCTGACAAAACCAAAACACGTTATTCAGTGTGCTGCAAATATCTTTTCTGTCAGTTTTTATATATCAATTTTTCAGTTTTTGGTTATCTTGAATCCGTTACCATCTGTCCGTGCTTGTTTGCGGGATTATACATAGAAACTATTATCTTTATACTAACACACTTTGGTTCAGTGTATGCACACATTATTTCTGTTTCAGTTTGCTATACAAACATAATTATATTTGGTTTTGTATTTCTGACACAGTTTCTATTTTCAATAATGTTACTGTTTTTTCCTTCTTTTTAGTTTTTACGTTTAATTAACATTTCACTTTAATATAAAAATACTAAATATTGATTACTCTGCTTGTGTTTCTAGTTCGACTAGATGTTTGTTACATCTAGCTATCCAAAAAATGTACACGCGCCACACACACACACACACACACACACACACACCATATATATAATATATATATATATATATATATGTGTGTGTTGTGTGTGTGTGTGTATATATATATATAAATATATATATAATATATATATATTGCGAGTAAGGAAATGAATCCGACGGTATAAGTATAGATAAAATGATATGAAAACACACAATGCTGTTAAAATGAAAATACGATATGAAATAGGATATAAAATATTTTCATTTTAACAGCATGGTGTGTTTTCATATCCTTTATATATATATATATATATATAAATATATATATATAAATATATAGTTATATATATATTATATATATATATATATATATATATAATATAGTTATATATAATATATATATATATAT
>CM042140.1:106900354-106907854 GCA_023376005.1 Doryteuthis pealeii
AATTATCAGAAAATAAATTAATTCAGGCTGCCTTTGTTCTTCAAGTGTGATTTATAATGGATCTCTGATTTTAAAAAAAGTCGATTATAAAATCAGACTTGAAGAAGCAAATGTAGCTAAAATAAATTTATTCTGAAAATCAATATTTTCATATTTTTATCTATGATGTAAACTTATATTCACATGTGTACTTTACATATTTGTATATAGGTTTAAGTTCTCAATTTTGGTTGAGACCTATCACGGAATCACTAGATAAGAGAAAGGAAATGAATCCGACGTATAAGTATAGATGAAAGGATATGAAAAAATGTTTTATATCATATTCATAGCTAATATTGAAACAATATTATCGATATATAAAAATCACTTCAGAGTTTGTTTTTATTCCGGACTCATCGAGAGAGGAGCTGAAAATAATTATTTTCAGCTCCTCTCTCGATGAGTCCGGAGTAAAAACAAGCTCGAAGATGATTTTTATAAATCAATTTTTATAAATCGAAATATTGTTCAATATAAGCTATGAATATGATATTAAAACATTTCATTTTTAACAGCATTGTGTTTTTTAATATCCTTTTATCTATCTATCTATCTATCTATCTATCTCTCCATCTATCTGTCTATCTCTCTCTCTCTCTCTCTCTCTCTCTCTATCTATCTATCTATCTATATATATAATATATATATATATATAATATATGCGTTCGTATTATGGATGTGTTTATATGTCTCTAGCAATATCGAATGTAAAATTGAATTGACGATAAGTTCGTGTCTTTGTTCAACAGGCGCTTCTTATTTCTTTGTCGAACGTGTTACACATAATAGGTTACTAAATCTTCCGTCTAAAGATAAGTTGATTGATTTTAAACCTTCCTAACGATATTATTCTTCAATAAGCGTCATCTAGTCTTGTTCTATTATCGACGAAGGTAGCGCTACAGAGAAGTTATACGTCAATTTGCATTTGCTGTGTTCTTATTTGATAAGGATAATGATGAAGACAGAAACTTTTTAAACTAGCGCAGAGATAGGATAATTATCAATGTAATTATTGATATTTTTGGGATATGATTCCCAGAATAATTGAAACCATCATTGAGGGAATGCTCACTGGAGTCTTATATATATTTACCAACCTCCGCACGAGCAGGATGTGACACAAGGTCAAATTTTTAAGCGGAGTTCAACAGGTTTGAAAGTTTCTTTTTCCTAGACTGGTTGCCTAACCAAGGTAAAGAGCCCAATCTGCCCTGCTATTTATCCATAGCTGGAGGAGCGTAGTGATTCATACCTTTCCCAAGGGTATTAGCGCTAAATGAAATGCAATTACCACATACAGGATTTGAACTCAGCGACGAGTCCATTTCCAAGGACTTTAACCATTACACCACGCACTTCACTGAAGGCTATAAAGCCCACTCCAGATGGAATACATTACTTTGTTTAGAACATATTTTGTTCACGTAGTTATGCAGTCTTACTATATATATGATTCCTGGAATTAGCATAGATGCTGATAGGTACGCGTCCTGCGTTCCTGACGCATAAATCTAAAAGGACGCAGTAAAATCGTATCCATGCGTCCCAGTGTTTTTTTTTTTCCCCTCACCATAGTTCAAACTAACTATAAATACATTTCAACAGTTTCTTAGAAACTCGTGACGTCTCTTCATTAGTAAGAAATCTTGACTAGTAAGAAATCGGACGTGGGGCGTTGTGCTGACTCATCCATAAACTTCCATGATACCATCACGTAATCTCTCTATCCCATCTCTCTTCTCATCCTATTTATATTACATTCAATACTACCTGACCATGTCGGTTTTTCAACAGTTCTGGAAATGTCAGCTCAGGAGGCTGCGCTTTCCATATAGTCTATTCAGTAGTTATACTTTTCAGTGGAAAGTTGTGAAAAATTTTATCTTTCATTGTATCAACATTCGATTTTAACCAGACTCAATCCTTGAATAGAATTTCTCGTTTTCGTTAATTAATATTAATCAGAATGTTATCGATTTAGAAAAATGGGGGGCATTAAATGAAGCACAGGCAGTATTGCTACACACCAGAGGGTGCGTCAACCAATTAAACACTCACTGGAATAACTCCGTTGAATCTCAAACATGATGTTTAGAAAAGGAAATATATGTCTGTGAATTAAGTCCTCTCTCCGAGTGATAGATAGTAAATCTCCATCATGTCCTTATTTACACACACCATACACCACATAAGGACTCTCTCATTTAGATATCTTCAAGAGATTTCAATAATTCAATTTTGAACATAAAAATAACCCTATCACCCTGAAATAGATTTTTTGATTGTATTTAAATATCATTAATGTTTATTAAAACACAGTTTCTCCCACCCGTCGGTGGGCGTTAGAATGCACCCGACTGCACCTCTGCAGAGGGTATGACTCCCCAAATGGCCACCTGTTGACCGTGGTGCGACCCGTGATGCTTAAGGATAGAGCCCAGTGATAAGCAGTTCATGACTTTCAATACTCACTTTGCCCTATCTGGGCTAGACGCGCGTCGGAGAGACCCCCTCCGATCAATCGGCTGGTCACGTCAAGCCCTTAGCACCTATATGATTTCCCCAACCCTATTGCCCTTTTTATGGCAAGCCCCAACTCTTTTTATCATATGGCTACTAGAAGGCGGTGGCTGCGGGTCTACATGTCCTTGAAATGTCGTAAACTCTATCTGATGGTGAGGTTCCATTATATATATCTACCCCCTATCACCTATTCCCTCTATCTCTATCTCTATCTTTAGTGCAGTCAGGTAGTACCTTGTTTAGGGCCCATTATGGGTTAATCGAAATAATGTATTTGGTAAAAAAAATTATTACCATTAAGAAATTGATTTATTTCAAACTTTATCGGCATTAAACTGAGGTGATATGTTCTATATATATCTATAAACCAAAACCAACAATTTTTCTCATGAAAAACAAGTTTTGTTTCCTCAGAAACCAGGCCAATAAACTACAAAGAGGCTTTGGCATTAAACAACCAGCGACGTGATATTTTTTCAAACCAAAACACAACATGTACTACCACACTGGATGTTGTAGCGATTTATATTACCGCTATTGATAATATGACCTATCTATTTCTATACTTAGCAGTAGACATTTTCAGAGTCTGTTATATATTTGTAATAAATATTATTTGAAAACTATATTATAAATGAAAACAAAGCTTATTACGAGTGTTAAACAGACAACATAGTTTGGTAGGAAACAAGCCGTTGTATTTCATATATATTTCATTTGTGAATGACCAACAGCTTGCTGTTGTATACAGAGAATCATACAATATCAGTATACTAGACATTTCCAACTATAGTCAGCCAGACAATAGAGATAGGGGGTTCTTAGCTAACAACAGGGTGCTAAAAAAAATCGAGGAGACGGTTCGTTAATGGTTCCTAATATATTCAACTGGTCACAGGGATATTTACCCATTACTCTCTCTATCTATTCTATCTATTCTATAGGCCTACTAACGTGGTACCACCAACAAGCCGGAAGCTCAGGGTAGTAGGCCACAAAAAATCGTCATTCCCGTCGCATTTTAGAGGGGGGCGCCTCCAGGCGCTGGGCAATAAAACCCACCTTTCTCTCTATTATATCATATTGCGGCAAGTAAGTTACCTGGTGGAAGCCCCCTGTGATTGAACCGCTGTTAATTATTGCCATTATCTACGTTTCAGAGGCCGAGAGCGGTCTGAAGTGGCCTCAGGCAATCACCCGATGTCCTAGAAAACAACGGTGTACAAATAAGTCCTGAACCAGGCATCTATCTCTATTATCTAAAGGTAAAGCTAGGCTAGTCTGCGACAACACTTAAAAAAGATAATTTTCTTTCAATGGCTTTGTTTTATTTATACATGGACGTAAATATTTACAATTAAAAATAATTTTATTTGCTTATCTGTCCTGAAATTTCGAAATTTGTGTGATTTTCTGATTTATATTGGTTCGTTTGGCTTGTGAAATACTATCTCTGCTACTGGTTTGTTCTTTGAATCATGACAGTGGATTTCTCTGTTTTAGATTGGACAAACGTGAGAGATTTTCTCTTAGTACTTTTCCTTCTTTCCTTTGCCCCTCTTTAAAAAGTATCCTCGCAACTTCTATTAAAATCGTCTATCTATCTCTATATCTATAATATATATATATATTATATATATATATATATATATATATATAATATATATATATTATATCATGTAATTTGTTAAGGAGTTAGGAAATGCACACGGCAAGACGCGATCAAAAATGGGCGACTTTTGCATCTTTATAGCCAGTTAAGGAAAGGATGAATCCAACCAATCTTCTTCCTAGAGTAGTTGCTGAATCATGGTTAGAGAACTCAGTCTACCCTACTAGTTAATCATAGCAGGATTAAGAATTGTTGGATCCATTCCTTTCCTTACTGCTATGCGAAATGCAAAGAGCCTCGTCCACGATTTTGATCGCGTCTTGCCGTGTGCATTTCCAACTCCTTAACTAATTACATGACGCGGCTCCATCTCAGATTATATATATATATATATATATATATATATATATTATATATATATATATATCTTTCGATTGTGAAAATGAACGATTATATTAGTCGAGATAACTTTTTGCCAAAGGAAAGAAGGAAAACAGTTACTGTACCTTCTCACGTTTGTCCCCAAATCTAAAACCAGAGAAATCCACCTGTACCATGATTCAAAGAAACAAACCAGTAGCAGCCCAGTAGTATTTCCAAGCCAAACAACCAAATGTAATCAGCCCCAAATCAACACAAATTTCAGAAATTTCAGGACAGATAAGCAATAAGAATTATTTTAATTGTAAAATATTACGTCCACTGTATAAATACAAAGATTCGAACGCACAAAACTTATCTTTTTTAAGTGTTGTGGACTAGCCTAGCTTACCTTTCGTTAGAGTGAATGCCACGGTTCAGGACTATTTGTACACCGTTGTTTTAGGACATCGGGGTGATTGCTGAGCCACCTTCAGACCGCTTCGGCCTTGAAGTAGCTGGCAATAAAATTAACAGCGTCAATCCCAGGGGTATCCCACCAGGAATACTTGCCCCCTTGATATTAATGGGCGAGGGCTGGGTTTATTGCCCAGCCCTGAGGCGCCCCCTCTAAAAAATGCCGACGGATCGACGAATTTTTTGTGCCTACTACCCATGAGCTTCGGCGGTGTTGGTGGTACCACGTTAGTAGGCCTTGCCTAACCCGTACAAGTGGGGTATGAGGTAAATATCCCTGTGACTGTGAATATTACGGAACCATTACGCGAACCGTCTACTCGATTTTTTTAGCACCCTGTTGTTTAGCTACTCTATTGTCTGGCGTGAACTATAGTTGGATGTACTAGTATACTGAATATTGTATGATCTCTGTATACAACAGCAAGCTGTTGTCATTAACAAAAATGATATATAGAAATACAACGGCTGTTTCTACTCAAACTAATGTTGTCTGTTTAACTGTTTGCTTGTTTTATTTATAATTAGTTTTCAGCATTAATATTTTTATTACATAAATAACAGCATCTGAAAATGTCTACTGCTAAAGTATTGTGTTGCATATCTTACAATCGCGTACGCATAAATCGCTACAACATCCAGTGTGGTAGTACCTGTTGTGTTTTGGTTTGAAATATCAACTGTCCTGGTTGATTTAATGCCAAAGCCATCTTTGTAGTTATTGGCCTGGTTTCTGAAGGAATACAAAACCTTGTTTCATGAGAAAATTGTTTGGTTTGTTTTGTTTTACGACATATCAACCTCAGTTTAATGCCGATAAAGTTTTGAAATAAATCAATCTTAATGGATAATACAATTTTTTACAAATACATTTTTCGATTTTAACCCATAGATGGACCCTAACAGTACTACCGCTCCGGTCAGAGTGGACCAGGGGAGCAATGGTGATGAAGGGTGCTCCACATTCCACAAACCTCCAAAACTGGAACCTCACCATCAGATTAGAGTTTAACGACATTCACAGGACATGTAGACCCGCAGCCACCGCCTTCTAGTACCCAATATAAAAAGAGGTTGGGGCTTGCCATAAGGGCAATAGGGTTGGAAATCATATAGGTGCTAGGGCTTGACGTGACCAGCCATTGATCGGAGGGGTCTCTCCGACCGCGCGTCTAGCCCAAGATAGGGCCAAAGTGGAGTATTGAAAGTCATGAACTGCTCATCCACCTGGGCTCTATCCTTAAGCATCACGGGTCGCCACCCACGGTCAACAGGTGGCCCCATTTGGGGAGTCATACCCCTCTGCAGAGGTGCAGTCGGTGCATTCTAACGCCCCACCGACAGGGTGGGAGAAAAACTGTGTTTTAATAAACATTAATGATATTTAAATACAATGCAAAAAATATTTTCACGGGTGAAATATGGGTCTTTTCATTTGTTCAAAATTGAATTATTGAAAAATCCTCTGTGATAGATATCTAATGAGAGAGTCTCTATGTGTGTATGGTGTGTGTAAAAATAACGTGATGGAAGTTTTATCTATCAACGGAAAGGGACAATAATTTAGACATATATTTCCTTCTAAAACATCATGTTTGAGATTCAACGGAGTTATTCCAGTGAGTGTTAATTGGTTGACGCACCCTCTGGTGTGTAGCCTCTGCCACTGTGCTTCATTTAATGCCCCCCCCATTTCCTCTTAAATCGTAACATTCTGATTAATATTAATTCAAGGAAACGAGAAATCTATTCCAAGGATCTGAGTCTGGTTAAAATCGAATGTGATACATGTGAACAATCCACAAATTCTTTCAAAACTTTCCACTGAAAAGTTATAACTACTGAAATAGACTAATGGAAAGGCAGCATCCTGAGCTGACATTCCACGAACTGTTAAAAAACCGACATAGTCAGGTAGTATTGCAATGTAATATAAATAGGATGAGAAGAGAATGAAAAATGACAGGAATGCAAGAGTTACGTGTAGGTATCATGGAAAGTTTTATGGATGAGTCAGCACAACGCCACACGTCGATTTCTTACTAGTCAAGATTTCTTACTAATGAAGAGACGTCACGAGTTTCTAAGAAACTGTTGAAATGTATTTATAGTTAGCTTGAAATGGTGAGGGGAAAAAAAAAAACACTGGGACGCATGGATACGATTTTACTGCGTCCTTTTAGATTTTATGCGTCAGGAACGCAGGACGCGTACCTATCAGCATCTATGCTAATTCCAGGAATCTTTCCATCTGTAGTAAAACTGCATAACTACGTGGAAACAAAATATGTTCTAAACAAAGTAATGTATTCCATCTGGAGTGGGTTATAAGCCTTCAGTGAAGTGCGTGGTGTAATGGTTAAAGTCATTGGAAATGGACTCGTCGCCCCGAGTTCAAATCCTGTATGTGGTAATTGCATTTCATTTAGCGCTAATACCCTTGGGAAAGGTATGAATCATACGCTCCCTCCAGCTATGGATAA
>CM042140.1:106917854-106932854 GCA_023376005.1 Doryteuthis pealeii
TGCGCCATGTTATATGGAATTAAATACTTTAAGACTTTATACACAATTTACCGAGGAGCAGAATGGGAACAAGAGGAACACATGGTCATTTATATCTAGACTAGCTCATTCTCAAGAAGATTACATTTAAGTGATAAAGGTAGTCATGGCATGCATAGACTACACAAAACATATCATCCCCCAAACTTGGATAATAGAATCTCTGAAAATGTTCATGATTTAAGTGAAAGTCGTAACGCTAATCAGAAGAGCTGTATTAGCATCAGGCGGACAAACGAAAAGTAAGTAAAGTAAAACCGTCGGGGCGGCCTAATGTCGGTATCAGCCAATCAGCGAGGGGGTATGTCCCCTTTTCACTAGCGCTAGACTAAGGAGATTGTTTTGGGCATCTGTGGCGTAGGGCCACCCCTACCATCAGCTCCTCACTCTACCGCACATATCCATGTGCTACTCATACTCTGGGTTGGCGAGGGCCGGAATCGAACAAGGTCCCTTGTGGTTTCTAGCCGAACACTCTACCAGCTGAACTAACCCGGCCCCTCAAGCTATAACAGCAGTAAAAATCCAAAGAGACAATTCCAGGGAGACTAAATATAATGATAGCTATTTTTAATAGCAACAATGTCATTTAAGTATATACGAAGATCATGTAAATTTTCTGTTAATTTACAAAATAGAAGGAAAAGTTAAATCACCATATGTATCAGAACGATATTAATATATTTACCAGGAATGAAAAAGAACAAGAAACCCTAATACTAACTATTATAATATACAGCTTATATAAAGGGACTGAATTTCGGATTGAAAAAGATGCCATGCTGTTAATGAAAAAGGAAAGAAATACGAAAATCTGAATGAATAGAAATGTCAAATCCAAAAAAAGGTACTGGAAATAGACACACACAAAAAAGAAGAAAAAAAGAAAGAAAGAAAGAAAGAAAATAGCTGGAGGCGCATGGTCTAATGGTTAGAGTCGTAGGAAATGGACTCGGTGACCGGAGTTCAAATCCTGGACGAAGCTACAGTTCATATAGCGCTAATACCCTTGGGAAATGTATGAATCAAACTAATCACTCTCCAGCTATGGGTAAATAGTAGGGCAGATCTGGCTCTATAACCTTGGTTAGGCAACCAGTCTTGGAGAAGGAAAACTCTGAATTCAAACCTATTAAGCTCCGCTTCGGGTGGTCACTAGTAAAATAGGCTCAGTCCGAATTAGTGATCTATCTCAATTTTTAAAAAATTAAATTTAAAAATAGAAAAATATCCTGTATCATTTTACAATTTACCAATAGTAATTCTTTGAGAGTGGAAAACAAAAATTGCGAATAATTTTCCTCGGGAGAAATGCATGTTTTACCGTCTACAAGAGTGAGCCACTTGGAATAAACTTATCTCTAGAATACGTATTTTCTAACCAAAGTTGCATATTGATAAGTCTTTTGGAAGATAAAATCATTCAGTCTTGTACTACCGAGGAAACTTTTATTACAAAATCAATATGTGTCGTATGTGTCGATCAAAATTCCCTCACCGACCAGAAAATATCGATTTTCCACTTCTTCTTGCACTAGATGACCGGCATACATACGAAAATTCTATCAAATTTCTTAGGGGTTTCAAAGCATCAAAAAGCTATATTAATTAATAGCTGAAACTTTCATATACCGGTGTCAGAATAATAAAACAGTTCATTAATTTTATTTTGTTTTCTTCGCGATTCACATGATGTGTTCATATTTGTTCTTGTGTATTTTTCATTAGATTTTATCTATTAAAATACTAGTTTATAAGTGGATAACTACATTGTTTACTGGCAAAATATATCCAGTTGATAATACCTTACGTATTTACACGTGTATGTATGTATGCATTCATCTTTCTATTTATCTATCTATCTATCTATCTATCTATCTATCTATCTATCTCTCTCTCTCTCTCTCTCTCTATATATATATATATATATATATATATATATTATATATATATATATATATATATATATATTAATTTCTGTATGAATATACATACACCCATATATATATGAATACATATAGATGTGTATATATAGATAAATGTAAGTAAGTAAAAAGTAAAGTCGTCGGGGTGGCCTAATGTCGTATCAGCCAATCAGCGAGGGAGTTTGTCTCCTTTTCACAAGCGCTAGGAGATTGTTTTTGTGCTTGAGGGGAGCGCCACACCTACTGCCAGCTCCTCACTTTACGGCACATATCCGTGTGCTACTCATACGCTGAGTTGGCGAGGGTCGGTATCGAGCTAGGAACCTTGTGGTTTCTAGCCGAAAACTCTACCGACTATATATATATATATATATATATATATATATCAAAAAAATAAATAAATAAATATGTGTGTCTGTGTGTATGGGTGAGTGGTAAAAATTGAAAATCGATATGACCGGTAGGAAATAAAAAACCGTATTCCAAAGATAAACATTTGACATCGACTTCACCATCCGAAATAAATTCATCTTTTTGGAATACTTTGTTTTTTTTTTTTTCTTATTTCACACACACACCAACACACACACACACACACACACACACACACATATATTATATATTATATATATAAATTGAAAAACCTTGCCCATTTATAACTGGCTTCAGTACACTGATGTAGTCAGTTGGCAAATGGAATATTTCCAATGTATTTGGAGGAAAAAGAGACGTCTATCAGTGATGGTGCCAAGTAAAGACCAAACTTTACTACCATCCTGCATCGATGCTAATAAAACTATGAAAAATCTTGCCAAGGAACCTTCATTTAAACACACACAACACACACACACACACAAACAAAACATACAAAAAAACACACACAAAACAGACAGACACACACACACAAAACAGACAACACACACACACACACAACACACATATATATATTATATATATATATATATAATAATATATATAGTATACCAAACTTGTTGGTAATCCTCACGGTGAGAAAAAGTACAGCAAAAAAGTTTGATTGTAAAAATATACTACCAAACATTACAGGGGAGAAAAAACAAATTTTGAAAAAAGAAAAGACCAAGATAATCGTACCAACCAAAAATAATCTATTGGTACAATATTTGGCCAAAAAGAAAAAAACAATTATTATATATATATATATATATATATATATATATATATATATATATATATATATTTTCATACAAAACCGCCAGAAAACTAAAGCTAATAGGTAAAAAGTGCTCAATACCTAACTAGAGCAATAATATATATATATATATGTGTGTGTGTGTATGTGTGTGTGTGTGTGTTTGTGTGTGTGTGGTCTATTTAGTTTGCTTGCTAACTTATTTTTTTCTTTCTTTGTCTATTCGTATATCTATCTATCTTTCTATCTATATCAGCCTGTTCGTAAAATGCTAACCCTCTTTCTTTCTTTGTCCATATCTATCTATCTATCTATCTATCTATTATTTAGAAACTAAGACTAACCACTGAAAATTATAAAATGTTGCATTATTAATCATCCATTGTCAGTGTCGTTTCTCACATTGCAACCTATTATTGCTTCTCCTCATTCTCAATGCATTTTAATTTCTTTCTATGCATAAATTAATTTTCGAGAATATTTGAGAATTAATTATTACTAATTAAATGATTTTATTGAGAGCCGTCAACTTATTAACATCAGCAAAATAAGATGTAAAATGAAAAATGAAAAATTAATAAGCAGGTTTCCTTGATTGATTGGTTTTGACGGTATGTCAATCCGTCTTTTGCTTAGTTAATACACAGAGGTTAGATAATTGCCTCCCTTCAACGATCAAATAGTTTTGGCATTCTCCCGTCTGCTAAAGACGATGGCGTATAGTCCATTTTTAACTGCAGCTGCGTGAGTGGCTGAACAGGCCAATTTTTGAATGGCAAACTCCGGTGCAGTGACTGCAAACTGACAGTGATGTTTGCTGGAGTTGCGGTTGTCTCTCCTTCCTTCCGGCTCTCTTTTCTGTGGTGGCTTCTCTCCTCTCTTTTTCACCTCCTTTTCGTGCCTTCTTTGATACATGTTATATGGAATATAATACTTTTAAACTTTGATATCACATTTACAGAGGAGCGAGAATGGAACAAGGAACAACATGGTCATTTATATCTAGACTACTTCATTCTCACTAAGATTACATTTAAGTGTAGAGCTATCATGCATCATAGACTACACAAAACATATCATCCCCGCAACTTGGTGGAAATGAATCTCTGAAAATGTCATGATTTAAGTGAAAGTCGTTAAGCTAATAGAAGACTTTAGCATCAGGCGGAAACAAAAGTAAGTAAAGTAAAACCGTTCGGGCGCCTAATGTCGGTACAGGCAAATCAGCAGGGAGGTAGTCCCCTTTTCACTAGCGCTAGACTAAGGAGATTTTGTGGCATCTGTGGCGAGGGCCACCCTACTTACAGCATCCTCATCTACGCATCATATCCATAGTGACTACTCATACTCTGGTTGGCGAGGGCGGAATCCGAACAAGGTCCTTGTGGTTCTAGCCGAACACTCTATACTCAGCTGAACTAACGGCCCTTCAAGCTATAACAGAGTAAATAACCAAAGGAGTACATTCAGAGACTAAATATAATGATAGCTATTTAATAGCACATTGTCTTTATATATACTCGAAGATAGTAAATTTTCTGTTAATTTACAAAATAGAAGAAAAGTTAAATCCATATGTATAGAACGATATTAATTATTTACAGGAATGAAAAAGCAACAAAACCCCTATATAACAATATTATATACAGCTATATAAAGGACTAATTTCGGATTGAAGATGCCATGCCTCTGTTAAGAAAAAAGCGAAAGAAATACAGAAAATCTGATTGAATAAGAATCAATACAAAAAAGGTACTGGAATAGACACACACAAAAAGCAGAAAAAAAAAGGAAAGAAAGAAAAAATTAGCTGGCGGCGCGGTTCTAATGGAAGAGTCGAGGAAATGGACTCGGTTGCGAGAAGTCAAAATCCTGGACGAACTACAGTTCATTATAGCGTAATACCTGGGAAAGTATGAATCAAACTACACTCTCCAGTATGGGTAAATAGTAGGGCAATTCTGGCTCTATACCTTGGTTAGGCAACCATCTGGAGAGGAAAACTCGATTTTCAAACCTATTAAGCTCCGATATCGGTGTCACTATAAATAAATAGGCTCAGTCCGATATTAGTGCACTACTCAATTTAAAAAATTAAATTTAAAAATGAAAAATATCCGATCATTTTACAATTACCAATTAGAATTCTTGAGAGAAATGAAACAAAATTGCGATAATTTTCTCTGAGAAATGCAGTTTTACCGTCTACTAAGAGTGAGCCACTGGAATAACTTACTCTTAATACGTATTTCCTAACCAAGTTGATATTAGAAAGTCTTTTTATGGAAGATAAAATCATTCAGTCTTTACTACGAGGAAACTTATACAAAATCAATATGTGTCGTAGTGTTCGATTAAAATTTCCCTCTCACCGACCAGAAAATTCGAATTCCACTTCATTCTTGCGAAAAAAAAATGAGATTTTTATCTCGGAAATTTTCAAGAATAAAATATAGGTTAACACCACAACCACCATTGTTACTTATTATTTTTTTTCTTACACTGCATTGGGAATAGCCTGTCTAAATCAACCTCAAAACCAATAGTATACACAATGCTTCAAGACAAATTATACTATATATATCTTTATATATAATATATATATATATATATACATATATGTGTGTGTGTGTGTGTGTGTGTGTGTGTGTAGTATAGTGAAGAAAGGAAATCTTGAAAAAACACCGGTTTTAAATAAAATGAGTTGGTAAGTTTTTATTATAAACTTAACCCACTCATTTTATTTAAACCTGTGTTTTTTCAAAATTTTCCACTTATACTACATAACCGTTCGGATTCCACTTCCATTCTTCACATGTATACATACATACATAATACATATATATATATATATATGTGTCGTGCTGTGCTGATATACATATATATATATATTATATATATATATATATATATATATTATGTAATTATATGACTGTTTAGTTGCTAAAATTAACAGAGGTTGTATTTTTATCTCAAATTCAGATGTGCTGTCACCATTCGATCCCAGTCCATCTCAATAAAAAACTATAATCGTTATATTGTTCGTTACATATTTTGCACCAA
Organism: Doryteuthis pealeii; assembly: GCA_023376005.1. NCBI lineage: Eukaryota > Metazoa > Mollusca > Cephalopoda > Myopsida > Loliginidae > Doryteuthis > Doryteuthis pealeii. Next base: position 106,924,053 of record CM042140.1, read on the forward strand.
AAACGATATTGAAAAATAAAACAAATATATGCTTGATTTATAAGCAATATGCAACCTAAAAAAAAAAGAATTAAAATCAATTAGACGCGCCACCAATAATTTATAACATATTAGAAAAAATGTTCCAATTACAAATAACTGAAAGAGATAACTACCTGTCGGCTGGGGAGTTCGAATCCAACCAGACTGCCCTCCGCCAGAGTGGCAAGACTTCCCCAATTGGGCGCCACCTGTTGGCCGTTGGTGCCCACGTGTTTGATGCTTAGGACGGAATCCTGGTGGTGATCAATTCCATTACTTGCAACACTCAAATTGACTCTTACTTTGCGATAGACGCAGCGCGTCGGAGAGGCTCACTCCGATCAATCGACTGTCAACGCCAAGCCCCAGCACGTATATGATTCCCCAACCCTCATTGCCATAATGCGGGAAGCCCCAACCCTTTTTATCATATGGCGTGCTGAGACGGCGTCTGAGTTCTCCATTCCTGGGAATGACGTTAAACTCCATCTGATGGTGCAGGTTTTCCAGTTCTTGGCGGTCTGGGGAATGTGGATCACCCTTGACATCATTTGTCCCTGGTCCACCTTTGACGCGGACTGTTACGTTAGCGTTCCCATCTATGGGTTAAATAGTAAAACATGAGATTATAAAAAAAATGATTATCATAAGAATGATTTCATTTCCAAAACTTTTATCGTACTAAATGGCACCACTGAGATCATATGCGTAAAAACAAAACAAAACACAAAACCTAAAATCCGAAAGGATCAACTAAACTTCTGAAAAGTATATTCTATTCATAAAAAACTAACTAGGCGCAGTAAGAGTTATTGTCTTTGGTGGCGAATTTTTTTAAGGCCATATCAACTCTCTTTTTATTACAAATACAAATAAATCGAATGGCCTCACAATACATTTAGTCAATATCCAGATTTTAAATCTTTTAATTTGATTAAATACATTTAAAAACGAATTTCGAAGGAATTTACATGAATTCATGCTGGTTATTTGTTTCTTCGACTTGCATGTAGACTTGTTGAATTATCAATGTCGATACCTGTCTTTTTTACGCAATCACATGGTTTTCAAGTAACAGTAATGATATCAATTATTGTAAACAATTTTAGAGCTTCAAGTAACTTAATCCTAATACTAACTAATTTATACACGGTTATATTGTTTCTTGTAATTACGTGGTTACTAAACATAGCGAATGCGCCAACTTACGGATTATTGGTTACGGACTGTCATCAGTCGAATATTTTGCGTTTGTATGAGAGCAAGGGCCGATTAAAATTAGGTTAATAAGTTTACTAAAGACAATTTTTACGTTCTCAAGTTTATTAGACCACGGAAAATAATATTAATCAAAATAATCAACATTAAGACATATTTACTGTACAAAAATTCTATTACATTTTGTTTTATTATGTTTATAGATTACAGCGCTATATTTTCTTATTTACAAAAAACGTAACAAAAATATTCGAATGTTTTGGGTTGAGATAATGATTTAATAGTTCATTGGAAAAAATTGTTTTATACACGACAAAATTAAAAATTTATAGCGAAAACGAATTATTCTCGATAAGTCAAGCTACCATGTATTAATATTTTATTAAATTGACCATTGTTTTCACAACAATATATAACTGTGCAGCCAAACAACTTATTTATTGGGAAGTAGAGAGTGGTTGGATTTAGCTAGTATTTTATAGTAGTAAGTATATGGGAATCCTTGAACACCACTAGTAACAAAGTAATTCGTAGCTCTAAAATTTGCGCCCTGTTATATTGGAATAAAATACTTTAAACTTTTTTATACACATTTACCGAGGAGCAGAATGGAACAAGAGGAACCACATGGTCATTATATTATAGACTAGCTCATTCAAAGAAGATTACATTTAAGTGATTTAAAGGTAGTCATGGCATGCATAAGACTACACAAAAACATATCATCCCCAAACTTGGATAATAGAATCTCTGAAAATTCATTGATTTAAGTGAAAGTTCGCTAACGCTAATCAGAAGAGCTGTATTACATAGGCGCGACAACGAAAAAGTAAGTAAAGTTAAAATCGTCGCGGCCGGCTAATGTCGGCTATCAGCCAATCAGCGAGGGAGTATATCCCCTTTTCACTAGCGCTAGTACCAAGGAGGATTGTTTTGGGCATCTGAGGCATAGGTCACCCCTACCATCAGCTCCTCACGCTACCGCATATATCCATGTGCTACTCATACTCTGGTTGGCGAGGGCCGGAATCAACAAGCGTCCCTTTTGGTTTCTACCGAACACTCTACCAGCCTGAACTAACCGGCCCTAGCTATAACAGCGCAGTAAAAATCCAAAGAGACAATTCCAGGAGACTAAAATATATAATCATAACTATTTTAATAGCAAAAACAATGTCACTAAATATAACAATGATCAATAAAAATTTTTCTGTTATTTAACCATAATAGAAAGCGAAAAGTTAAATCACCATATGTATCAGAACGATATTAAATATTTACCAATAATTAAAAGAACAAGAAACACTAATACTAATTAATTTATAATATACAGCTTATATAAAGGACTTGAAATTCGGATTTGAAAAAGATGCCATTGCTGTAATGAAAAGAAAGAAAAATACGAAAATCTGGAATGAATTAGAAAAAAAGAAAGAAAGAAGAAAATAAGCTGGAGGCGCATGGTCTAATGGTTATATCGTAAGGAAATGGGACTCGGCGACCGGAGCTTCAAATCCTGGACAAAGCTTACAGGTTCAAATATTATCGCTAATACCCTTGGAAAGGTATGCAATCAAACTTAATCACTCTCCAGCTATGGGTAAGAATAGTTAGGGCAGATCTGCTCTATAACCTTTGGTTAGGCAAACCAGTCTTGGAGAGGAAAAAAAAAAAAAAACTCTGGGAAATTTTCCCAACCTATTAAGCTCTGCTTTCGGGTGGTTCATAGTAAAATAGGCTCAGTCCGAATTAGTGATCTATTCAATTTCTTTTAAATAAATTTTAAAATAGAAAATATCCCTGTTATCATTTTACAAATTACAATAGCTTAATTCTTGAGAAGTGAAAACAAAGAATTGCGAATAATTTTCCTCGGAGAAATGCATGTTTTACCGTCTACAAGAGTGAGCCACTTTGGAATAAACTTATCTCTAGAATATGTATTTTCTAACCAAAGTTGCATATTGATAACTTTTTTGCGAAGATAAAATCATTCAGTCTTTACTTACCGAGGAAACTTTTTATTACCAAAACATATGTGTCGCTATGGCGAATCAAAAAAATTTCCTCACGACCAGAAAAAATATCGATTTCCACTTCTTCTGCCACTAGATGACCGCATACATACAAAAGATATTCTATCAAAATTTCTTAGGGGTTCAAAGCATCAAAAAGCTTATATTTAATAATAGCTGAAATTTATATCCCGGTGGTCGGAATAATAAAACAGCTTCATTAATTTATTTTGTTTCTTTTGCCGATTCAGGGTGATATGTTCATATTTTGTTCTTGTGTAATTTTAATTAGATTTTTTTATTAAAAATACTTGTTATAAGCGCATAACTTACCTCATTGTTTACTGGCAAAATAATATCCAGTGATAATACTTTATGTATTTTACACGTGTATGTATGTATGGCATTCATCTTCTATTTATCTATCAACTATCTATCTATCTCTCTCTCTCTCTCTCTCTCTCTATATATATATATATATATATATATTAATATATATATTATAATATATATAATATATATATATATTAATTTGTGATTAAATATACATACACCCAATATATATGAATACATATAGATGTGATTATAGATAAATTAAGTAAGTAAAAAAGTAATTCGTCGGGGTGGCCTAATGTCGGTATCAGCCAATCAGCGAGGAGTTTGTCTCCTTTTTCACAAGCGACAGGAGATTGTTTTTGTGCTGAGCGTGGAGCGCCACACCCTACTGCCAGCTCCTCACTTTACGGCACATATCCGTGTGCTACTCATTACGCTGAGTTGGCGAGGGTCGGTTATCGAGCTAGGAACCTTGTGGTTTCTAGCCGAAAACTCTACCGACTATATATTATAATATATATATAATATATAATATATATATATATTCATAAATAAATAAATATATGTGTCTGTGTGTATTGGGTGAGTGGCTAAATAAAAATTGAAAATCAATATGGACCCCAGCGTAGGAAATAAAAAAAAAACGTATTTCAAAGATAAACATTTTGACATCGACTTCACCATCCGAAATAAATCATCTTTTTGGAATACTTTGTTTTTTTTTCTATTCCTTCACACACACACACAACACCACACACACACACATATATATTTATTATATATATATAATATATATTATATAAATTGAAAAACCTTGCCCATTATTAACTGGCTTCAGTACACTGATGTAGTCAGTTGGCAAATGGGAATATTTCCAATGTATTTGGAGGAAAAGAGACGTCTATCAGTGCATGGCTGCCAAGCTTACAAGACCAAACTTTACTACCAATCCTTCATCGATGCTAATAAAACTATTGAAAATTCTTGCCAAGGAAACCTTATTTAAACACACACACACCACACACACACACAACACCCACACACCACACACACACAAACACAAACATACAAAACAACACAACACAAAACAGACAGACAACACACACAAAACAGACACACCACACACACACACACACACATATATAATATAAATATATTATATATAGTATATATATATATATTAAATATATATATATAGTTTACCAAAACTTGTTGCGTAAATTCCTCACGGTGAGAAAAAGTACAGCAAAAAAGTTGATGTATAAAAATATACTACCAACATTTACAGGCGGAGAAAAAAAAAAATTTGAAAAAAAGAAAAGACCAAGATAATCGTACCACCAAAAAATATTCATTGGCACAATATTTGGCCAAAAGAAAAAAACAATTTAAATATATATATTATATATATATATACTATATTATTATATATATATATTATATATATTTTCATACAAAACCGCCAGAAAACTAAGCTAATAGGTAAAAAGTGCTCAATACCTAACTGAGCAATAATATATATATATATATATGTGTGGTGTGTATGTGTGTGTGTGTGGGATGGTTTGTGTTTGTGTGTTGTGGTCTATTTAGTTGCTTGCCTAACTTATTTTTTTTCTTTCTTTTGTCTATTCGTATAATCTATCTATCTCTATCTATATCAGCTTGTTCGTAAAATTCCACCCTCTTTCTTTCTTATGCCATATCTATCATATCTATCTATCTAATCTATCTATCTATTAAGAACTAAGACTAAACGACTGAAAATTAAAATGTTCATTATTAATCATCCATTGTCGTGTCGTTTTCACATGCAAAACCTATATGCTCTCCTCATTCTCAATGCATTTTATTTCTTCTATGCATAAATTATTTTCGAGAATATTGAGAATTAATATTACTAATTTAAATATTTTATTGAGAAGCCGCTCAACTTATTAACATCAGCAAATAAGATGTTAAAATGAAAAAATGAAAAATTAAATAGCAGGTTTCCTTGATTGATTGGTTTGACGCGTATGTCAATCGTAATCTGCTTAGTTAATACACAGAGGTTAGATAATTGCCTCCCTTCAACGATCAAATAGTTTGGCATTCTCCCGGTCTGCAAAGACGATGGCGTATAGTCCATTTTAACTGCAGCATGCGTGAGTGGCTGAACAGGCAATTTTGAATGGCAAACTCCGGTGCCAGTTACTGCAAACTACATTTGATGTTTGCTGGAGTTGCGGTTTCTCTCCTTCCTTCCGGCTCCTTTATTGTGGCTTTTCTCTCCTCTCTTTTTCACTCCTTTTCATGCCTGTTGACAAGGCAGGCGCCAGATTTATAGTTATATTTAAGGTTTTCTTTTTTTCTTTAGTTTATTGCACACAAACTATTATCATATACATCTTATATAAACAGGGACTGAATTTCAGAGTGAAAAAATATGCCATGCTGCTTCATTGGAAAAAGGAAAGAAATACGAAAATACTGAATGAATAGAAATGCCAAATCAAAAAGTCGGAAAATAGACACACACAAAAAAGAAAAAAAAAAAAAAGAAAGAAAGAAAATAGCTGGAGGCGCATGGTCTTAATGTTAGGATCGCTAGGAAATGGACTCGGCGACCGGAGTTCAAATCCTGACGAAGCTTACAGTTCATATATCGCTAATACCTTGGGAAAGGTATGAATTCAAACTTAATCACTCTCCAGCTATGGGTAAATAGTAGCGGAGATCTGGCTCTATAACCTTGGTTAGGCAACCAGTTCTTGGAGAAGGAAAACTCTGGAATTTCAAACCTATTAAGCTCCGCTTCGGGTGGTCACAGTAAATAGGCTCAGTCCGAATTCTGATCTATTTCAATTTTTTTTAAATTAAATTTAAATAGAAAAATATCCTGTATCATTTACAATTTACTAATTAGGTAATTCTTTTGAGAGTGGAAAACAAAAATGCAGAATAATTTTTCCTTCGTGAGAAATGCATGTTTTACGTCTACAAGAGGTGAGCCACTTGGAAATAAACTTATCTCTAGAATATGTATTTTCTAACCCAAAGTTGCATATTGATAAGTCTTTTTGGAAGATAAAATCATTCAGTCTGTACTTACCGAGAAAACTTCTGCCTAATAAAATTATATTTCAGATAAAGTTGACATAGATGCGTCGAATTTATCTGTTTAAAAATTATATGTTTTTTTTGTTGACTGTTACACCACAATGAGATGCATTTCATATTTTACCCGATTCATTCACCAACGCGGTAGGATGTATTTATGACAAAAGTTTCGCAAGTGTGAGACATCCATCGAAATCGAAATCCTTATGCAGTAGGCAATGATTCTGTGAAAAACACTTGGTAATCTTTAACCCAACAAATGAAAAAACTCCAAAATAACAAACATTATTAGATATATGAATTTCTTGCGATTTTTCTTTAATTGATGAGAATTTGCCAAATTAGATTTCTCTCTCAACTCCTTTCTCCTCTTTCTCTACATGGTGGATGTTTTTTAAAATCACTTTACTCCAATCTTGGACCTGGGTAATCCTGCGTAATATATATATATATATATATATATATATATATATATATATATATGATAGAACATTAGTGTGTTTGTTGTATCTTTTGTGTGTGTGTGTATGTTTATGTGTTTATGTGTGCGTGGTGTGATTGTGTGTATATTTGAGTTACTTTGATCTATTCATACCAGCGTTCAGTGTTTCTAAATGAATATATTGAAATTATATATTTAAGCGACTTTTTTACTTATTTATATCCCTTTTCGACTAGTTTTGTATTTTCCTTGTTTTTTTATTCATTTAAAATACGTTTCGTTAATATTAAATAAATTCATTCAATATTTGGTCAATTTTTACATCCGGGTCACGAATATCGTTGATATTCAGTTGAGTGTGCGAATAAATATATTTATACATCCAATGTTGAAAATGGTTGTAAATAAGACAAGCAAATGATTTGATTACAGCAACTATTCGCAATATACCTGTCTAAAATTTGGAATTAAATTTTGTATATCTTTATTATAATGGCAAGATTGTGTTTTTCTGTCTGTACCGAAACCTATATTCCTACTCAAATCACAATTCCCTTAGTTATTTACATCTCCATTCTCCATGATTTTATTTTTATTCTAAATTTCGATTTTTATTAATATTAATATGCAAATTAGCCTTCCGTTCACACACTGTAAACCGCTATTTTGTTGTATATATATAAATAAATTACATGTTATCAGTACGTAGGACATAGTTAACAGTATTAATAATGTTAAGACAATTTTATTAATAATTGAGATTTAGATAAAAATAAAATCATGGAGAATGTGATGTAAATAACTAAGGGAATTGTGATTTGAGTAGGAATATAGTTTCGGTTACAGACAGAAAAACACACAATCTTCATTATAATAAGATATACAAAAATTATTCAAATTTTAGACAGGTATATGCGAATAGTTGCTGTAATCAAATCATTTGCTTGTCTTTATTTTACAACCCATTCAACATTGGATGTAATAAATATATTTATTCCACACTCAACTGAATATCAACGATATTCGTACCGGATGTAAAAATTGACCAATATTGAATGAAGTTTATTTATATTACGACGTATTTAATGAATAAAAAAACAAGGAAAATACAAAACTACGTCGAAAAGGGATATAAACATATACAAAAGTCGCTTAAAATATATATTTCAATATATTCATTTAGAACACTGACGCTGTATGATAGATCAAAGTAACTCAAATATACACACACATACACACACACGCACACATAAACACATAACATACACACACACACAAAGATACACACAAACACACTAATTTCTATCATATATATATATATATATATATATATATATATATATATATATATATAGCAGGATTACCCAGGTCCAAGATTGGAGTAAAGTGATTTTAAAAACATCACCAATGTTAGAGAAAAGAGGAAGAAAGGAGTGAGAGAGAAATCTAATTTGGCAAATTCTCATCAAATTAAAGAAAATCGCTAAGAATTCATATATTATAATGTTTGTTTATTTTAGGAAGTTTTTCCATTGTGGAGTAAAGATTACCAAGGTAGTTTCACAGAATCATTGCTACTGCATAAGGATTTCGATTTTCGATGGATGTCTCACACTTGCGAACTTTTGTCACATCCTACCCGTGGTGAATGAATCGGGTAAATAATGA